>JAKGUB010000326.1:18845000-19157500 GCA_026261675.1 Hippocampus mohnikei
CCTCATCAACTAAATCCCAACAACCCACCTGTAGCATCGTCGGGGGGGTAAACGCTAAGAGCGGGCTGCTGAGGTTTGATAAGCATTTTTCTATTAGTACAATACAACATCCTTCTCTCGGCCTTTTATATACACACACTCCAAAATGCTCCCATCATCCAAATTAACAATGGATGGAAATAAACAAAAATGTGCAGTGTGTGTGTGTGTGTGTGTGTGTGTGTGCGTGCGTGCGTGCGTGGGAAGAAGCAGCACCTGCCACAAGGGCACGAAACAGCTCGCCGCTAAATCCCAGTTTGGCACACGAGCACGTAATCATCACTTCTTGGTTTTCTTTGTGTTGCGCTGCAAGTTGTCGAGCATGATGCTGTAAAAAACACAGTCTAACACACACACACACACACACACACACACACACACACAAGGTGACTTGCGATGCACCGCGCAGCCTCATTTAAATAACAATGACATTTATCTGCCACTCATTTATGCAAACGAGTGTACAGTAGAACACAATCTGCATCCGTTAAGGTGTTTTTTTTTTCTTTTTTAGAAAATGTTGATCAAGAAATGGAAAAAAAAATTGAGAATAATTGTCGATTTTTTTTCCATCTATTTCTATTGATTTATTTTTAGGAAAACACCCGAATCCAGTGGTGCCTCAGCTTGTGAGCTTAATCGGTTGAAGTCAAAAGAGCTGCATCTCAAATCATCCTCCCCCATAAATGGAAAGGACACTTTTCGGTTCCATTCCAACACTGCACTTTGCGCTGATTGTTTTGATGTCAAGTGCATTATGAATCAAATTCATTATTATCCTTATTAAATGCCTTGGAGTATTGTTCTCTTGTCTGTCTACGTGTGTTAATGCACAACTGATGGTCACGTTTGATCACATACCGTTGCTATCTGTTATCCCTCTGTGGAGATTTTGTCATGTGTGTTAGCATTAAGCTAGTTAGTTAGTTACAAGACTAAAAACTTATTTTCTGAGGACAAAAAACCCTCTGAGCTCATCTGCACAGCACCAATGTCAGTCATTCTTTGCGGAGGACAAAGAATATATGCTTGAGACTACTGTTCAAGTATAGTACCTGTCTACATGCGTCACTGCCCTGTTTGTTCTCAATCGATATCAAGAAGGGTTATCGCCCCGCAAAATAATCAAAAGAAACACAATGCTATTTAGCATTTGCCTTAAGCTAACAGACAGAAAGGGATAAGCGTTGTGGTCGCTCCGCTGTTGTAATTATTGATGGTGCACAGTCCTTGCAGCGCAGAGTGGGGGTTGAGGAGGGGTTGCGTGGAGGCCATTGTTCAGCCAAAGTGAGACAAACGAGACCCTGGAGAACACTACTTAGCCGCTCATAAAGGTCAAATATGGAGGCACAGCGGCTAATCCTCGACCCCCGGGGACACCCATGGATGTTGTTGTTTCACGGCCGTGTGACATTTAAAGCGGAGTGCGCCACACTACGTTATGGATGTGTCTACAGCCTCCTGTTTGGCTCGAGAGTGCCCGCTGAGGGTTAATTAGACGTGGCCTCACAGAGCAATTTTTGAACTATGCTCTTCCATTGCTAACTGGTTTGAAACACAGCCTTTTCTTTGTTTAGATGTGCTACTAGACAGACCAAAGTTCTTAAGTACGGGTAACAACTGCATGGCTAAATGAATTAAGTGTTAAATGTGCCAAATTAAAAAGAAATGAAATCATCGATAGAGATAATATGATGAATATTTGGCAACATTTTTATTTTGGTGGGGCCCTAATCCTCCTCCATATCGAAAGCTCAAAATCTCCTTACAGTTTGTTGTTGCCTGCTCTGACTGCAGCCACATCATTAAAATGCCATCTTGATGCTCACGATATGCTCGCCGTCACGTCTAATTGGCTAATCAAATCCAAAAAGTCGGAGCTCTCCGCGGGGTCACGCTGATTGCAGTCGCCGAGGGACAACAACGCTGGTGAGGCAAATTTTGCAGGTAAATAATACTGAGATAACGAACGCCGGGTCAGCAACGGTTCAGCCCAAGTGTAACGAGCTCTGAGGAAGGCCAAACTATATGGCAGACGGCGGTACAGTATTTGGTCTGACACCGATTCAATCAACATTTTCTCCTGCTAAAACGGAGAAATGGGGGTTGGACAGTGAAATACAACGAAGTCAACATACCCGGAATGCGACATCTCCAGCAACGGTAACGGTTGCAAGCTTGTGCAACCGCATCGTCTGGCTTGTTTATTTGGACTCCCCTTCGAAAAATGTATGTTTTAACTAAGTTGTAAAGGCTAAATGCCACATTAGAGTTGGAAAATGTTTTGAAAAGAGTTATCGGGATATCATTATTTTTTAATTAAAAAAAACAACAACCCGGAATTTCAACAGGGGCGTGTAGACTTTTAAATTCACTCATATGTCGCAATTTTAGCTTACAATCGCATTGATGCTAGTACGTGGTATTGCTAACGCTATCGTTCTTACTTTATCGTTAGCATACGTGCTAACATTATTGTACATCATGGTTGCTTGGTTATTAATTATATTACAAACATACCAAACTACTTTAAACTGCTGTATTAGTTGTAAACAAATTCGACAGATTACGAGGAAAACAAGTGACAGAAAATTGGATTTCAACAGAGGCTAACGTACGCCATTAAGATGTCAGTTCATCTTTTTTCCTGTAGACAAAGTCATTGGAGGAATATATTTTTTTGTGGAAAATGTGTAGTAATAATAATAATAATAATACTAACTCCTGAAAACATACGTTTTGTATACTGATGTATAAAAACAATACATTTTGCACCGTATAAACTTTTCAATATTGTCCAGCCAGGTCCTGGAAATTTGTCGGTCTCTCTCTCGTATGAGGGCAGCTTTGCGGTGTTAAATGTCCAGGCGTTGCAGCCATTGGACAGTAGATTCGTTAGGTTCTGTGAGGTTCAAATTGCCATCCGGTGGTCGATGAATGGGACAGGAGTAGATGAGATGTTCTGCAGTTTGGAGTTCTGGTCCACAGTCGCAGAATGGTGATTCGACGAGACCCCAACGGAACATGTTGACATTGAAGCGGCCTACCCCAGTTCTTATGCAGTTGAGTCGTACCCAGACTTTCCAGGGTAGCGTTGAGCCAGGTGGGGGTTCGGTGTTAGGTTGGACCATGAACTGGTTGGGTCTTGCAGTTTTATCCCAACTACTTCTCCACGCTTCCAGGATGTTAAAGTTGGAATCATGAAGTTCTGCAGCATGATGAGGGAAAGGGTGGCGAGATTTTAGCCTTTGGCGCTTTCCAGGTTGTACCTCGGCGATCAACTGGTTTAGGGCATGGTTTTTGTCCAGCACAGCATGTTGAGCAAGACAGTGGGTAGCTTTTTCTCTACGTAAGCTGGCTGGGGCAATGCCTGCCAATACTGGTAGGAACTCTGTGGGGGTGGGACGCAAACATCCGGTGATTATCCTCATGGTGTCGTTGAGGGCAACATCGATCTTCTTTGAATGGGTACTTCGGCACCACACTGGTGTTGCATATTCAGCTGTGCTGTAAGCAAGTGCAAGGGCACTTGTACGCAGTGTGCGAGTGCTTGCACCCCAGGACGAGCCAGCTAGGCGCCTCAGCAGATTGTTTCGAGCTGTTACTTTGGCACGAAGAGCATCTATGTGCTGTTTATATGTCGGTTAATAAAGTCCATTAAAAAAAAGAGCGTCTGTAGGATCAGTTCAATATAAGTCTGGATCTATCTGGTGGCAAATGGGAGCACTGCAGCAATCATTTCATCAATAGTTGTGATGATGATGATCATCATCATAATACTAAAAACAATAATTGTTTAGGTTTATACAGCAAATTTTAAGAGCCGCAAGGAATATTGGACAACAACGAATGTGGGAAAGCTAAAAAGGTTGAGCTGATAGCCTGCCTGGAACATTCCAGTCAAGGTTTCTTGAGAGAACGCACTGCGGTAAACTTCACAAAATGAGGCAGTGAAAGGTAGATGGTTATCGGCAATGGTGGAAGTTAACGGCTACTCTTCCGCCAAAGGCGAGATTCGCAAAATCATGTAGAGTAACTGATAATACGAGTGGTGTGTAATACATATCTTTTGAATGAGGATTACAGAACCCCTGCTGTGACATTGGGTGCATATATTGATTGGACCACTGCCTCACCTACCAACACCTACAATGTCTTGTGAAGGTGTCTCCAATTGCTGACTCAGACATCCAAATTGTGTGTTAAAATTTGATCAAACCGCACAAAACACCTATTTTGTGGCCAAAAATGAGCATTTTGTGTGCATGTTATGGAGTCATTTTCACAGGTTGCGAAGCGGTGACATACATCGGCATCTTCAACAGTTATAGTCAAAACAATCATGTACAGTATAAACCGTGTTTAATTCCGTATGTTTCTTCACGGAAAAACAGAATGCGACGCATGTAAAATCTAAAAGTCAAGATCAGAACAACATCGGAAGGTTAAAAAGACAAACGGCTGACTAACCTCCCTTGACAAAAACAACTGTAAAACCACGTTTTCAAAAAAACAACAAAAAACCCCACCCGGCAATAGAACAACAACAACTACAAAAACACAGTTACTTTCCATCCCCTTCCACCGTATTATCATCGTCCTCCATTGCAGATTCTTCCTGCAGGTCTTCCTGCCCAGGCTGCTTCGCCTCCTCGCTGGCACCAACAGCCGCTGGTTCGGTTACGGTGTGGCCTTCCTCTCTCTTGACCACCTCGCCGCTGCCTGCTGCTGGTTCGTTAACTGTGTGGCCTCCCTCCTTCTCGGCCGCTTCCTCCTCTTGGGCAGGTGCTCGGGCCACTTTTTCGGTTACGTTGCTGCCTTCCTCCTTCTCTGCCGCTTGATCCTCATCGGCGGGGTTCTCAGCTGCCTTTTCCGTTGCGGTGCTGCCTTCTTCCTCCATGGCCGCTTCCTCGGCTGCCTTTTCCGTTACGGCACTGCCTTCCTCCTTCGCGGCCGCTTCCGCCTCGCCGGCGGGTGCCTCGGCTGCCTCTTCGGTGACGGCGTTGCTCTCTTCCTTCTTGGGCTCTTCATCTTTGACCACTTCCTGCAGGTTGTACTTCTTGTAGCGTGTATACTCGCGCACCACGCTGACGCAGCACACAGTCTTGATCACCTCCAAGATGATGGTGAGGTCCGGCTGGGTCAGGTTCACCATGTTTCTGGGGTTCAGCTTGCCCACCAGCGCTTTAAGGGACACACGGGGGGGGGGGATTGTTAGTATGCGTGACACCTTTGAATGCCGCTGAGATGCAAAAACGCTCATAGCTGACATGTTAACATCCAGTTGGCGCTTACTGGCAATGGCCTTGATGACATCGCCTCTCTTGCTGTGGTTGTTGTTTCGCGACTTGAAGGCAATCTGGTAACTGGCGCAGTTGGGCTTCTTGAACCAAGGCTCCAGAAAGGTCGACAGATACCTCATCATGTCCTCCGGGAAGGCCCTGCAAGTGCCCGTTACCTTGTGGCACACAAATAAAAAAAAAAAGGTTGCTACCTTGCTGTACATTAGCATCGCAATGAACAATAAGAACAGATTCATTCATGACGCACGTTAACCTCAAAATGCCATTGAAAAGAGGTCAATGTCCAACCAAAAGACTCATTCGAAAAAAATAATATCACGGAACTGCTCGGAGCGTGCCTGGGGGGGCCACATGACCCGAGGGATCAAGTGGAAAGCATGAAAATGCAAGCAGGGTTGGCCTGCCCATGTAAACAGTCGCAGTTTAGTCGCCAATTACGAGCCAGCAGCCACAGGATGAAAGCAGAAATCCATCGGGTCGTGTTTTCAAAGTAGCAATGATGACAACGCCGTATGTCGGATCCTAACTCTAAAAGTAGAACAGTATGCTTACATCATAAGGTGAAATGACTTCCGGGTTGAGTGAACGCTGGCGCGTCTGGCTGCCGCTGCTGACCCGCAATTATTATTTTGTAGCGTTTGTTTTACGTTTTTTTAACTCTCGTCATGGGAGAAATCCTCATCTCCTGTCGCGATTCGCTGTGGTTTTGGACTGTCGCTCGCCGTACGGTCGTCCTCGGTCGCGCTGTCTGTCTGTTCGGCTGTCTGACGGGGCTCCGCCGTGCCTTCTCCACCCCTCTGCGCCTCGTGGTTTGGGTCGACGAGGGGCCCGTGTCTGGGCTGCGCTGCCGTGGACCGTCCTGTCGCTCCTCCGTCTGCCTGTGGGGTTGGACTGCTGCGGTGCTCGGTGGCGGGGCTTCTCGGGTTACGCTTCCGGTGGTCGGGCTCCCCGCCTGCGCTGCACCGTTTCCCGGGCGTCGCTCCTCGTCCTTCCCGGAGGTGCATCCGCCATGGATTTGGTCGGGGCTTCCACCTCGATGGCTCCGGGGGCATTGCCTCCTTTTGCTCAGCGTCCTGCCGGCCACGCTGAGACAATGGCAGAAACGGTGGCCGATCCGCGGACCGCGGCGTGTTGGCTGGCCTGGCTTGGCCGGGCCGGCTGGTGCTCCTTGCGGTGGCGATGTTGCCGGCGTCAACTATTTCGAGTCGCTATATTCAGTTTAAATTAATCTTTCCTTTTATTATTTATCATTTTATCTGTGGTTTTATTATTATTCTTGTTTTGATTGTAAAGCGTCCGCGAGTGTTTTGAAAGGCGCTTATCAATGAAATGTATTACAGTATTATTATTATGACTGGCGAGGGTGCGAGTTTCCCGAGCGTTCATCAAATTGGGAGTGGCCCAATGATCAAAGCCCGGAAGACTTTTTTCTAGTCAGGCTGCTAACATACCAGAAGTGCATTGGACTCAGGCTGTTAACCTGAGAAACGAAAGCGCGGCAACTGCTGGAGTTGTTTTTTTGTTGCATCTCACCGGCAGCATGCGAAGGACGACACGCGTCTTCTTCTTCTTGGTAGCGTGCAGATCGGCCAGGATGTGATGAACCAACTTGTCAGACTCTGCGTTCAAAAAATAAACAAATCAATAAAATATTGGGCTTTTGATGACGGACGGATAGGTCGAATTAAAAATCAGACACAGCAGCTCACTTTTGGGCAAAACAAATCTGATTTGGGTCGCATTTGACCGCAGCCTGAACATAGCCCGTTTCACAGTTTGATATGGTGATTCCGAACACAGTCAAGACGATTGATTACCCAGATTGCGAGTTCTGATGAAGATGACGTTGTTGGCCCCGCTCTCCAGGGCCTGGAAACGTCGCTCCTGACCGCCGCCATACGCGCGCAGCTGCGTCACCTCTTTCTTCAGAGCCTCCTCGACATCTTCTTCGCTGCAGCCTCCAGCGTCCTCTTCCAACTGACAGCAAAAAGGCCGCAGTTTGTCAAAGTCAAGCATGGTTACAGTCGTGTATGTGGTTGCTTTCCCACTTCAGCACCTGGATGACTCTCTGTGATTGATGGAACCATAAATTTGGCTTTTTGTCCAAAAATCCTGAAGGCGCATGTTCGGCCATCAATTCGTAACCTCAAGCTGTAACGCACTTGCAAGGGTGACAACGACTCAAAACACGAGAAGACTGGGCCATAACGTAACCAGAGATGTGAATGACTCGTTGCTCGTTATTGAAAACATTTGATTTCAGCTGTTGCTGCTGAGGGTGGCTAGACCTCGTTCTAATGTTGAGGGTGCAAGCACCTTTTCACAGCTCTGCAGCATGTAAACACTTATACCGTAGGTGTAAAAAATAATGAGCAATGGTTAGACCTCATCAGATCAAGGACCTGGGCGGTGCGTTCGCTGACCTTCTCGGGTCCGTAGAGCTTGTCCGCGTATTCGCTGAGCAGGTTGAAGGCCTCCGCCGTGCACTTCCTCTGGTTCATGTTACATGTGATCAGGATGCCCTGCATGCCCACCTCCAGCTCCCTGGAGCCCCGCCATCGTTTCGCGTGATACTGGCCGCCCCCGAAGTGCTTCTTGCCGCGTTTCCGAAACTCGTTCTGCGGTGCCGACATCTTGCCAATGACGTCACTGGAAACAGCTATTAATAAACGGGATGTTTACTTTCTTTTGTAGCCCCGTGTGCAATCTGCGAGGCGGTTTAAAAGCGACACGCAACGCAATAGTAATACTAATACAATACACCTCGAGGGTTTATTTAAGTGAAGCTGAACGCGTTAGAAACGTGCGTTGGGCTTTTAGAAAATGGGACTAGGTTACGGAAGGACGCCACATTCACGTCTTGGACGGATTCTACGGAGTACGAAGAGAGACGAAAAGCGTATCTTCGGGTTCCGCGAAGGAAATATTACACGTCTTATGTACAACACTAATCTTTAAGTTGTGTCTTGTTCCCTAAGCGTGTTAAATGCGAGGAACTGCAATTTTATAACGGGCGACTCATTTTGATTCAAACAAGGCTTCTAGGAGTGCGAGAAGAGCAAACATTTTGCGAGGAATGCTCGACGTAAATTGTCAACTACTCTATTTAATTCACTCCATAAATTACAATTGATGTAAAATTGACTAAACTTACAATTTGTTGTCTTAGATATTAAGAAATGTATTTTGGTGACGGAAGGACCAGGTACGGAGGACTTCTACGGAATGCTAAGAGGGCCTAAACTGTTACTGTACTCCGGAGTTTCGCGACAATTACTAAACAAGTCAATTGAACGTTCAAATTGGTTAAAAAAAAAAAAAAAAAAAGCTCAGAGCTAATTGCGACTTACCTCTCTGTGAGATCAAAGGTGGGAAATCTGAAAGAAGCCTTATTTAAATTTGGAGAACTTGTACGGCGTGCGAGGAGTGACGAACACTCACATCTCGCGAAGCAAAATTTCTATTTAGCCGAATGTGCCAATTACGTTACAAATTATGGTACATGTGGTGTATTAAGCACATGTCAAACGCGTGTGTCTGCCTCGTCATTCAAGACACAACAGTACAGAAAGAAAATATTTAACTTATTAGCTGTTTGTTTGTCAAATAAGTTATCATGAAATTACATTCTGTGACGCAAAGGTGCCTTATTGCAGTGTTTTTCAACTCCTGTGTAAAATATCCAATTTGTATCGCCCAGAAAGTAATCACGTAGTACCCTCCCATACCGCTAGGGAGCAGCAACAGCTAGCCAATTGCCTTATGTTTCGACCACAAGCGAATTTGCGCCGCATGATTGCAGGACGACAGTGAAAAAATAAATATGGAAGATTATTGAAATACGTTTTTCTTTGTGTTCGTTGATTCCAATTAAAGCTGTTATAATGTGATTCTTCCATGTTAAAAACGGTTATAGTAATACAGCATAAGAGGTTCTAAGAGGGGTTTTTCCCTTCACATTTTCAACTAGTGGTGTGCCTGCCTTGGCTCAAAAAACACTGCCTTATTGGATTTACGAACGAGGTCTACGGAATGCGAGGAGGAACGAAATCAAATACAGTACTGAAAAAGCCAAATGTAAGCATTACTTTGTGTTCTATGAAAGCATCTGTAAATCACGGAAGGGGGACTCATTGCTGTGCAAGCTGCTGTTAAAAACGGACTTCTTGTCGTCATATAAACGCATCTTTTCTTGCGGTCAATGCAATGTGATTGGTAATGTCAAGAACAAAAAGTAATTGATTTACATTTCTATATCAGAAAGCATTCAGATATTGCAGTCTGACCACGAAAGCAGACAATCCTTAAGTAAAGGTAAAACTAATTTGAGCATCATCTATGCACGGTATTGACAACCATTATACAACAATTGAAAGCAACCAGTGAATCAAAATGTAAAGTTGAAGAAACGCCACGTTTTCTTTTTAGAGGACCAGTTTGTCGATATTGACAATTAAACATACCAATGCATGTTTTTACGACAGTCTTCCCATACATTTCACTGAAATGTACCCTGTCACAAAAGGAATTAAAGTAATGTGATATCGCAGGCTGAACACTGTGGGCACGATGTAAATTGAGTTTTTTTTTTTGTCTTTATGCAAACGTCAAACCTATAAAACATTTGCGTACAGTCGACCCTCGCAGGATTTCGCAATTACTGGTACATTCTTTTTCACAAAATCGTTCAGCCCTCCTACATAAGGCTTGAAAGCATCATTTGAAACCCTAAAACGACATGATTTTGTTTTGTTTTTTATATTATGGATAAGTCTTTTGGATTGTTACCAGCTCTTCCTCAGCGTGGACTTTAGAGCCGGCCGTGTGGCTCTGACGTGAGTTGCTGAAATAGACCACCTCGCCTTTAGGACTGACTCCCACTGGAAAAACTGGCACCCCTTGTTTTTGTTTGGCCCCGCCCTCCTACCGCTACCTGAGCGACGGCTGGTGCAGCAGTAGAAGCCCTTCCCTTGGTTGGGTCCCCCATTGGACACCTGCAGATGCTTGGCGCGGCGTCCACAGTCGCAAAGCGGCGAAGTCATCTTTCCATTGATCGACAACGCGGGGAGGACACCCCTGTTTGGCTCCCTGGAGACGCCATTGCAACCGGGACGCAAAATGGCGGAGTCAGGGGTGGGTTTCTTCTCTTTGATGAAGAAGCATTTGGGATTGAATATGTCGGGTGTGTTTGATTTTGTCACCAGTGGAGCCTCACGATCCTGCGCGTGGTAATCCGAAACAAGCCCCTCCTGGGAGGCCTCCAGAACCACGTCGTCATACGTTGACCGGTCGTCATCTTCCACGGAGAAGTCATCGACACTTTCAGAATTTGAGGTTGGAGGTTGGAGGCTACCAAGAATGGTGGAGCACAGAACCAAACCCTTGTTGTTTTTGCGGATGCCCCACAGTGGTGTTGTCTTACCGTCCAGAACTGTCTTTGGTGACACCAGACTCTGAACGGAGTCTCGGTCCTCAAGGTTCAGGACCAGATTCTTCTTCCCAGTGGACGTTGTTTTATTTTTTGCAGTCGGATGGTTTCCACTGTTCTGATCACAGACTTTTTCGCCGTTTCTTGTCAGCGTTGGTTTGACTGCCGCTGGGGTCTGTCATAAGACAAGAACCGTTAGTACATTGGTAGCAGTATGGAAATAGTGAAGAATTCTTCCAAAACGCGGCTTGGAGATGTTGATTGTCACTTCTAGTTGAAGTTTACTGTACTCTCAAACTAAGCATGAAACAAAGATTGTGCCTTTCAACTAACCACAATCACTAAAGTCAGTTAGTTTAAAAAAAACACGTTTATTCTGGTACAACTACAACTTTATTCTTGTGAAGTTTTACTCGTCACATTATGGATTTAATATAAATCCAGGCTTTATATATTAGGAAAACTACAACATTTTTCTTGCTTTTTGGTTTGATTGAAGTCAAATGGAAACTATTGGCAAGAATACATTTGAATAAAAATGAAAAAAAAAAAGTATATCTGTGTTTATTATTTTAAGAATCCATGTACAATATTTATATATTCAGTATGTTATTGTTTGATGAATGTATGTCGATGGAACAGCATCAATGTGTAAAAATCACCTTCAAAGCAGCAGAGCATTAATAAAATAAACTGAAATAAAAATCCACGTTTCTTTATTCATTAAAAAAAAAAAACTGTGAGGCCCGCTACGGGGAAATCGCAGGCAGGAGGCGGGGCTTCAGCAAACAGGGCGTGAGGCGGGACGTCCACTCACCCCCTCCAAGCGTCTTGTGATCTTCATCACGCATCCGTCCTTCATCATCCTCGCCGCCAGCCGAGCGGTGTTCCTGGCATCGTCCAAACCTAATCGCAGGTGAGCCGTGCGTACATTTCAGACAAAGAGTGGTCGAGTTTGAGTTGAGGTGAAGTGACCTCGCGTACCGGAATGTTCTCTGCCAGAAAACTGTATTCCCAAATCTTGCAGCGCGCCATTCAGACCTTTGGGTTTCCTGCTGTAGAACATCTACAAAAGACACAAATCATGTTTCAAGCCTCATTTTTAAAAATCTCAAGATATTATGGTTTGATTTCAGTAGATGAATGACTGACTTTGGAAGTTGATGGTTTCCCCCTCTTCTGCCACGGTTTTATTGGAGTAAAATGAATACTTGATTCTTGCAAATACAAGGTTTTTCATTCTTGTAAAAAAATATGAATTGAACGATGACACATTTTAAAAATGTTTCCTGAATAGTGGTTTTTGATTTCTTGAAAATCTTTATTCTGGTGTAATTTTTTTAAAATGGAAATACTATGGTTTACTCTGGTAAAATGACAACTTGATTAAAAAACAAAATCTGTTTTTCCTCTCCCTGTCTAGTTTCACTCAAGTGAAATGATGACAAATCTTGTGGAATTGCACTCCTCCCTCACATCATGATATATTTTTATAGAAAGATGACACCTATATATTTGTAAACTTAATATTTGACTCATTTCATTCTTGTTTTTGTTGCTATAAAATGACTTCATTTATTCTCATAAAATATCTCTGAAGAGCAATTTTTTTCTCATAATCTTGTTTTATTGTTAGACATTTACAATTGTAATATTTTGACTTCTAATTTCTAAAACTTTTTTTGTCATACTTTTTGTGTGTGTGTGTTCCAAATGAGTGTTACATGAACACACCTTTGTCATAAAAAGTGCAAAATGAACTCACCCTGTATGTGTTCCTCAAGTCGATCCAGCTATTGAGCACATCGAGTTTGTGGATCTGCTTGCGTTTACACTCATAGTGCAAACAAACGCCCAGATCCCAATCTGCGAGGTATTCTATTTATTAACACGTGTTGATGAAAAATGCACGTTTGAAAACAAAATATGTCACCTGACCAAGTGAGGAAAGCACAGAGCTTTTGTCCGGGTGACTCAGTGGGGGAGCTCAGTTGCCCAGCGGAAAAGACCACGGCCTTCTCAAGGCCAAGCTTCTGCAGCCAGCGGCCGAACTGAGACAGACAAATACGGAGGGGCACCCCTGCCTCCACCTGGGTCTGTAGGACA
Source organism: Hippocampus mohnikei (assembly GCA_026261675.1). Lineage (NCBI taxonomy): Eukaryota > Metazoa > Chordata > Actinopteri > Syngnathiformes > Syngnathidae > Hippocampus > Hippocampus mohnikei. The sequence goes on from JAKGUB010000326.1 coordinate 18,857,877, forward strand.
CACACACGCACACACACTGTAACTGTATGGTTTTATTCTTCAATTATTCTGTACTTCTTGCACAATTATAATCCCCACCCTCATAAATATTCTGAATTTATTCTTGTAAAACTGTACCCAGCCCCTCCGAATACTACTCTTTTGTGGCGTGTTGTTTTGTTCCGTTATTTTACATCTTTGCAGTCACCTGTGTGATCCCAGTTAGCTCGGTGCAGAAAGCTGACAGTATTGGACGCTCCTGGGGTTGAACGTAGGCGTGAAACTCTGACTCAATCTCCCCCGTGGACGTATTGAGAAGAACAGCGGGGAACTCGACTGCATCAGAAAAGTATCGATGAATAAATGAGAGCAATAAAGATGCAAAAAACACCAATACGGCACCTTTTGAAAATGGAAACGTACTTATTTCCTGAGTGTGGTTGTTTTTCTCTCGCCAGCACGTGGACTCAAAGTCAATGATGATGAGGTATGAAAATGATTGATCTGATACACAAAATATTCCATACACCATGTTATGAAAGGCCACGTTCGAAATGATCACGTTTGTTTAATTGCGTTACTAACTTGACAGCAGAGTCTTTTTTTGCCCAGCGGATGACTGACTACGCTGCCTCAGCAGTCCTAATTCTCTGTGGACACAATTATAAGAATATACCGGGCACTGTAAATAGCATACACTTGTCTATTAACTGTCGTGGCGTGACGCATGACATGAACCAACAATAATACCCCATTCATTCCCATGTCGACACATTAATCCAAACATCATTATTTGTTTATTTTTATTACACGGCATTTCTATGTATGAAAAAGAGATCTGATAAAATAAGTGCCCTCTCACAGACACAATTTCACAAAATAGAAAATGTCAAAGATTTTAATTGATTGCGCAATCTCACATCTGGTGGGCGATTAAACACTCCAGAGATTCGAATATTGGGATACAAGACATTAAAAAGCCAAGTGTACGTAATGTGTCCCATTTCAAATACAACAATGGGTTGACTTTCGTTGACTTAGCAGCAACACACTAAACGGTTATTCCTCAGTTTATGTCGATACTCACTTGGCTAGTTTCTTTGTCGACATTTCCGCCACTTGAGCTTGCCTGTGTTACTTTCGAGGCAACATTTATGGCGATATTTAAGGTTTAGGCGAGGCTATCTTGAGCGAATATTGCGCTTTTTTTTTCAAACGAGTTGTATCCACGATTCTGTGCTCGACTCGTTTGGTCCTCACGGCAGTGAAATCAATAGCAGAGTCGTTAAAGGCGGATGTATAAATAATGCGTCTGCAATGAGCTTCAAATTAAAGCTTTACCGTTCGGATTTCAGCATGTTTATCCTGTAAAATACCTTAAAGAAATGTTAATTAATTGTTAAATATATATATATATATATAATTTAATTCCGTTTGAAAAAGGAGCTTAAAACACAAGCATTTTCATCAATATTTTTTTATCTGAATTTATTTTGAAAGTTTTCAAACAAACGTGATCTTACGTGCTTCCGGCGTCAGGAAGCTTGCATTACCCCCCTCCCCCCACGTGTTTTCCATCCATTTTCAACCCTGCTTACCCTGAAATTTTGATACAAGCAGCCAATCGAAATGTTAAACTTGTGAATTTGGAAGGCGCCGGAGTGTCATAACACGGTAACTAAGTATGTATTTTACATTTTATTTTAGTGACTTAACATCCTGTGGATCGTTAGCCGAATAAATCTTATACTTACCCACTCACGTTGTCACAAACTTAATCATCGGCTTGCGTATTAACTCACAATATTACTCATCAACTCACTCATTTATTCAGTCAACAACTAATTAACTCACTAACGAAATAACCCATTCACTCCTTAATCCACCATCAACTCACCAATGCACATCATAACTTAGTCATGCACTCAGTCTTAAGTCACTAAATTACTCTCTCTCACACTAACTTACCAACCGTCTCATTCATGAATTAACACAGTCAGTTACATCATGAAATGTGGCAAAGTCAAAGTTCAGCGTTTCAGGCTGAATCGAGCTGTAAATGACATTTGTGTTTGTTTTCCGTGCAGGTGGAGTTTGGCTGTTAAATGGAGTCCTCACTATCAACGCTCACCAACGGAAAGAAAAGGAAAGATGATCCGGATTATCATCATCATAGCCACCGCGCTGCGAAGAGGGTCAAAAGCGAACCTGCTGGCGCTGATGAGCTGGAAGAAGTTGAACCGCGAATCTCTGTGCTTCCCGACCGCCTGCTGCATCCCATCACGGCCAAGGAGCTGACGGAGCTCCTGCACTATGCTGCTCTTGGGAAGAGCAACAGAGTCAAACAGCCAAGGTTAGCATAGATTTATTCATCAATTCCTTAGCAACTTGGTGAGTGAATGATCGAGTGAGTTGGTGAATGAGTGAATTAATGAGAGACTTAAAATCGTGCACGAGGGAATTAATTTAGGTGTTGGTGAGGGAGTTAGTGAATGTAATTGTGAGTGAATTCACGAGGAATGTGTTTTGATTCAACGTTGTTGTTCTGTGTGCGTCGCAGTTGGTGTGGTCTCCGTGGACAAAGACGTATTGAAGGCGTCAATGTAGCGGTGGTGGAGGGTGTTAGCCAAAGTGACTTTTACAAACATTACCTGACTCTCAGGAACCTGAGGACCAAGTACAGCAATGTAGGTCCTAGTCACTAACAAGTCGGCATGATGTGCAGATGGACATTGGTGATGTCAGTATTGTCTTGTTTGTGTTAGAGGTTGAGCTTCATGTCGTCAGATAGCAGCAGCAGCCTCCTTTCTACAATATTCAGCAGCAAAGTGGACTCATTCGCACAACCGTCTTTGTCAAAGGAACAAAAGCGCAACATCAAGATAAACGATGGTCAGCATTCAACACTTCATTCACTAACCAACTGTGTCTTTCACACATTTTACTCACCAACTAACTAATTTCTTCCTCTACAAACTCACTTAATCACTCAACCAACTGACTCTTAAATTGATTTATTATGCCGCTCACTAACCAAGTCACTCACTCCCAAACTAAGTCACGGGTCTAACGTGTCAACCTAACTCGTTCACTCATCGGCTCACGCGTCACATGAACCAACCAACTCACCAACTTGCTCTCATTTCCGTCATGAAATCAAGCCTCTCGATAATTCACAGCAAATTTGCAAAGATTTCCTTTTTTTTTCTTTTCAAACCTTGACCACAAAGTACAATAAGATTCAACCAACTATTTCACACAACTAACTCATTCAACATGCGTTTGTGTGCGGCAGTGCTGAGTCGTCACCCGGTGGTGCGCAAGTACGGGACGACAAAGCGTGGCCTAACGGCCTATGTGCTCACCCAGGAGGAGTTAATCCACAGGCATTACCCCGTGAAAGGTAATTGGTTGCCACCTCCCACCTCCTTCATCGTCCACGTGTTTGCCCTTTCACTTCCTGTCGATCACTCCCCATCGTCTGCATCAGGACAGCCGGGCTTCGAGGACTTTCTGGCCCTCGACAGCACTGACATCACGGATAGCAGCCCTCTCTTTGGATTAGACTGCGAAATGGTGAGATGACTTCCTGGTTTAACTCATTCCCCCTCTGAGCCTAAACCAATCAGTTATTTCATGGCAATCATGTGACACAGTGTCTTTCTGAGATGGGCTACGAGCTGACCCGAGTCTCCCTGGTGGATGGCGACGGGAAATGCCTGATGGACGAGCTGGTTAAACCTCACAACAAAATACGAGACTACCTCACTCAGTAAGCACGGTCAAGCTACCAATTTGTCATTCAACGTAAAGACTAAAAAAAAACAGATTCAACCCAATAAAAAGTACCCAAGCATAAATAAATACATTTAAAACATAATTAGAATTGCACAAAGTTCAGTTACTGTTACACAATTTAGTTGTTTGGTGATTTTTTTGTTAGTTTCTAGATATCTAGCTATTTTTTTGTGAGTCTTATATTAATATGGTAATGATCAATGAGTAGTTGTCTGGGCAGTTATTCAGTCCGCTACTGAGTTACCTAGTTGACTTTGTATGTTACGTCTGCTCAGTTTGTTGGCTGTTTATTCTGCTTTGTATTTTGGTAGTTTAAGGCGTAGGAAAAAAAGTAGTGTGTTTCCGGTAACATGAAATTTCAGCATAGGGTCGGTAGGTCGGTCAACGTTTTTTTTTTAATCTTTTTTTTTTCTGACCCCCTATCAAAAATGTAAACAAAATAACCATAAAACATTAAACAAGGAGACATTGAAACCCCCGAGAGAGTTGGGTACCCGGTGGCTGGGTGTTACAGCCATCTCGTTACCTCTGCGTCCCGCGTCCTACACGCATAATTTTCCCACGGAACGCACAGTTCCAAATAATGTGCGTTTTTGGGATGCAAGGAAATTTCTCAGTCAAAACAAACAAAACAAAACTACGGCAAGCCTGAGGATTTCACGGTAACAATAGTTACCGGTAGCGTGTCGTTTCCGCTGCGTCATTTTAACGGTACCGAAAAATAGTTTAACCATTAAAGCCACCTCACACGACTTGACTGTGTGATCAACGCAATTTTACTGCGCCTCTATGTGTGTTTGTGGTGTGGTGTGTGAGTGTGTTTCTTCTAATTTACTTTTGTTTTGTTTTCAGTGTTGGGGGGGACGCAACAGATAACACAAAACGCGGTTTAAACTGTTGTCGGAGATCGTGGCCGCCGCCATGATTCAATGTTGTTGACCGACGACAGGGCAAACGACGCGCACGCTCAACGTGAATATCGCGAGAGTTTGCACCGATGTAAACCCTCTACACAAAAATGTAGAAGGTTGTTTGAAAAAAATGCCGGCCGTAACGTTTTTTTTCGAGGTAGAAATTCTCGGTCGGATTACCGGAAACACACTACTTTTTTTTTCTATGCCTAATAGTAGTTTACTAGCATCCAGTTTCTTCCTTGGTTAGCTAGCTCTGTCTTAGTTATTCGGCTAATTAGATACAGTAGTTGGTAGATAGCCGGTCAGTTGTTTATTTAATAATCTGGTTACTTAGGTAGTTTGTTAGGTAAATCACAAAAGTGAATTGGCTTGGCATCGAGTCTGTTAACTTGATAATCTCTTATTTGACTAGTTGATTCACTGTTCACCTGTTTGGGTAGCTATTTTGTTAACTACTTATTTAGCTAATTGGTTAATTGATTCGTCAAGTGGTTGGTTAATTTATTGCTAGTGAGCTATTTTGTTAGCTAGCTAGCTAGCTAGCTACTCACTTGATTGGTCACTTCGTGGATTGATTAGTTAGCTATTTTGGTTAGTTTGATAGTGATGTATCTCATAATGTATTTAGCTACTTAGCTACTTTGTTTCCTGGGTAGATGATTTGATATTCTGCTGTTACATATATAATTCGTTAGCTAGCATGCTGCATGGCTACTTAGCCGAGTAGTCAGTCAGCTAATTATTTGGTTACAAACTTATTTCATTTGTTAGTTGCCTACCTAGCTAGTTGATGAGGTGATCGATTGTTTAGTTAACCCACTAGTTGAACAAATAAAAAAAAAATGAAGGTAGAATGGTAGCTCGTTCAAGGCCGTTTTTGCTTATTAGGATTACAAAATAAACTGTGGACAAAAGGTATGTACAATATTTGTGTTCCATTGTCAGTTTCTCTGGCATCACGGCGGCCATGTTGGATCCGGTCAAGACAACATTGCGCGACATCCAAATGAAGCTGTTAACCCTGTTGCCGAATGACGCCGTCCTGGTGGGTCACTCCATCAACAAGGACTTGGAGGCTCTTCGAGTATGTGGACACACGCAAACAAATCCAACTCAAGGACAAGCGCTCCAAAACAAAAAGTGTGTGGTATATGATCCTCAGGATTTGTTATTATTTTTGCAGCTGATCTACCCTCACGTTATCGACACATCGCTGCTGTACGTTAGGGAGCTCGGGAAGCGATTCAAGCTGAAGGTTCTGGCTGACGTGGTGCTCAGTCGGCGGATCCAGACGCAGGATGAGAAAGGCCACCATCCCTTGGAGGACGCCTTGGCCGCCCTTGATCTGGCCAAATACTTAATAAGCAAGTCACCTCTGAAGGTAACGACAACCAAAGCAATACCCAAAGATACGCTATCGGTTGTGAGGGTGATTACTTTTTTAGGTCGCCAGTTTGTTCACCAGCTGGGTAGTTTGGTTTGTTAGTTGGTTACTTAGCTCGCGAATTTAGAAGATTTAGTCAGCTACTCTACGTAGGTTTAATTTATTTACAATCTCGTTAGCATACAACTAGCTGGTGGTGGTACTTGGCTGTTGCTAGTTTTGTTAGTTATCTGGTGAGTTAGCTAACATGTTGCTTAGCTTGCTAATTTAGAAGATTTAGTCAGCTACTCTACGTAGGTTTAATTTATTTACAATCTCGTTAGCATACAACTAGCAGGTGGTGGTACTTGGCTGTTGATAGTTTTGTTAGTTATCTGGTGAGTTAGCTAACATGTTGCTTAACTAGTTACTTAGCGAGATCGATACTTTGTTACTTTGTTGGGTGGGTATTTAGAGAAATGGTGGGTAGGATAACTGATTTATCAAATTGTTTGGGTTTGGTGTTTTTTATTTGTTTTTTTTTAGGTACCAAGTTAGTTATTTAGCAAGCAACCTATGTAGTTGTGTGGGTAATTGGTTAGTTTGTCCATGATTGTTGTTTGTCATTTGCTTTGTTAGTCTGTCAAATAATCGTTGGTTCGAGTTGGTGTGTTAGCAGCCACGCTGTAACTTACATTAGTGCAACAACTGCGCCGTGTGTGTCTGTTGTGGATCGTCGTTCTGTCAGGTTGTTGAGGATCACCTCGAGGACCTTTGGGGTTTGTCCATAAAAGAAGATGAGCCCATCTCCAGTAGCAGGTGGGATGAACGTGCACAAACGCTATTGTTTGTGTCGCAGAGATGTGGTAACCTCGTCTTGCTCTCCCTGTCTGCCGTGTAGGTTTGCAGATGTGTTGCAGCATCTGGGCCGGACCGTCGGCTATGTGGGGAAACGCAGTAATTTAACCTTACATCCAGCCAATCAGCTCTGGCACAACTCGGACAAACAGGTGAGGAGGCTCCGGGCCATCAATTGGATGGATGGAATTATGTTTTTTTATTTTTTGTTTTCAAGTTGCTCTTAGTTTGGAAATTAGTCTTTAAATTACTTGTCTGAAAGTTGGCCGGTTCGTTAGCTAGTCTGTAAATTAGTTTTAATTTGCCTGTGAGTTATTTGGTTCGCAAGTTGGTCAGTTAGCACGTTCTTAATTTGTTTGTCTTTTTGTCGGACATTCATTTGTTCGTTTGTTGATCTGTTTGCAAAGTCGTTTTTGTGGTCAATTTCTTGTAGCCAAACACGAATCTGCACTCAATTTCACTGCCATTTCCTCTTCCCTTAACCACCGACACAAGTTTTGTCATTTTTGCATCATCCCGAAAACAAATCAACAAACAGCTGTCGAAACAACACCTCGGGGGATGGCAGCCGTTACGACGGCAAGCTCACTTTTAGTGCAGTTCAGCTCTCCTCTTAAGTGTCATCAGTGGACTCTTGTGCAGGTCGTGGACTCTTTCCGCAAATGGAGCAAGTGTCCCTTCTTCTCTGCGCTCAGCTTGTCTGGCTTCTCAGGAGTCCCCACTTGTCAAGACCACAAGGTTCAGACTCGTGTACGTTTGTGTGTGTGTGTGTTTATTATCCCACCATGTCTGTGTGTTTGTTGGTGTTTTAGATGAGCCGGTATCTTCAGGACATGTGCGTGGTGTTTGCTGGACCGCTCCCTGCCGGCTTCTCCGAAAGCGGTGAGGCGACTGTTCCGCTGCTGCGGCTCAATCAGGGCTGTCGAAATGCTGGAAACTACACACAGGGTGCGTTTGGTCCAAGCGCAAAACCGAAATGAAATATGACACCCCCTCTGCCGGGTTTTACATTTGAAGGTCCTGTCTCGCCGTTTTCTGTAGGTTCACGCCGTGGTGGAGTTCGAATTACTGGAAGCCGCTGCACTGGCGCTACAAATGCTAAACGGTGCCACCGTGCAGGGACACACTGTGAAGGTGAGTTTGTCAACTCGCAAGATGTCGTAGTTAATACAGATTGTAGTTAAAAATATCTTGGAGCATTGCTTTTGGAGTACAGTAAATCCTCCCAACGTCCTGTGGGAATGAGTTTGAACCTGCGCGATGCCATGCACGACCTCAGTTCAGTGAGCATCAAAGAATGACTTTTTGAAATTGTAATTCTTCTTTGCACAATATGAATAAATGTACTTTTTTTTAAACTACAGTTGCATGTTTTCCAGAGGCTCCCAGTTTTGACCACTTCCATTCTTTTCAAGCAAAACAACGCGAGCGTACGTATTGTGTATGTCTCAGGTTCAGAGGCCGGTGACGGAGTCCACGCTGGATTTTGACGTGACTCTGGACGCCCTGATGAGCGACGCCGTCAACGCGCGCCGTCTCTACGCGCTCAAGCTCAAATGTCACATGATCGCCAATGGGCACACGCCGGACGGCAAGCTGGCAGTGAACAGCTGCGCTTCTGCGTCGCTTCCCGTCAAAAAGTGCGAGCTGAGCGAGGAGGCGCTGACGAGGACGTTCGGCCGCTTCGGAGTCGTGAAAAGGGTCGCGTTGATGGACCAACCTGAAATGGAGCCCAAACACGCGTACATACGTGAGTGGCGGAAACACAATATTTTTTTTTTCCCTTGGAAGTAACATTTTCGCTCAGTTGTCATGAAGGGATTTTCTTATCACCGACATCACGGTCCTAGAAGTGGTACAGCGGTACAGCCACAAAAAAGGTTACGATGGAGTGATACAACTTAACATTAAGAAATCCTTTTTGACTTTTTTTTTTCAATTAAAATGTGATACAATTTTCAAAATTTTGTAAAACAATGTTCTTAATTCAAGTACATCCCCAAAAATACATTGATTTGCTCTTATTTACATGTTTTATTTGTACAGTATTGTGGATTTGTAAGATAGAAAAAAAACTGTTTTACGTTCATGAATTTTTTAAATATAAAACATTCAATTGTAACTCATTTTTTCTAACTGAAAGACTTAACAAGTGTTAACTACATAGAAATATAATACATGTAAAATAAAACATAATCATATCATTACACAAATGCCCCCAAATCTTTTATTCTTATCCAATTTTAAAATATTTCTAAATCTGATTTTATTGAGGCCTGCATTTTATATCTAAATTTTAAAATATTTATCCAACTATTTTTTTTACATTTATATACACGCTAATATTGAAATATTCAAAAGAAAAGGTGATGTAACAGTGTGGTAAACCTGACCCTGTGTGTCTCAGTTTTTGCAGCTGTCAAATTCAAAGTCAAACTTTTTTCTATTAAGTCAGGGGTGTCAAACTCATTTTTGTCACGGGCCACATTGTAGTTACGGTTTCCCTTGGGGGGGCCGATATGAATTTTGGGAAACCAAATAAATGTCTAATGCCATATTAAATAAACAGCGCACAACAAATTGATGGATAACTAGTTTAAAATCAGAAGTCAAGAATAATGACTGTTATTGTGGATTACATGACAATTTGAAATTTTGGTCCAGACTTTAGCAAGCATCATGGAATTTGACATGCTTTATTATTTCGCGGGCCACATAAAATGATGTGGTGGGCCAGATCTGGCCCCTGGGCCTTGACTTTGACACCTGTGTTTTAAGTGAATAATCCTCATCAGTTCAAATATCTTGTCATTGTAATGTTTTCAATTAAATACTGGTTGAACACGATCATTGTGTTCTGCTTTTATGTCCTAATTAGATTAGAATTGGGTTTGTACGAGTTATTGTAAGATATAGTGTGTGTGAGTGTGTAAAAACATAACACACAAGTGTAATTTTTATTTATTTATTTACTCTAAGATATGCCAATGGATGTGATGTCACAAAAAAAAAAGCCAACGCTTGTTGGTCTTCGTTTCCACAGATTTTGCGCATTGTGAGGGAAAACAGGCGGCTGTCGACTCCTCCGCGGAACTTTGGCAGGAAAAGTATGTGGTGTGTCCGGCGCTGACTCCGGCAGACGCTACTTGCGGTGTGAGCCCGCACAAAGGCCCAATTCACTTCGGAGGCCAAACACGCCACAAATCTCCTCAGGTTCACAATACGCTCATCAGAGTATCAGACTAGAACGCTTGCTCGTGACGTTTCAACCACACTGTCAAACCAGACTCCAAAACGTTTGGGTTTGTTTTTGGTTTTTCCCCGTGAAGGATGCGGCACTGCGGCGGATGATGAAGAACCTGGACACACGACTGGGGAAAGTCTTTAGGTCTCTCCCAGAATGCACCTTGTCTGTGGTGCTTCTGCTCCCTCACAACAGGTCACTTTGAAATCGTTTTTTTTTGGGGGGGGGGCACAAAGCTTTCTCTTGATCTTTTTTTCTCCCCTTTTCGTCTCCTTAGCGCTGATAATCCGCCATCGCCTGGTTTGTGCCTTTTGGAGATCAAGCGTGAGAAGTCAAGTCAAGCCCTCGCATGACAGCGCGTCAGCGTGGCGGACATCCACAGACTCGTTTCAAGAATGGGGATGAAACGGTGACCATCTTCAAAACACGTGAGAGAATAGAACTGCGGTACAGAAGTGGAAAAAATAAATCTGAAAGTACCTTTGACGGCACAAGACACATTATTGGAGGGAGGGAAGGGGGGGGGCACATTTTGGTGAACTTCTCCAATGAAACTACAACCCAGTCGTGTTAGCGCAGTTCCTGGTTGAAACTAACCCCTAAGTAACATGACGGAAGAGAACAAAACGCATGAAACAAAGCGATGTAGGCAGCGACAGTAAGAAAATTCTTTAATTTTTTTTTTCCATTTCCCCTACTCCCCCGCCCCTCCAAGGAAATACCGAAGGATTTTGAACCTCATACAAAACAATGTAAATATGTATATAGATTTGGACACATTTGCCATACAACTACAAAACAAACAATCTGTACAAAAAACGACAAACAGAAGCACCTCCAGGAGGGTCCAAATCGGCACAGCAATAAATTATCACATTACGGTTGTCGATACCGTTTCTGTACGTTTGATAAAATAAGACCATTTCATAATATTTGTTTCTTTTTTTTAAACAAACGGACAGCTTTTTAAAAAGACATTACGTTGAACCCTGATGGCGTCAACTACATGTTCACCTTACGGCAGCTAAGCTAACACACAAGTAAAAAAAAAAAAATGTTGGGAGCGACCGCGCCGGCTCCATTCCGGTATCGCCACACGTATAAAAGAACTGTTTGAAATTCAAGATGAAGTGTGGAAAACCAGAACCGTCTTTATGGCTTGTGGGGGGTTTGTGTGCTGGTCCGTACCCGCAAACGAGCTGGCGCTCTCCTGGGCACGCCGAGCCCCCCGAGTGCGTCTCGACTTTGTTGCTACCACGCCTCGGGAACCTCAAACAACGCTGCATGAGGAGAAAAGCGGGGGGATTTAGGAAGAGAAATGTTCCCATCGCAAATATGATGAACAGGAGCAAACCTTCCGAGTTCTTCTTTTTGTTCTTCTGACTTTTGTGTGCGGGCGGCACGGCTGCGGCGGCGGCAGAGGCCTGCCGCCAGCTGAGCGTCCCCTCAGCCTCTTTTGACAAATCAGCAGCAACTTCCTCCTCGGGGACGGGACTCGACCCGGACGATTGGGTTGCGTCCCTGCAGGGACGCGGCAGGGGGCGAATTTCAAAGTGGCGTCCGAGGTGATAGGAGGGGGCAAAACGGTAATCGATGGACTTACATGGTCTTCAGCCATCCCTCTGACGTTTTGCTCTCCACAACTTCTAGAATCAATCGGAACAATATTCAAATCAGCAAATGCCGTCAGACTTGAACAAATCCTGTGAAATGCTGATTAGCATGCCAACAGGTGGCCAGCAAAAGCGCACACACACCATCGGTTTTCATCTTCTTGCTCCCTGTGCCATCCGAGTACGAGTAGTGACTCCAGCCGTCTGCGGCCTCTGCGCTTCCCTGCTCCGCCTGGAGGGGACTGCCGCTGCGCTTCCTCAGAGCTCTGGGACAACGACATGTTGCTTTAACGCTTACGACTAATACGACAGATATTAGCAAAGCAAAATGATATCGCCGTAGAATATAGGAAAGGATCCAGTGCATTGTTTTTTTTTGCCATTGGGACTGGAATATATATATAATGGCACTTAGCAAGTAGATTATTACTTTAATGCTTACTACTACTAAAACAATTACAGAACCAGATGATTTAGTCAGTTTAGCAAAAGGGGAGTTTTGTGGGGAAATATGACATTTAATTGACTCTACGAGATGGGGACACCGGCGCATAGTCTGGACTTAAGTCACTTGAACGCAACTGTCTTTATCGAGCACTTACGAACCACTGCTCAACACAAAGTGATGCACGTGGAGCAAAAATAATTCGTACAAAAACAAAAAAATGATTGAAATCCAGCTTGTTTGATCTGTGGCAGCTGGCGAAGGTAAAGAAAGCCGCACCTTTCTCAAGAACACTTTGAAACACTTAATTAATGCCTTCGTCACAGCTCTGCTGGATGACGGTCATGCACTTGGCCAGTTGGAGTCAGCCAAGCCTCCATGAAGCGTCTCCAGTTGGCCCAAAATGATGCTGCTCACCACAGAACTGCTACTCTGGCTCCCTGTTCATTTTCGAGCTCTTATTTGTTTTCAAATCTTGAAACGGCCTCGCCCATCTTCCCAACTATTCAGCCTTTTGATGGCATAATTCTCACGACTCGTAACTACGAAGCCTTTTGTTAGCATAGTCAAATACTCCACGTAATGCAATTGAATGGAGTAAAATGTGATTTAAGTGCCACCACTCCAAAGGGTCGCCAATGCCAAAGTTTCTCTTAACCAGGAGGATGGAATGTTATCGCTGCGTACGTGCGAGCAGAGGCGCCGTACCTGGGGTATCCGAACCCGCTCGAAGTGGCAGAGGCCGGGTAGTGAGGCCGGACCCAGCCGTCTTCCGTCCAGGACTTGGAAGTGGGCGGCTGCTTGTCCTTGTCCTTCTCCTGCTGCCTGCCCTGAATGTACTCTGCGTACGTCTGGATCTTGTAGCTCTCGGCATAGCGGCTGGTGTTCATGGCTATTTGCACCTGGTCCGTTTGACTGAGGGACACAAAGGCGGACGTGTCGTCCACCCACGAGACCTGAATGTTTCCTGAGTAGACACCAATAGGAAATGAGCACGAGTGACACGCACTTGGGTTGTTAATGGAACTGATTGTGCGGTCGTCGACCTTTACCAAAGGCACTGAAGAGCTGGTACAGGTCGCTGGTCTTCCATTCTTTGGGGAAGGTGACGTAGAGGACGTTGTCTCTCTTCGGTTGCACTGGAACAACAAAGACAATCGATATGAGCAACGGAGGGGAATCCCGCGCTGTCTATTTTGTTCATCGGTACGGTCCCGGCAGCGGGTCACTTCCGAAGTGTTGTTGTCACGAAGGCCTTTTCACGATTTGGTGTGGGGGGGGGAGGGGGATCTTATGAAGTTGACGTTCTAAAAGGTGTTCGTTGTCGGCAAAATCGGCAAATGAATGACGTGAAAGCAGGACTTTGAAATGTCAACGTTATTGGGCTGAAAACGTAAACGGGGTACAATGAAAGGAGGTTCGACTGTACCTCAAACTCAACACTGTGTTAATTCAAATAGTTTTGGGGATTGGGGTTCCTTTACAGACACACACATGCATTTTTATGTCCCCCCCACCCCAGAAAATGACAATCCTATTTATTTGAAATATGTTTGTGTCGTACAGCGAACAGTGCTGCTGTCATACTCACAGTCTGTTCCTGCGATATTGAGGTAGGGGATGTCTATTATCCTCATCAGGAAAAGTCTGCAATCAAACCAACGGTGAACGTCGCCAAAGGGACCAACGAGCAGCGTGTACCAGACGACGGATACAAAAACAGCGAGGCACGGCGAAACCGGCGTGACTCACTTGTTGTAGAACGGCTCGACGACTTTGGAGCGAGCCGACACGTACGCTTTGGGTGGCGTCAGGAAAGAACCTGGAGGGGAAAAACGGAAGTGATTTATGAGAAAGTTGTTTTCGATTGGTTAAGAAGAACCGTGTTGTGTCACGCTACCCAGGAAGTTGGCCATCGAGATGAAGCAGCGTCCGGTGATGTAGGCGTCATAGCCGGCCTCGTGCAACTGCTCCTTGGCTGTGTTGTAGCTCGGAAAGCCTTCGGCCGCCTCTTAGGACGGGGGGAAAAAAAACAACAATGACAAAAAAAGCAGATCCGTGAAGAGCCACCGTGTGCAAGCATGTGCGTGCGCTTACCGATTTGAGGAGCCTTGAAAGGGCTTTCGTTCAGCTGCTTCTCCAGCTCAGCCAGAGACGTGTTGTTGATCAGGTCCTGCAACGTGCACGGAGATGAGTTTGATACAATACCGCCTACGCTAATGCCCCGCATATTTGTGCTGTGTGAGCTGCTCATGGGAAAACTCGGCAATTCCTGCATTTTTAGGCAGTCTGTCATGCTTCAAGACGGAAGCTAATTTGAAAGTCGTCACTGGTCTTAACCGCACGTGAACACTTTTGCATCATCAATGAAGGATGTTTTTTTTTTTTGCATCTAAGAATTAAATATACATGTTTTTATATTGACAAAATTCAAATGTGCAGCTATCGCACAGTCACACAAGTCATCTTAGATGCACCTTAAAGGGCTGAGTGGACGCCATCAACTTGGTGTCCAGAAGCCTGCGAGAAGACAAAAATCATGCAAAGGCAGACACAGAAAGCATCGGTTGATGTCAGGAAGTGGGGAAGAAACGCACCTGGGGAAAACGCACATGGTGACCTCTTTGAAATCTTGAAGATCCTGGAGAAGGGGGCATGAGAGAAGAGAGAGCGTGTGCGTTAAGTAGTTCAGAAATGACACGACGACGACATCCCGAAGAGCGCAGCGTACGTCGGGCAGGGGGCAGTAGAACTGGTGGATGGTGTGCATCACGTCCAGGAGCATGTTGTGGCCCACCACCAGTTTGCCCTGCCAAAAAAAAAAACGTTTCCGGTTGATCCATGTTTTAAACGTCACGTCAAAGTTCCAGAAATGTAAGATTGTGACTCACAGACTTGGAGATGGCGTGGATGACCCGGGAGAAGCCCACCGCATCATTGAGCTGCATCTGGTGGAATTGAGTATTATAAGAAAAGACACAAAAAATATAGATCTATATAAAATTGATTTCAAGCAAGAGTCATTTCTCAGGACATGTTTTTTGCCAACCTGCTCCTTCTCCAATTTCTGCTGCTCTCTCTTCTTCCTCTCCTCCTCATCCACCTTACTGACCTGGATGATGCGCTGCTTCTTGAAGACAAAAATTAAATCATGTGGATGGATTTACTGTTCATGCAACTATTTCATTACTCATTCAGGGTGTTTGCATTTTCTGGAAGCTAAACTAGTACTTCTTTTGGGACATTCTTTCCCATTCGAAATATTACTTTGGTTTTTGTACAATTTGGTTTTTGTCACTTAATGAAAAAAAAAAAAGTTCCACTGCTTACAAAAATGACAAAGCCAGTTTTCAGACTTGCATTTTGATTTCTTTTGGCCAGACTCCTCTGCTCCGGCAGAAATCACAAGCAAGCGAACGTAAACATACATTGAGTTTCACTACCTTGTCTATTTCCAAGGTTTCGACATGGAGGCCTTTTGGAAACCTGTCAGTCAAAAGCAAAAGACAAATGAATCCCTCTGAACAAATGAAGCAAGAAAAGTCAAGTGACAGGACAGGACATACTCACTTCCAGTTGAGAGTTTGGTAGATCAACTTCCTCTGGAACCTAGGATGGAAAAATAACTACATGAAAAATCAGACCTACAAATGTATATTGAAACAAGTTGGGGATTCGTGCCGCATCGCTTCTCAACGGGCAAGTTTTAAGCGCCAGCTTACCCGGTGCACGGCTCCAGGTCGACGGTTTTCTCCGCGCTGGAGAACAGGGCCTCCACCTTCTCCCTATGTCGGGCAACGTCAGAAGCGAGTCATGATACCGAACAAGTCGGGCGCCTGGGCTGACGCTTTTGTCCGAGACGTACACCACTCTGTCGATGAAGTCCTTGTGCTCGTCGGGCACGTGGGCGGGGCCCTTGGAGCAGGACGGCGAGATGTAGGACGGCGTTCCGACGCCGTTGGCCTGCTGGTTTCGCTTCTCCTCCGTCTGCTCCCTCAGCTTGGCCTCCTCCTCATGGTTCAGGTAGGGGATTCCTGTTGATGTTCGACAGCCGACTTTAGGACTGGGCGATAGACTTATTAAATAATATCGCAGTTTGTTTGTTCATTGCAAAAAATCATGATTAAAAAAACACAATTATCGGAGCCCCGAATGCTGTAATGCTCAGCTCTGGCAAATGTTCTGAATCGCCGAATCGGTGATCCAGAAAGACCCGGCTTGGAAGCGTTGCCATTTCACTCACCGTGACAGAAAACCTTGTTGAAGTCGAAGCCCTGACTGGCCAGGAAGTCAATACTGGAACTCTGAAATCATGAAAAATAAAATAAAAGAACTCGAGCTATAGTAGTCACTCGAAGCTTATGATCACATTTGGAAAGGAAAAAAGAGATTTACTTGGCATATAAACTTGATGTCAGGTGAGGTCCGGTTGAAAGGTTTTGGGAATATATAAAAGTTAAAAGTCTTGGTGACGTATCTGCAATAGAGAATGGCAGGTTGACTGCTTTGCACACTTGTTTGACAATGTTTAAAAAAAAAAACATTTTCAAAAGTGCTGCGAGGGAAAAATGAAGGATTACTGTTCAAACAGGTTTACCGGAGATTTCAGAAAAAAAACACCATGGAATTTTTTAATATATTTTTTTCCTTCTCCATGTCACTTTAGGGCACGGATGTCAAACGCATTTTTGTTGCAGGCCACTTTGGAGTTGTGTCTTCCCTCGCAGGGACGTTATGAAGGTGGAACCACCAAAATGTTTCATTGTCTCATTGCATTATGACTTGCAAACAACAAATGAATGCTTTACGGGTCAATTCTAATAGTTTATTCAATTATTGTTCAAGTGAGTGGAAAGAGGGTAGCAAAATTATATGTTCAGTGGAGATGTCGGCGCAGTTGGACAGTCTGCGTTGGTGCGGCTGGATGGATGTCTGCTGAAGTTGAGGATGAGGAGAGAGGAGCGTCGGCGCAGAACGCCGATGCGCATTTGGAACTGAGAGTCACCGCTTGGAACTGGAATGGATTTGCATGGGACGGGAGAAGTGAACCAATCTCTTTTTTTCCATCAATGGATGCTACAGCTTCTTGTTGACTTTAAAACTTAGCTTGTAGCCGACGTGTGCACATTTTGAGCACGACGTCTCTGATCCACTGGTGAAAGGACACTTTGATTCTCTCCTCTTTAATCTCAAACTGCTTTAACAACAAAGCGTATGAGGGGAAAAGTGGTTAGGACTGCACGACTGTCCGTGTTTTATGTTATGTGTTGTGTTTATTATTTTACTTTATGTTAACTGTTTTGTTAAGCGCTTTGTTACAGCTTCCGCTGTTGTGAAAGCGCTATATAAAGCAGCATGTATTGCATTGTATAAAATTATTGCCCCCCCAAAAGTCTCAGTGTTGCTTATAACACATGACAGTTTGACATTTCGGTGGAGATTTTAGCAAGCATCATGCAAGTTGACACACGTGATATGCTTTTTCGGGCCACGTAAAATGGTGTGGCAGGCCGGATCTGGTCCCCGGACCTTGAGTTTGACACCATACTTCAGTGTCTCCGTTTTTCAGTGCATGGCTACTGTTCGGTTACACGGAGGTGAAAAAAAATATTTAATTGGTGAGAATCCAGTCAGGGGAAAACACTCACTTGGCGTCTTTCTGGTCATACTTGAAAGTGCAGAGCCCGAATTGGAAGAGAAGAAAATCCATGGAATGCTTAGGGAAGGGAAAAGAAGAGATTGGATTAGCCCGTGGAGCAATTTAGAGGCGTCTAAACGTCACCCTTGCACACCTTTTTAAGCTTGGTGTAGCGTTCCTCCGGCGTGTCCAGCCCATTGGTGAGTGCGCTGACGCTGGGTCCATCGCTGATGCCTGGGCAACACGCGAAAGGCTTGACATCCACACCACATAGCTTGAATTTCACAATTAGTCATACCTGAAAACTCTCCATCGATGGCAAGAAAGTCAGCCTCCTCTATCGCGGTGTACACCAGGATCAAACAATCTTTAAAAGCTGCACATTGTCAACGAGAATTTTCGCGTTAGCTTAGCGAGCAAGAGTGCTCGATTCGCACACGCGCTAGCGAGGACAGAGGGGGGCAGTCGCGCGCTTATTCATTTTTAAGATACGCGTGCTTATGCAATAACTTGAATAGTGAGAGGTGGATTTGACCAAATACAAAGGCCGGCGTGTAACACTTACATTTGCGTGTCACCTCCATCCCGACGCGACGGCTGTGAACCCTCGGCCGGTGCTGAGAGAGCTAACGGTTGCTAGCCGACCTCGTTTGGCTTTTCAAGGTGAGTTCAGGTGACGCTGGGAATTTGGAGCTTCTCAAAACGCGTCACTGAAACGATCTCCCACATCCACGACTCAAAACATTTTCAACAGATCCACATATTTAAATTTTGTTCGAGCGTATACCGTACGTTAGGTTGATTAAAATGATGTGAATTTAGACTCGAAGGAATCGATGAATCAATCACTTCATTCAAACCTAGCAGACTTTTGCATTCTATTAGTGGGAAGAAGACTGGCAAACCGGTGATACCCAACCGGCCTGATAATAGTGGGGGCGGAGAAACATCAGAAGACAGTAGTCGTAATAGATGTTGCAATCACAAATGTTAATTTGAAAAGGAACACAAAAAAAGAAGAAATACCAAGGATTGAAGAAAGAATTAGTTCGGGGTTAATTCTCGATGTTGCTATAACAATAGTGAAAGACAACCGCGTCGACCAATCATATGCCGACTCTTCTTAGTAGGCGGGCTATTTTGGAACTTGAAACCGAAATCACAACATAATTGACGTTTCCTAGTAACCAGTCAAACGGAGCCTCTGCTTCAGTAGGCGGGACTAATGGTATAAGCGAGCTGAGCGGCAGCCATCGTCGCTACTGGGATTGACCGCTGAGGACAGCAGATCTTTCTGGAAAAATTCACATTTTTTTCCCTTCGACAGTAGTCATGGTGTCTCACTCTCTCGCCCTGCCGATGATCTGTTTCACCACCCTGTGGGCGCTGGTGGGGGTGGTGGCTCCCTTTTTGGTGCCCAAAGGACCAAATCGCGGGTAGGTGGGTGTAGCAGCTAACGCTAACGACGTTACGTCTCATTGGTTCTCTCTCTATATTTTCTCTTTCTCTCCCTCTCTTAGCTCAACACTAACATAAGACCTTATTTGTTTCCGTTTTAATCGAACCAAGATGAATTGCTCCAGTGTAAGCTAATCACGTGTGACCTCACAACCGGAAGGTACCAGTGATGGCGAGAGGCAAAGTGCAATGATAACCATAGACCCAAAAATTGAATCACAAGGGTCTGGATCGCATGCAGTGCCTTAAAAAAAACAGTTAGTCGTCTTAATACTCCTTGTTTTTGCCTGGAAATGACGGGGTGAAGTTCCTAATTCTGAGGTCAAGACCCTTGTTCTGGGATCAATCCATAGTTCCCAGTTAATGTTCCTAGTTCTAGTGTCAAGCCCCGACTTGCCGATCATGTCCCTCCTTCACAGTGAAGTCCCTAGTTCCTGACAAATTTCAAAGTGATGGGGGTAAGTCCCTCATGACTGGGTCCGTTTCACTAATTCCATGGCCAAGTTGCTAGTTCTGTGCCAAATGTATTTTTGTCGTGGTACAAACATGCGAGAGCCTCCAAAGTTCTACGTTCCAGATCATTCCTGTGGTGTAAAATGTCCTGTATTTTAATGTGACTGTCTTTTCCAGGGTGATTGTCACCAGTTTGATTCTGACCGCCGTCTGCTGCTACCTCTTGTGAGTACTTTGCAACAACAAAAAATATGTGCAGTACAGTACTGTATTACTTTTACATTTTGAACGTGACTGCGTTTCCAAAGTCTCGACTGTTGACACATTAAACCACTGGAGGGCGCCAAACACCACCATTACAGTTGCTTCGCGCCATCGGGATACAATCTGAATTTTTGGGCCCATAATGCATGTTCGAGGATAGCTTTATTGTATCATTTGATATAGATATATTTAATAATTGTGTGTTTTCCTACAGCTGGTTAATAGCCATCCTGGCGCAGACCAATCCTCTTTTTGGCCCTCAGCTGAAGAACGAAACCATTTGGTATCTGACTTACTTCTGGGAGTAGAACAGGTGACAACGACACAACAAGAAATGTCCATAGCCTCCTTGAAATATGATGTCAGTATGCTACGTTAGAATATTAAATATGATGTAGTTACATATGGAATATGTCAACATTCAAAATGAAATTAATTTCAATATGACACGTCAGACAGTGAATATTTTGCACATTAGACACAGAAATGTTACACGAGACATTAAATGTGACGTTTCTGTGCAACGTTAGATATTTAAATATGATACATATCAGGTACATACATTTAATATTAAATATGGTACATTACACATTAAATATGATGTGTGCAAGGAACATTAGACATTTTGACGTAAACATGATACACAAGAGGGAAACCAGTTATTCTGACATTAATATGGGACATTTGACGTTCATTACGATGTCAATCTATTACTAATATGTCAATTAAATAGAAATATATATATGTATGTATGTGTGTGTGTATATATACAATATATATAATGTATATTCATTATGATACTAGACGGGAGGTGTACAGACATAAATAGAATGCAAACATGATACATAAAGTTATTATGACGTAAATAGAATATAGAATATAGTACATCAGAGGTACATACATTTAATATAATGTTAATATGCTACGGTATGGTACGGTCTAGTTACATGCATTAAATATAGCATATACGTGTATGTGTATATATATATATATATATATATATGTGTGTGTGTGTATTAAATGTGACGTAAAAATGCTTCATTAGACATTAAATAATTGAAGTTTTGTGTTCCTTCTTTTTCAGACGGCCCTTATCATCGCCGTCCTGATTCAAACATGTATACACACACACACACACACACACACACACACAACTACACTTAAGATGAAGACTACTGTACAGTTGATGTAAATTGAGTGTTTTACGGTATGAACGTTTAAATATGCAATGTGTTAGTTCCACTTTTTCAGTGTTTACATTTTTTTTCCACGTTTACTTATTTTTGTCCTGTGGACGTAATGACCTCAGTGTTATGTAGCTGTTACTGTATACCCCCCATGCATGGAGAGAAACGCCAAAACTACTCCTCCTCCCCCTCATCCTTGTTGCCATGGTGATCTGCTCAACTGATTCTCATCTTTTGACACTATATATATATATATATATATATATATATATATATATATATATATATATATATATATATATATATATAGTGTGTGTGTGTGTCAAGAGAGATAGAGAGAGAAGACTGACTTGTGGAAATGTAGTCAGTACATTAAAACTAAATCTATATATAATTTATTTATTTTTACCAACAAGCGTAACAAGGCAACGAGTTGTGAAGGTAATTGCGCATCTCATTCCTCGTGATTGTCATAAGAGTGTAGAAGTACCGGTAAGTTATTAGTAAAAACAAATCAATGGAAGTCTGTCACCACTGTCAAACAATGTACAGACCGGGCTTTAATCTACATTTTTGTTAATTTCGCCATTGATGATGACAATTTATGTCACATTTTGTTGATTTGAGGGACAAATTCATTTTTTTTAACAAGCACAGAAATTGAACCGCACATTTCATTTGTCGTCATGATCAGAAGCCACAATTTAGCCTTTTGACAAACAATAAAAGCTGAAAATGTCCTATTGAAAATCATGGAAATGAAAATAATCTGTTACAGTGTAGCTTAGCTTTCGATACACAGTTTTTGTTGCCTAAAAAGCCAAAGAAAAAGCAAAGCAAGCTCTCAGTGTCTCGTGCCACCTCAGGGGCCTTGGACGTTGGCGCTTCTGCTGCAAAAGGGTTTGAAATTGCTTTGAGCAAATAACCTAAACTGCTCCTCCCGCCAAACGTCCCACGTACTTCTCCCCAACCCCTCCCTTGATCCCTGTTTTATTTACCTTTGAACCACGATGCTTCAGCCCCCTCCCCCAAAAAAAAATCCAAAAAGAATCCAAATCAACATATGAATACAGCTACTCTTTACAAAGACCAAATTACGTTGTACCCTATCCACCCCTTTGTGGAACTGGCCTGCGTCGAAAAGACCCCAAGTCTCAACGGGTCCCAAAAGACTCAAGAATTTAGCTATTTGGATGGTAATTTGGACATTGACAGGCAAACGTGTGTGGTGCTGCCCTCCCACAAAGTAGAAAATGACCAATTCAGCCCCCAGCCAGTGTTACTTTGTTGACATGATGAGACTTAAAAAAAAGAAAACACAGGAAAGTCTGCCACTTTGAATTTTGAAAAGGATTTCTATTCAATATATTTTTTTAATTAAATCAGACTTGCACCATGAATTTGGTTGGCACGTTTATCATGATTAGCCACACAAAACAGTGTCAAGAAGTCATACCTGAAAAAAAAACCACAAGGCGGCAACCATTATAGGTTCCTTTTGTCAATTTGTCCGAATATGATTCACATCCATCTATTCGGCAGATGGCTGGCACAAAACTGCTAAAATCTTGTTTCTGTTATTGTGTGTTGGCAGAATTCGACAAATCACCGTGAAACACGAAAATCTGAATAAGTGAACTCCAAAAGGTTTAAAAAAAAAAAAATCAGCCTCCGAAGCCAGTTTCACCAAGCAACCTGAAATTTGTTGGACATATCTAGAACACTTTTCCAACAAAAAATATATTCATATTTTGCCAAGGTTATTTAATGGTGAATGGGCAATTCTAGGCTGCTGAGTCCCAAAATGACTCCTTTAATTGGCTTTTAAAATATATATATATATATATATATATATATATATATATATATATATATATATATATATATATATATATATATATATATATATATATATAGTTAATGTTCTGTGACAATTTACTTAACGCTACTTGATCATTACTCATAGTGGTGTTTGTGCTATGACATCACGTGTTTTTGCATTTGTTTACCACTAACATTGCCTCATTTTCTGAATTTTTGCTTTTCACACAAAACCTGATTTGCATACAGAATACAGTAATCCCTCGTTTATCGCGGTTAATGGGGACCAAAACCACCCATGATAAATGAAAATCTTCAAAGTAGCGACCAATAAACATATACAGGTAAAAATTTACCTTTTTTTTTTTTTAAGGTCCGCGAGAAGCTGCAAAACAACAGCGAGTCACATAGAGGAACATATACAGGACTGTACTCCATGTATATGAACCCCCTTTTTTTTAATGAATAAGTTTGAAAAATATCCGCGATGCACTGAAGCCGTGATAAACGAACCGCGAAATAGCGAGGGATCACTGTATTTTTATAAAAAAAGAATAGCTCAATGAGTGCGCCAATTCTGGGAAAACAAAAAGTCATTTTCTTATTCACCCCAAAATATATGTTGACCCTTGAAATTAGTAGACCCACCAAAAACTCTCAAGACATTAAATAATCCTGTTTGAATTGGCAAAATAAATGTGATAGACATGTCTCTCATAAGTTGACCCTCCAAAAAGACACGGGAACATGGCTCTGTGTTTATTTTTTTTGTTTTATTCTCATCGTTTTTTTTTCCATTGAATGTGAAGGGGTCATGGTGTCAAATATTAAGCAAGTTGTGTAATTAAAGGTCACTTCTTGCAGCGGAAACACACATCGTAGATTTTTTGCGGGGGGTTTGGTGAACCAACCATGGAAACATTCCAGGTTGTAGTGCTCCACATTCCGCTGGACAGCCACTAAACGCTTTGGATAACATTCCATGCTTCCTGCTCTTAATATCCGCTCGTAATCGTGTGTGTGTGTGTGTGTGTGTGTGTGTGTGTGTGTGTGTGTGTGTGTGTGTGTGTGTGTGTGTGTGTGTGTGTGTGTGTGTGTGTGTGTGTGTGTGTGTGTGTGAGAGAGAGAGAGAGGAGTCACCATGGCAACAACCACGTCCGTCAGAGCTCTAATTGTCATTGTGACCTTGTATTATTTATGCTTCTGTGATGTGTGTGGAGAAGTGAGGGAATAAAACAATAACTTGTCTCCGAATGCTGAATTCAACAGTTTTGAAGGTACACGGCTGCACAATTGATTTTAAGTTAATACAATCGACACCAGATTAAAGATGTCGTCTTTCTCCAGCTATACTGTATTTTCAGACTTTTTTGCCAACAATCCAGTGCTGAACATTTTGGAGTTGCAGCCATTTGAGGTGGCGCTGCTCCAAAAATACTGCACATCAGGGAAGAGCCTCACTTTTTCCGCATTTTGTTAGCATAGTTTTACTCCGAAATGGCATGAATTATATTTGTCCTCAAACGTATGAACACAATATTGTGTGATGACAACACACAATCCTTTATTTTGTGAAAAAGATGACATACATCCACAAAGCTGCCATCAAATCCTCCCAAAAAAATGAGGTCGTTGTCCTGACTGCTTTTTCAAAGCCTCAACCCACATATAATTTGAACATGTGAATGAAAATAAATACAGAAACATGTGCACATGCGGGCTTTAAATGAGATCAATATGCAGATTATCCTTCTGTAATATTCATAAATAGGGCATGATGTCTCGATGCGCCAACCGTGCCCCCCCCCCAAAAAAAATCTTTATTTATGCATGCATCTATAGGAACTGGCCTAGATAGATGGATGATTGTATTCATCGCTCGGGAGTATAATAATAATAATACATTTTATTTATAAGCGCCTTTCAAGACACCTAAGGACACTTTACAATAACAAAAAAACACAAAACAATACAGAAGTCAGAAAGAAACCACAAGGGAGGGAGAGGGGGAGAAAAAAAACACGCTCAAACTGTCCTCATTTGAGGCAAAAAAAAACTCCTGCCAATTCTATAATTATTTTGATTCTATTTTAAATGTAATTAGTTTGTCATTTTATTTCAAATGTATAGCAGTTGTGAAAAATAAATATGTACAATTGTTTTTTAATTATGCAAAAAATTAATTTGGCCTGATTATGACAAATTTAACTCGTTGAAATTGAAACGAATTACGTTTTTAATTTAGCCATGAGTATTTTTTTTTTTGCATATTTTTCTTCCTCAGGTTGCCCATTCTAGTTTTATTATTCCATGATATTCGTTGGAAGTGTAATATAAAGATTGTTCTTGCTGCTGTTTGAAACCACTCTGGGGTTCCTCCATCGGGGGTCGCGCCTTCAAGTAGCTTGGGAAGGCCTCGGGTTCAACGGGTTCACATCTGCTGCTCGATGTCCTTAAATGTGGTCTCCTCACTCCGCCCCCTCTGGCAGCTCTGCGTTTGTAAACACACGCCACTTCCGCTGTCACGTGATCTGAATTTAGACAAGCAGGTGACCTAACCACAACGGAAAACAGTCAGGCATGCATGCAGTCATAATAACGGCGCAGTGTTCAAACAGTGGGGGATTTTATTGTGAAACTCCTCAGAGGAAGTCTGGGCGCTGACCTCATTGTTTGACGGTAAACTTCAGATGCTTGTCCCCCCCCCCCCGCCTGTATTACAAACAACCAACGACAAGCGAAAGAAAGTGTCCTTAAAGTTTAACCACTTCCAATCAACACGGCCCATCGGTGAAGCCGCCAAACTGGAGTGATTTACCTTTACGTGCGAGCGATTCACTGCTGTGTCACGTCTGCCGTGGAGCCGGACGGCACCAACTCGCAAGGCCACGGGGGTGCGCGGCTTACCCGCGCCCTCTTCCCCGCCCCCACTTTTTCTCCCTCCACTGGAGGCCGTGGAGACAGGACGACTAGGAGGAGGAGGGGGGGCAGTCCACCAGCCACACATCCGCTGTCTGTTTCCAGTGGGTCCGCCGTACAGCGCAGCTAAGCCCGGCGTAAACTAGCCACCCTCCCCCTGGCTCAGAGCGGGAATTCCCGGCCGAGCAGTGTCCACTAAGGTCGGTCTACGCTCCCGCTGCCGTCTCGAGATAGATTGTGCATGTCCTTCTCCCCAAAAAAGCACAAAGCAAAGGGCTGCACACCAAGGCGGACATTTTTGTTTCTTATCCAGGGTCCGGAGGAGTCTTCACTTCACTCCAGCGAAAGGGGACATCCGAGGACACGGAGAGGTAAGCCCACTTCGCCTTGCATCACACCCCCACTCCCGTTTAAACATGCAAACATTCACTTTTAGCGGATTAAAATCAAACCACTGTATATTTTAAATAGTTTTTAAATGCTCCAGTTGGTATATACATAAGAAAATCCATGTAGACGAGACACTTAATCATGCAAGGAAAGTTAGATTTTTATTATTTATTTAAAAGTTGCCCGCGAATACTTGTTGTGCTTTTTGAAACATTCTATTGTCTTTACAAAGTGGCGGAAGCTGTTTTAGTCGGGTTGTGGTGAGTTTTTGGGAGGGGGTGGCATTTTGGTGGCTAAATTGTAGCCGGGCTCGTGTTCGTGTTGGTGTTCCGGGCCTTGGCGGCAGGTGGACACAGTTTATGTCCTTATTTTGTATTGTACTACACCTGCGTTTTTTTATGTTTAACACAAGCCCCAGCCGAAAAATGTGCCACTCGTGGAAAGTGGGCGCCTCCAAATGGGTCGTATTAACAATTCATGTTGGACATCCGGTGGCAGTGCCAGCTGCGGGCCCGTGTTTATTGTCTGCCAGCTCCGCCAAGCACGGCGAGTGCTTCCCGGTAAGACGTATGGAATATTATTACAACTAATCGTTGGCTAACTTATAAACCCGACTTAAAGTGTTGTGAGATGGATTGGGGAGTTGGGGTGTTTGTTACCCGCCGCCACACTCGACCCGCGGCTGGCCGGCCGATTGCCACCTTCGCGGGGCCGAGCTGCTCTCGTCCTCCAAAGTCCGCCGGTCCTGGTTGTCCGCTCCTCCGGGCTTCCAGCTGTGCGGGCACACGGCGCCGTCGTTGCCCGTTAGCTGCGTCGCAAGCTTCGCTTGATTTGTGTTCCCCGCGGAGGGGTTTTGTAGGGGAAAGGGAGAGAGGAGGTGGCTGACTTGACGACCGAGAGACGACGTTGAACAGGGCCACTTGTTCGAGGAGAACCGACGCTCCCAAAGACACGAAAAAGCGTGTAACTCGGGGCATATTTGTGTCCTTAGAGGCACTTAAATTACCATTTGATTTTTTTGGGGAGATAATATATATTCTCTTGCACATTTTGGGGGTTAAATGTGGCAGGTTGTCCTTGAGACAGAGACGCCGGTCCCTCCCACTTTTTCCCCGTGTCACGCGCGCGTCTCTCGGCCACGCTGCGATCAACGCAGGCCTCTTTCTAGCCCGATCGGTTGGTTCACTGCAGTCGCTCCTTTCACTTTCTTTTGAGAATTTCCCCTCTATCCACACCTCAACAAGCTGCCTTTTCTTAGCACAGAGCTTTTTAAAGAGCCCCCCCGCCCCTGCTGCTAAATTCTTTGTCTGATCACATGGCCGACAAGGACTTGCAGTCTAATACACTGATAAGAGTCCATATTTAAACCAGATCGTATTTGTGCATTTATTTACATTTGGAAGACCAACTTTCTACATAGTGGTGCAATGACTGACTTATGCTGTTGTCTGCTATTTTTTTGTACTTTCAATAATCGCAGAGGGGCATCACACAGATAGATGATCACCATCGGCGACATCATTTTTCCGAATGTGAACATCATGTTATTGTGACTACATGCTTGACGTCATTGTTATTAGAAACATTTTTCATAGCAAATTGAGTTTTGGTGACAAAGGAAGATCATACCTTCACACTCAAACACGACAACAAAGTGACCAACTCACTATATAGGGCACTATATGGTGGATTGGGACTAATTCCCAAAATAGGCATCTATTTTGGTAGCTGGCGGAGAACATCACAAATGGACGGACGAAACAATTTAAGATTCCAGGATGGAGGCATGAATGCCATTGTGACTTTGGGGCCTCTTTTAAATTAGGCGTAGAAAAAAAAGTAGTGTGTTTCCGGTAACATGAAATTTCAGCATAGGGTCGGTAGGTCGGACAAAGTTTTTTTTTTAATCTTTTTTTTTTTTTTTGCCCCCATCAAAAATGTAAACGAGAGTTGGGTACCCGGCGGCTGGGTGTTCAAGCCATCTCGTTACCTCTGTGTCCCGCGTCCAAGACGGCCCGTGGTGTTTGTCAAATAGTTAGTTGAATCTTTTCGATACATCACTCCAGTGGCGATTGCGCTCGGACTGCAAGAGAAGCTTGGCTTCCCCTAAAATGTCAAAGAATAAGTGATCAAATATATGAATGTACATTTCATTGTGTGTACATGTCATTGACTAAATATGCGCTACAACATGCTCAACTTTTGTTCCGAATCAGCTTCTTCTCACTGGTTACGACGCGACTCCCTTCTCATTCATTCCCGCAGCTTTGCTGTGCTTTAAACGATGGACGCCGAGCGTCGCAGAGCTTCTATTGCTCAGACGCTGAGCGTCTCGAGAGTTCAGGGTAGGTTGTCCCAATGTGTTGAACGGAGACGAGTCATTGGATACAAGCTGGTTTTTGTCCCGCCCACGCACGCCCGGCGTCTCTGGGAGTCTATGGACAGTGGGCGTGTCTCAGCCCCGCCTGGACGCTGAGCTTTCTGCATGAGGATTGGATGATCCGTCAGAGGCGGAATCTCGTTATGATTGACAGCAAAATGAGCCAATCACCGATCTTTTGGTGTAGCCATTTGTGAGAGCATTTTTCAATTCTCAGTCTGTTCTGAGCTGGTCGTTTTGGGGAAAAGCTTGTCTGCGTTTGGCTATTTGGCTATGGTTTTGCAGCTTATATGCACCCAACAACACCGCATCTCCGCTTAGCTTTTGTTTTTTTCGTGTCGTAGAGTTGTCGCCTGAAAATGCCGCTCTCTTGGACGCACGGGGAGGCTAACGGTACTATGCTTAGCTCCGTGTCCATCAGCGCCGTCGGTCGACTTTGCATTTGGCGTTAACGTTATAGCCTCCTGGGAGAAGGAGGGGACGTAATACGGCTTTGCGTTACCACGACAACCAGCGACTGAGCTGTTTTGATCCCCGAATGTGTATTTCAGCCCCACCTGGTCAACAATCGAGGATGTGCCACTTGTCAGTAGCAAACGTAATCTGTGCATCAAGAACACTGCAGTTCTCGCGCTCCAGATACACAAAACGATTTCTATACAAGCTATTAAAAGTCGATTTGACAACAGCAACGGATGGACATCAAGCGATGCTTTTTGCTGGCTTCAAGTGAAACCGAGGGCTTACGATTCTGATCATTTGCACAGGTGTGTAGGTCGCGCCCCATTACGTCTCACACTTTTTTCCCTCTTATGTATCCACATGTTTATATTATACTGTATCTATTTTTTATGATGAATTGATTGAATGTCGTACCCCATTATGTCTCTTGCAAAGTTTTAAAAGCTGCATCCCTACTCAGAATAAAACCACATTCTTATAATTGATGCATTTGTTCAATATCAGCTAACATTTTACTCGTGCGACATCAATGACGAAATCGGTGGCGCCCGGGTGAGTGATCCGAAATAGTGTTGGGTTTTTTTTTTCGTGCAACTGATGACATCATGATGTCAAAATTCCTTTATAGTCATTTGGCAGTGGGAACTGAGTGAGCGATTCCCAACACAGGACGTGTCAAAGAAATACACGGTGCCATGTTTGTTTGTTTTTTGAGAAGTCCGTTGTGTCCAAATTCACAGGCTGCGTCCTCCTGAAGGCTGCGTGACATCACTTCCGGCAAGACTCGACCGCACGTTGTTTCAAAATGGACATTTAAAGCCCGTTTAAATTCACTGCGCTTTATGCGGCCCGTGGCGGCTACATGAGGAGAAAGAAGGCGTCGAAGGACCCAGCCTGCCAATCATCTTTTCGGTCGTGCTGCGCCGGAAAACAATGTCGGCCGGCCGCAAATGTGGCCTTCGGAGGACACGGCCTGTGAATTTGGAGACAGCCAGTGTCATTGTTGTGTAAATGCCACGTTGTTGGCTGTAAAGGTGCATGGTTACATAAGCGTCAGTGGTGTTTATAACGCAGTATATTAGCTTTGCGTTGAGACCTTGTTGACAAGCCGTTGTCATCGTGTTTATGAGCTCGGAGACCTTTGGACCCTTTGCTCCACTGTGTGTGACCTACTGAGTCACGAGCGCTAACCGCACAATGCTACCAGGATGTCGGGGAGGGGGAGACATTTTGTGTAACTCTTGTTTTGGGGTTAATCCGTTGAAAATGAAATCAACCGTCAATTGTCCCGTCACCTGTTGGGATTTTCTTCCAATTTTCTGCGGTTGTTTAGAAACGGAAAGAAAAGAACCAAACACAAAATGTTATCGTTTCCAAATTTTTAAACCTCTTCATTCTGAAGAGAGGCTCTCAAATATTCACCGAGTTAGAGATTTTGGAGATCTCTCTTTTTAAAAGCCATTCAAGAAAGGCTGATTTTGGGATCATTTCAAACATCTCTCATCGTCTTGCCGTTCCGCGATCTCTCGAAAGTCCCAACTGTCCAGCAAGGTCTTTTTTTTTAGGGGGTCTCTCCATATTCCAAGCAAAAGATGGTCCTCCAAAAGCACTTGTTCATTTTCTATTGTGCTTGTCCTCAGTTGGGTCGTGAGTGAGAGCCTCTCCTGGCAAACCGCTCGTCGACTGTGTTGCTGCTCAGAGTATCCTCTTGAGAAAGACCCCAAAATGCGTGATCCTGTTTTGATTTTGTGACCTAGTTCGTAACTCGGTTTACTCGTATATAACCATCAGATTGAGCTTTTATGAATGCAACAACTGAAATAGGACATCATTCTGGAGGTCTGCCGGCTTACAGAACGCAACGAGCCGAATGTCAAAGGGCCTAGCTTTGCCCAACTCGCGCTTTGGACCATTTGTTGCCCTCTTTGTTGTGTGCGTTGGTGGCTGGCTGCCTCCGCCGCTTGCCAAATGTGACTTTTCCACGAGGTGTGCCAACAAGGCCCTATCACCGCTGCTGCCCTGCCCAGCCTCGTTTCCTCATTCCTCGGCTCAGTCCGCCGACAGCGAGCGTTGTACCATTGTTCTCCCAACCGGGTCAAGCGGGAGTTGCTTTTTTTTTCCGGATTGTTGACGGGTCGCAAGCGGTAGAGCAACCGTGAGTGTTTGCCCTTGTGTTTTTGTGAAATCGTATTACTCTGTGTTTCATCATCACACCACTTCCCTCCGCCACCTCCCCCTGCGGTGGAATCTCACTTTTTGGCAAGCTCCCGCAATCTGATTGGTGGAGTCTCCGACCACAAGGGGTGGGGCCCGGGAGGTCGTCTTAAGAGGGAACGTTAGCGACAACCCCATCCACAGCATGCCGTCGGGAGACCCAATGTTCTATATAATCTGAAAGCAAATCTGTCTGGACTGTCTGTGAAAATCAAACCAAAGCTGTGGAAAGACGTTTTACATCTATTTGGAACTAAAAAAACTGTCAGGAAGAGTTCAATCAGATACATTTAGCACTGCAGACCCCCACTCCCAAAGGTTTTTCGACCTCTCCAAAGTATACTGTAAATTCCGGACTATAAGCCGCTACTTTTTTCCCAAAGTTTCAACCCCGCGGCTTATTCAGTGATGTGGCCAATTTGTGTCCTTTTTCTAACGGCCGCCAGGGGGCGCTCAAGTAGAAAAGGTAAGATGAAGACTGGTGGAATATATGCGTCGAAGAAGACTGCAACTTCTTGTCTTGTGCATCAATTAAATTAGCGTGAACATAGCCTCATCATGGAAAATGCAAAAAGAAAGGCATATGACGCAGCTTTCAAACTAAAAGCAATCGAGCTGTCCGATCAAGAAGGAAACAGAGCTGCTGCACGTAAACTTGGCATAAACGACGGCTCACCGTGATTTTTACAAGTACCGGTATGTTCTTTTACCAGACCTGTTATACTGTGTTGCTGTTCTGTTGCTAGCGTGTTGTTACCATGTTGCTACCGTTTTACTGCCGCGTCACAGGCACCGTTTGGGAAGAAAGTTATATTATTATTATTGTTAAGTTATATGATTCAAACTTTGAAAACTCTCTCTGTGTACCGTCTTTCTTTGTAAATATGTTGACATGTTTGAATGTGGGCACGTGCGGCTTATATACAGGTGCGGCTTGTGTATGTACAAAATTGGTTTTCCTCTAAAAATGTAGTGGGTGCGGCTTATAATCAGGTGCGCTCTATAGTGCGGAAATTACGATACTTGAAAAACTGTCTTGAATAACTTGAAATGTGCGGGAGAGGTGAGACTATTAAAACAGTCTTGGCATCGGGTCAGTAAAACCGATGAGTCGATATGGTGGCAAAAATCTGTGTCGTTAGCCACAATAGCAAGTTCCGTGACAGACGACGGTGCCGCCTGTTTGCGCGCTATTCTGCTCCATCCGCCATTTATGCATGCACACGGCAGATACTTTGTAGCTCAAATAACGCAAAACGCACTTCTGTGAAGATGCTTTTTTTTTTTTCGGGTTGTGGGCATAACTTGATGGCTAGCTGCATGTGGTCGCCGTATCTCCCGCCAAGAATCGGCGGTTCACTTTGTGGCCATTTTCAACTTCCCGTTTCTGCCTTCTGGTTTTTCTTGTCAGTGAGCTACAAGGCTGCGTCATGTGAAGAACGGTCAACCTCTTGACCGTCCGTCTCAACTGTGATTCTGAGGTAATACGATAATTAGCAACAGTCCAGCCACTCGGTATGATCCGCTACTGTCATCCACCAGTGAAAGCTACAAAAACGGGAGTTCTTGTTTGTCAAACATTCAGCACATGAAGCCGAGAAGCATGGAATTTGGTAGACATCTCGGTTATGAGATAAGGTGGCAAAAACATCATTCCTGAAAAGATACAGGAAGGTTTTTTTTTAAGGCTCCTTTTGAAAAATGTTCATCCCTTGTGACGAGCCAGTGTCCCTTAGCAACATCAGATTTGATGGACATGTCAATCATGGAGAAAAAAAAAAAATTCCACCCCAAAAATGACAACGAGCCAAGCCTGAAAATTCTCTGGAAGAGCTCCAATTTGCTTTGAAGCGGCGGCCATTCCAAGTTCATGTTGGCCATGTTGCGCAACGGTGTTTTTTCACACTTGTACTTTTTTTGACCGACTGTGTAATCGTACGTTTCTGCAGTCTCACCGACCAGACGGGATTTTGTGACTACGACCTGACCCCGCCCCTCCAAGGCCTCGGGCATGCCTCAGGTAAAGTGGTGTCAGGTTGAGCCCCCTCGCTTGGCCGTCCGTCTTTGCTCAACGTGGTTGTCATCTGCACGCTTGTGTGATTCCCCCCCCTCCTCAGCCGGGTATGAATGGCATGGAGCCTGCTTTTGGCGAGGCCTATGGGGGTCACCGGGCTCTACTCAGCCACTACCCAATGGCCATGTCACCTCAAGGGGGCAGGACAGAGTACGACCAGGTGTGGACCTCAATTCCCACACGACATGAAACCTCAAACTTCGTTGATAACCTTAATTCCAAACCTGGGATTTTGTTGTAACCTGGCTTTTCCTTTCTTTCCCCGTCCAGAGCATTCTCCTCATGCTGGGTTCACCGGCATCACCCCGCAAGCGGCCTTTTGAGCTGCTCAGTGACCTCGTGGACGACGGAGGCCTGGGTGAGGATCTGCACGCCGAACGCTGGGACGTCTCGGCTCTGGACGAGATGTCTCGGTACACAAAGTTGGGTTTGGGCGTGGCCTCCGAGGACGCCGTGCTCATAGGCCGATGGGGGCGGAGCCGAGAGGAGGACAAGCCGCCCGAGAGGACAACCAAAGACGAGTCGGTCGGCGTGGGACGAGGACAAGGCGGAGATGTGAGGAAGGAGAAGACTGTGGAGGTGTTCCAGTCACAGGTGAGACAACAGTCAAACGCTCATCAACTATTTGTCCAAAACATCTGAAAGACTCCACTTGAGTTTGACGCTTGTGAGACTCGATATTCCTTTTTTTTTTTTTTTTGTTTTTGTTTTTGTTTTTTTTGGTCAACCCAAATTATGACTTGACCTGCTTAAAATTTAGCGGGGACTTGACACGCATGATCTTTGGTACTCTAACTTAAAAACTCCATGAGGTCTGTAACTCACAAACATTTTCATACTTGATCAATTTGTCCCTTTATTTTTCTGTGAATCAGATTTTTTCCATCCCTTTAGCATTCAACACATTTGTCAGATTTATTTATTTGTATTATTTTATTGTATTTTTTATTTTTTTCTTTGCATATGGCATTTGTAACAGATAAACATACTTTTAAGATGCAACTTTTTATTTTATTTTTTTGTACCAGGCCATAGTCCCGCCTCAGGGGACGCCGAAGGAGGACCACCAGAAGGAGGAGGCGCCGGCATCAGGTTTACCCCTGGAGCACTGCAGCGAGGAGCACAACTATTCCCTCAGTCAGGGAGGAGAGTCGGCCGTCACTTGCGGCGTGCGGGAGGAGGCGCAGCCACAGCGGGAGGAGGCACAGCAGGAACAGGCGGACGGGGAGGGGAAGCTGGACGAGGAGGATGAGGAAGAAGAAGATGAGGATGAGGAGCTAGAGGAGGAGACTGCAGTCGAACTCTCTAGCTCATCGGAAACGGAGTGCGGTGAGTTTTTAGCGTCCCGCGCTATGTCCGTTCCAGACCTCAGACCACGTCGTATATCTTACGCGGCCAAGTGCGCGGGCGCGGGTGCACACTGAAGCTGCGGCGGTACTTCCCGGACAACATCAACAATATCCCGCTTTGCTAGAGTCACTTCCCAGAAGGAAACCGACATCACACCAACATCTCAATCGAGCGGAACACGCAACAAAACATCCAAGGGGGAGGAAAAAAAGGAATACGCTACACACTGTCAAAATAAGTCGAGAACATCTGTCATGCCCATGAACATGCAAGGCTAAGAAACCTTATTTCAACACAGAACGCAGGCTACAAAGCCCAACATTTGTCTTGAAATCCCATTTTGAAACATCAACGCTGACTCGAAACCCACATTTCAAACCTGAAATGTAGTTTAAAGCCCGACTCTGCCTCATTTGTAAGGCTTAAAACAAGGGCCCCGACCAATATGAATTTCTTGAGGCACAATATGATATTTGGCACAACAAAACACTGATGACTGATTAATCGGCTGATCATTCATTTATCTTGTGTGCTTGTTGGAATGTCACGTCTTTGTCATCTGTTGCAATGTGTACACACACAAAAAAAAAAAAGAAAAAGGCTTCAGAAGGCTTTTGTTTTTTTCTTTTAAACCATAAGTACAGTGACTAACCTAGCCTGAAATGTTAGCGGCACGCAAGCAGAACATTTTGGGGCCCGCACTGTGTAAATATTCGGGTCCACTCGTTTTCACTGCGTAACTCATGATTGGCCCGAAGTGTGGAGCACGCGTGTGTCCAGTAACCCCCCCAAAAATATTCAACAGTATTCAAATGAATGTTTTGAAGAAAATTTGCATATTTACTGGTCCCGCATGCGCAGGGAGAGAAAAAATGTACTTGTGCTGTCCCGAATTGGAGGGGCGGCATGGAGCCTTGAATTTAAAAGAGAAAAACATTTGCAGATTTTAAGAGCAAATATCAGCTGATTAAAGCGGCCGGCTGATGAAAAAACCCTAATCGCCGTTGTGAACTTTTGACGTTGTCTTTGAAACGTTAAGTTGAATCTTTGCCCTCAACCTCACTTTGAAACCTTCAGCCTACAATAGTCTCCAACCCTACCCTGAAACCTTAACCCACAGACTCATTTGAGACCTTAATGCCAGTTGGTGAGTCGCTAATGTCCGATACGAATATCAGACAGGGACGGCTGTGATAATCATTCGGTATCTAGAAACAAAAAAAAAAAAAAAACCCAAAATTTCCCCTATTGAACCAACCAGGAAATGCCGTCATAATGCTAACGCTAATGTAAACACGCTACACTACACACAAGCATGCGCATTTCCATAAATTCATCAGAAACTCTGTCTGACATGTAATTTCCATCGCCACACAGCCTAAAATACATTGAGAGATCTTACGTATGCAGGCGCACTCTAGCCGACCTCTTTTCTTGGTGGGTGTGTGTCACGTGCGCGTGTGTGTGTGTGTGTGTGTGTGTGTGTGTGTGTGTGTGTGTGTGTGTGTGTGTGTGTGTGTGTGTGTGTGTGTGTGTGTGTGTGTGTGTGTGTTCATAACTGAACGACAGTAGCTGAAAGGGCAAGGAGAGTTCAGACAATGTCATTCTGTGCAGACTGGGCCAGACGTCGCATTATATTAAAATAGAGAGAGAGAGAGAGTTCCAAAGTGGTTGCCGCAGTGGCGTTGCTGCATGCGAGGCCAGGAATTGTCTTTTGTGTGTCGTTTTTAGTCAGGGCCGATGTCATTTTGAGCCACGCTCTTGTTTTTCCCGCTGCCTCGGAAAAACCTGTCTGGAGTTTGTAGTTCCGATTTAGCATTCGCTAATCGCTTCCGTTTCTCAATCTCAGGGCCAAATATGAAGCCCCCAATCCTCCAATGCCGAGTTTGAAACCCTCATCAAGAGTTTGGAAGGCCTACGCTAGTCGCGAAACTCTGATTTGAAACCCTCACCCTGCCTTGGATGCTTTAACCACCTATTTCGCGTGCGCTTTGACCGGCAGAAGCGGAGGCGGAGCTTGCCAGGCCAGCGGGCGAGCGGCCGTCCAAGCGCCGCTGTTTCTGGGAGTACCGGCGCTCCCGCGAGTCTGCCGCCAAGAAGAAAACGTGCGGGGGAGAAGGAGGCGGCGATTGGTCGCTGTCGTGGAGCTCCAGCACGCTGCCCAGCACGTTGTATCGACGACAAGGTCGCTGCACGCGCGTAGACGTTGACACGGCCAATGTAGCCTAAGCATCATTTCAGCCATTTCACAAAAATGCAGTTTTAGTTGGGTTTTTTTTTTCCTATTATAAAAATAAAATGACAATTTGATTATTTTTCTTTTCCATGACTTTTTCTGGGGGGGAGCATTCTTGCAACGTGACTATTTTCACGCAAGGCGCCACAGTACAATTGTGAAAAAAAGGCCTACTTGTAACGCAGAATTCCTTTTCTTCAAATGTCCGACCCTGCCGGGCATATTTCTGAAGCGTCTTCTTGCTTTCAGGCAAGAAGGGGCGGCGCAAGGCCCGCAAGACGGACGCCAGCGACCTGACCCCCAATCCGCAGAAGCTGCACAACATCGGCGAGCAGCTGCAGAAGCTGAACGCCGCCATCGAGGGCATGGGGCCCGTCAACGACCTCCCTGCCCTCGCCAGGGCCAGGTCGCGCAAGGAGAAGAACAAGCTGGCGTCCAGGTACGTTCGGCGCCCTCGCGCTCGATCCCCGCACACACCCTGATTCGGAACCCGACGACAAGAAAACGAAACCCCGACCTCGGCGTTAAAACGCAAAAAGAAAACAAACAAACCAAGCGGCTCTCTCGATGGAGCTTTTTGCCAATGTCACGGTGACTCAGATGCACGGGACAAGTGGAGGGAAAGCAGACAGGATGAGGGAAGGTCATGTGGAGTTCAGGCGCGGGAAGGGGGGTTCAGTTTACATTGCCTTTTGGGAACTTTGCAGGGGGGGGCGGCAATGTAATCATGACAAGCAGAAAAGTGTTGTCCAGAAGGCTTTTTCCATAGCGCGTGGAAAAGTTTGCCACTTGCCTTTTCGAGTGTCCGCCAGCGAGCGAGCGAGCGCTCAGCGTGGCTTTTGCTCACGAGCGCCATCACCGCGAGGGCGGGGGGCGATCCCCTCCGGAGAACACGCTGTCCTCTTCCATCCGGGGAATGAATGGCGCTTCTGCTCTCGTTTCTCTCTCCTCCCTCTCATCTCCCTCTTTGCTCTTCTCTCGTCTCCCTCTTCCCTTTTGCTCTTCCTCCTTTTCTCACTCTTGTCGACCCCCCCCCACTTCTCAATCTCTCTTTTCAACCTCCTCTGCTCTCTCGCTGTCTCTTGTCGTCTTCCTCCTCTTCACTCTTTCCTCTTGTTGCCTTTGGCTCTCCTTTTTCTCTCCCTTCTCTCTCTTTTGTTTTTCTCCTCCTTTTTTAAAAAAAAAAAATAAATATCTGTCCTGATGTTTATTTGTGAGCGCCAGCGCCTAAATCGTTTTATTCTGTTGCGTGTGTTGTGTCCCGACATCGTGTCTTGGTGTTAATTGCCTTTTGTCCATCTTTGCGTTTCTCTCCCTTGGCCTAACCCTTCTCTTGTTTGTGTCTTGCCGTGCGCTGCAGGGCGTGCCGTCTGAAGAAGAAGGCGCAGCATGAGGCCAACAAGATTAAATTGTGGGGGCTCAACCAGGAGTATGGTCAGTTAAAAAAAAAAAAGAAAGAGACAGATATTGATGCACATAGCCGCATATGTCCACAAAATATCCAAATTCTTTGCACCTCAATGCTGCCAAGGCAGCCTGCATTTTTTTTTCCTTTTCCACACAGACTAAAGTGGGGGGGACATTGTCACCTGTTTGAAACTTTCGCTTGAAACCTGACTGAACCTTTGACCATGACCACGTTGAACTCTATTTTGGTCCCCTTCGCTTGTCTTGAAACGCTAAACTAGTCCGGAAAACCTCATTTGAAGTGCGACCTTGGAACGCAAACACTAATTTGGCACCTCCACTTGAGGCCCGAAAGCCCGGCCGGCCGCACAAAAATGACCACAGCCCCCTCCTTGTTGCCAGCTCGCCCATATTTGGAGGCGCTAAGTAGTAACAGTAATTGAGTATTTTCAAGCAGGAAATAAATCATCATAAAAATGGGCACGAAAAATGGGACACCGCCAGCTCATCTCCTATCGGAGGCGTTGGTGTGATGTCACGGCGTGGGGCTCCCATGGACTTGAACGTGTACGTCACAGGCACCCCAAGTCAAGTCGCATCCCCAAATTTGAATCTGTATCTAAAGCCCTGGCCCGGTCTCGAAATCCAACTTTGAAATTCTCAGCCTGACTTGAAACGCCGACATTGTGTTGGAAGTCCAACTTGGAAGACTCGTTTGATTCCGCCGGGCTAGTTTGACCTGCTAACCCGAAACCGAGAGACCAACCGGAAACACCCTTTTCGTCGCTGAGGGTGTCTCAATACTTTTGGAAGGCCTCACACGAGCATCCTAACGGCTTGTCGATGCAGCGTGACGTCATCGGCGCCGCCACGCGTCCGAAAAACATGATGGCCTCCTCTCATCCTTGTCACATTTTTGTGACCCTACCACCGCTTTTGCCCCCCCCCCACCACCCCACAAACGACATTCCGCTCATTCCTGTTTGCTTTGCCAAGGATTTAGTGGCTCGACAAACTTTACGGGAAACGCACGCACACACACACACACACACACACACACACACACACACACTTTCAAGGCTTCTGCTGCCGTAGTCAGCCGCTGAGTCGTAAACTGACATTTTTGAACGCTTTCATGGGTTTTGATGTGTAATATTACGTAAGATTGTGACTTTTTCAAGTTCTGCAGAAACAGCCCTTCATTGTCACAATTGACCTCTTAAGAAGTAGCAATATTCCCTGAGGTGTTATTTTTAAATGTATTATTTTTATTTTTTGCTTGTTTTTGTTTCAGAGTAAACATTTCGTTCCTCCCCCCCATCCCCCCTTTTTAATTCCTTTTTTCCATGTTTTTTTTATTGACATTTCATTTCAAGAAATAAAACCATTGCCATTATAATTATTTTGGAAACACTTAATCGTCATAACTTTTTATCTCAAAGTCAAAGCACTTCGTTCTCAAGATGATTTCCTTCCCTTCACAAAATACTTTTTCTGAAGTTACGTTTTGTTTTCTCTGAACAAGAACTTCATTCTCATCATACCTTTTCTATGGTATATCTTTTTAGGTAAAAAAAAAATATTCAAGTTAATTTTTTGTCAAATTGGCCTTTTTTTTTTCCTTGGGGAAACAATACCATTTCACTGTTGTCATTTGAAGATGATCTCGGACACATTTGGCGTTTTCTCTCCATATTCACGTGCTTTGTGTGGCGTTGTGGCCGCCGTGACCTTAGAGAACCTGCTGGGGGCGCTGCTGTGCATCAAGGAACTGATCCGGCAGAAGGTGGAAAGCGGCGAGGAAGAGGACACGGACGAGCGAGGAATGACGCGGCGCCTGGAGGACATCCTCGCTCAATCCAGTGGTGAGAAACACACGCGCCAAGTCGGGCTCACAATTCGGTCCGGGCATGTGCACGTTGGCTTGAGCCGATTCATATTGGAGGCCTTCTCACTTTGTAAGCTCCAAAACATGCCTGCATTATGTAAGATTCCCCCGGGGTGGGGGGGGGCTTAGTTTTTGTGGGATTTCTGACATGGGGAAAATACAACTTTACCCCTTCAGCCCCAAGAAATGTTTAATTTCAGAATATGAGACTTTTTCCCTCCAAAGTATGGCTTGATTCTAATCGTTTTTTTGCCTGATCTCCTTTTTTGTAATATGACATTTTCTTTCTTCTTTTTTATGAACTTTATTCATCCGGGTCAAACAATTGAGAACAAAATCTCTTTTGTAACGCCGCCCTGACTTGAAGTAAAAATAGAAGCAAATGCGACGTAACGTCGCTGTCCTCTGATAAACATGGATTTCCATTTTTTTCATTATTATTATTAATGTTTTTTTTTTTTAACGTGAATTCAGTGTGTGCGTTTGGTACATTCCATTCACGTTAAAAAAAAATTGAGCAGAATGGGCCTAAAGCAGACGTGTCCCGCTGCGGGCGGGCCTGGAGGGCCACCATCCTGCCTGTTGTGCAGCTCTGCCGCCCAACTCAGATGCTCAGCTCATCAGCCGGCTCCGAAGCAGCATTAGAACCATCCTGATGATTTGAATCAGGTGTGTTGCTCCGGGAAGAGCTGCAAAACAGGCAGGACGGCGGCCCCTCCAGGACCGACTTTGGACACCCCTGGCACAAACATTTTTCACCGGAGCGCGACGGTCTACAACAAACAGTACAACGTGACGCCCGCAAAAACAAAACAGACAGACGATGACTCCGGCCAGATAAGCGAGCTTAAGATTTGAAACCTCTTCGTGAGTGGGCCGGACGGGCCAGATGTAAATGTACGGGGTGTGTCGCCATGGCAACCGCAGGTCCTCTGGTCGCCGGGCGGACCAAAGACTTCGTGCAGAGGATCCTGGCGGCCAGTGGGGGTCCCAGTCAGCGCAAGGAGCCTCCCCAAGAGGTGGTGCTCTAAACCCGACCCCTTGGATGTCCCTGTCTGAGTGGATGCTGCTCTTGTAAAATACTGTATTGCCCCCTCGCCGTGTGCTGTACTCGTACCCCATTGTGCCTATAAATAGATATTGCACTGTTCTGTAGATGCCCGTGGGGGTCGGGGGGGGGGCTGAAAATAGGGGTTCTCAAACTTGATGGGTCGAGGGGAGGAATGTTTCCAAGCACCCCCCTCCCCCCTCTCATCATCCTCAAAAGAGTTAAACACGACTTCCGCGTGTACCTAAAAATGCCACAGGAGGTCAAATGTTCTGTCCTCGTGTTACAATACCAAATTCGAATATTATTATATTATTTTTTTTTTGGGGGGGGAGTAGAACATTTTAAAAAGTCATAATTTTATGGTTTAAAAAAATGGAAAATCAAAATTTTTGTATCATCATTTGTAATGTTACGATAAAATTGCTTCGGTAAAAATGTTCATGTTACAATAAATTATGATTTTTTTTTTCAAGCAATGGAAAATGTAATTCTGTTAAATTCAGATTTGGGATGAGAGAAAATTTGTCCTAATAATTCGTCAAATTCTGATGTTTCATTTTTTTTTTTTTTAAAGAAAAAATTGTGAATGTAACGATCTCAAATTCAGATTTTTTGGGGGCCTTACTGTTATAACAAATATAATGTTTTGTTGTTGAGAAAAATAGTGATGTTAAGTTACAAAAAGTTTTTTAATTAAAAAAAAGGGCATTATATTACAAAAACAATTTCATTTAAGAAGACGATTTTTAATGTCTTAACTCAAATTATTGGGGGGCGGGGTAGAATGTCCACATAAAAATTCTTATTTGGGGAACAAATTTGGGGAACAAATTGAATGTTAGGCTGAAAAAAAACAATACTTGATCATTTTAATCAAATGGACTTTTCATAAAATGATGACTTTTCTTCTCTCCACATTTTTCTTGTTATTTTCCAACTCAATGATTTCCTCTGCCCCATTTTGAGAAACTCTGTTTTTGAGGATATGAGGGGGTTGCCTATTTTTTTTGTTTCTTTTTGTGGTGAGTGCTGATGTCAAAGCAGCAGCTCCGCTCCCCTCCACCCCCACCCCTGAGCTTTAAGACGCCCTCTTCCTCCCCCCCTCATTCCTGTCCTGCCACCATGTTTAGAAAGCTGCACCTTACTTAATCCAAAGCGACCAAAGAGAGAGAAAAAAAACACCAAAACCTCACACATGCTGCCAGTGTTTTGCTTTTATTTTGACTGAAGCACCAGCATGCACCCCCACTTTGACCCCCCGCTCCCTCATAAAGGAAAAAAAAATGCATTTCAGCCCCCTATGTGTGGCCCTCCCACCTAATTATGTAGCTTACCACAAAGTTAAACACTCTTGGAGAGCAAATGATTTTTTCTCTTATTTTATATATATATATATATATATATATATATATATATATATATATATATATATATATATATATATATATATATATATATATATATAAATGCACACACCCACATGCACAAAAAGTTTGTGATCATATTGGGCTTTGATGCACGGACATTTACTTGGATTCCTTTCTGTGACTCTTCCGGTCTCCCTGTTACATTGTGTTGCACAACTTGGCTGCTCTGCAGCAAGAAGCTGACGGGACAAACCCCAACAGCTATTTGACCCATGAACATTTCCGGCCGGCGACGCCCGCTTGTGTGACTTTCCGTGACTCCTTCGGTATTCTCTGCGAAACTTTGTCCTGTTGATCAATTGTTAGACGTCGTCATGGGCTCATGATGTCAAAACAGGAACGGCACGATTTAAATTGCATTTTCTAATGCAATCCCAAATTATCGGACAAAACTGGAGGAGTCACAGAAAGGCGAGGACGGACGGGGATGTCTTTGAATTTGTGACGTTTGCCATTCGATTCTTTGTTGGAGAGCGATAGCAAAACATTCAAAAGTTGCAAATTCACATGCAAAGGTTCTTGAGCGTTTTAGGTTCAACCCGTATGAAATGTCCTTTCCAAGCCCAATATTCCCAACTTCTTGTGGGTTGTGCATATTGTCGAGTTATGTTTTGGCCATGTCTGCCTTTCTTCTGTGAAGCTGTAGACCGAACGTGTCCAAGGTCTCTAAATGTTGTCGGACATTAAAAAAAAAAAAAAAAAAAAAAAAAAACAATGGAGAACCCTTTTGCACTGTGGTTTGAAAACAACTACGCACCTTGCTAGAGGACGGAGTGTCCTCCTTAAGAAAAAAAAACATGGCACCTTTTGTTTTCAACTGGGCAGTATGAAAAGATGCCAAGTGGGAAGTGCTGACTGGTTTCTGGCAGAGGAGCATCACTGTGTTAGTTTGCGCCGCCACTAAGTGCCTAGCGTAGCCTCGTAGCATAGCCATTTTTTGTGTGTGTGAAAATACGTTTACAATGTGTTTAAGAAGCGTGTTTTAATGAGTTTTTAAAAAATGATTAGAATATAGTCGTGCCTTGAGATACAATTGTCTTCACGTTTCGAGATCCGAGCCACTACTCTTCGCTTTATTGACTACTTTGAAAATAATAAAATGCATTATAAACATAGCAAAGAGAGCCAGCAAGAGCAATGGATAAGACAAAAAAATGTATTTAGAGTGTACCGATCCCTCTGTTGACAGTAAACAACCCTTTTTTTTTTTTCAAACTAACGAATGTATTATCTCACAATATGAAAACCATATTTATGCCCAAAATGAACCTTGGCGCCTTCGCTTTCTGTAAGGCTGATCTTAAAAGAGGTTTACAGGTGGTACTGTACTTCCCCTGTTCGTTTTTCCTCTCTCAAATGTACACCATTGAAAACATTTGT
This sequence comes from Hippocampus mohnikei, assembly GCA_026261675.1. Taxonomy (NCBI): domain Eukaryota; kingdom Metazoa; phylum Chordata; class Actinopteri; order Syngnathiformes; family Syngnathidae; genus Hippocampus; species Hippocampus mohnikei. Next base: position 18,902,090 of record JAKGUB010000326.1, read on the forward strand.
GCTGCCATCTAAAGGCAGATGGTGGAATTACAGCCTGTTTTCCCCAACATTTTATAACTGTTATGACTGTTTTTATACCGTACAATAATGTAGAGAGCATTTTTTCAGGGGTCCGGAACACATTAATTGTATTTTAATTTATTTCAATGGCGAAAGCTGGTTTGAGATACGTGATGGTGGACGTGGAACAAATTCAGCTTGTATGTCAAGGCACCACTGTTATTTTTTTTTTTTGAATATGGTTTCTCTATATCCTGGATTTTGCAGAAAGTATCCCCTGCAACAAACGGCTGCTGATTGACCCGCCAGAGAATCGACCTGTGAATGTCTTGCGTCCGTTTACGTGGCATTGGAATCCTGAGTGACCCAATTAGTTTTTAATGTAACATCCGTTTGAGAATCGAAGAATATTCATTTTGAAAACTAGCTCAAAAACAAATGAAATATTAAGCTTTGAAATTCTGTAGGTAAGAAATGTCCATTTTTCTTTTGGGGTTTGATACATTCTTATTGTGCGGGGAAAAAAATATCCTGCCCTATTTTATTCTTGTTTTCTCTCGTTTGTGCGCAAAAGGTAAAGAAAAAAAAATCAAGAGACACCAGACACGGGAAGAGTTTTCCGTTTTGTCGTGCAATCTTTTTTTCTTTGTACCATTGTAAAAATGGAATAAAAAGCCGTTAAGAAAAATACAAATTATGTCGCGTAACTTTTTGTATGCTGTCGCAAAAGGAAAATGAGAATGAAATTATTTTTTTTTTTTTTGTCTTCCTTTCAAAAATGGGACAATATTTCAGGCCAAATATCTCGGACAACCGCAGAATTTTCAAACTTGTCACTGAGTGGCAAAAACCAACAACTTGGTTGTTAATTCCCAAAAATGTTGACTTTAACTGTAAATATTTCCATGTGTCAGCCAGTCAGATGATGAGCGCCACAACCAAAGCAGTTGGACGACTTTCATGTCATCCCATCGGATTGATTTAAAATGTTATTTATTACGCTTTTGTTTGAAACACAGTCTCTCTCTTTGACCACAAACCAGTCAGCTTGAAAAGACGTCATTGGCCAATAATTGCAAACATTCCACCACAGTCATGTCAAATAATGTACAGTAAAGCCCTCTCCTCGCTCAGTAATCACACTACTACAGTACTCTTACAGTAGTATTTGGACCTTTTAACACGTGTAACTCCTTTTGTCACTCTCAGTCAACCTTTAAGATGAAAAACAAAAAACATACAGAAGTGCCGTAAAAATAGAAGCCTATTTTTGGTTTGTTCTGTTTTGTGTGTGTGTGCGTGCGTGTGTTTCTTGTAAACCTGTATAATGTATATTTTAATATTTATATGCAGCTGTTGTATTAAAAGTATATTTTTAAAATAAAATCAATCTTGGGTTTGTGTGTGTGACTCACGAGTGCGTTGTCTTGAAGAACGGAAGTACGGAAAATACCATTTCTAATTTCTCCTGTATGTACTTCCTTTTAAAAGAATTTGGTTTTTGAATCAAATCTAAAAATGGAAAATGAAATGAGGGTAGAAGGTAAATGATGATAAAACAGCATTTTAATGAAGAAATGTGAAAATAAGATGAGCATATCATAAAAATGTGAAAATTGTGCATGTTTGCCTATGAATCTTAATATTGCGCTTTCACAAGATCCATTTGTAACAAAGTGTTTTACGAAACATTTCCGTTATATGACTAATTTATTTTTCAGTTTTAATTCAAATGAAAAAAACGAATGTAAACAGATGACTGCTACCTAAATTATTTGTATAGATTCACGTTTTTGAATTTGCCATATTTTAAATGTGCTTTTGTGAAAAATTCCAACTAAAAACAATGTAAATGAAATGAGCATGACATTCTGACAAGATTGTATTTTACTCATTACATTTTCATTTCAATTGAAGGGGACACAGAGGTTAGTAAAAAAAAAACTTGTTTTATTGGCATGGAATCATTTGTATTCACATTTGAATCGTGTCTTCCCCATTATTGCACCTTGCCCACATCCATTGGACAAATTACTTTTTTTTTTGGGGGGGACAAGCCAAAAAAGGAATGTACAAAAAGGAACAACTCTTGTCCGGGCCTCCATTAAGAGTCAACAGCAGCTTTGGATCCAAACATTTGATCAAGATGTTATCGCTTGTCTGCCAAACAACAAACTAAGGGGGTGGGCAAACTCAACCAAACTCTGTAAAAGGGACGTGGGCCAACTTCATCGGAGAGAGAGACAGACAGATCGGTTGTCGTTAGCCCGCTAGCTTAATTGGCTACAACTTAATGTCACAAATATCCTTGTTGAAAATTCAGCTTTTAAATTGCCGCCTGTGTTAGATGTTCAGCCGCGACGCGAATCCGCAAAGGTTGAACGCGGCAACCAGACTTTTCTTGCTTGTTGAATTTGTCGTTTTGCCAAAACGATTAAATACGACATGGACAGCCAAGCGACGAGGCTGACGTAAAATAGTTTCTAATCAGATCATACCTGATCGCTTTTTCCATTTCATTTGGAGTTATAATTAACCAATTAAAAAGAAAACCCTTAAAATATGCATGTCGAGTACATTCTTTCAATCATAAAATCATTCCATCACGTTAATTAAAATTTTATTATAACCATTTTATACAAACTAATTTTGAAAAATGTGAAAAGTTGTCTATTTTACTACTTTTGAGCTAGCTAGCTAACTAGCTAGCCGTATGAAAAATTTTCATTCTTATTTCAACTACAAATGTTGAAAAATCGTCGAAAGCCATGATGTCGACGTCTATTTGAAAACGAATAATTGTAATGAATCCAATTTCACAAAATGTGTTTTGTTTTGTTTTTAACCAACTACAGGGTGTGCATTGCTTTTTTTTTTCTCAACGAGCAGGACCGCACGTCAACAGTTTGCCCACCCCAGCGAGAACGTTTTGACAAGGGAATCATTCAAGTGTAGGACAGGAAGGATGACATCATCGCGCGATCACTCGACTCGATCGGGATTCATACGGACGGAAAATCCCCCACGTGGTGATTCCGGACGGAGCGAGGAGCCGAATGGGAATGGTCAGGGTATGAGCGCCTCTCCTTCGTCAGCCCAGAGCATGTCCAGGGTGTCGGCCTGCCGCTGTTCGCGCTGGTGGATGCGTCTCAGGCGTAGGATGTAAAGCAAAATGGCTAACACCACCACCAGCAGGCACAGTGAGAACAGGTGGTGGTTGGAAACGAAAGAAGAACGCAGCCAGTTGGGGTGGCTCTGGCGCAGCGCCTCCTGCTGGAGGTCCCTAAACATGACATGACAGAGGGGATTGATGGGATGTTTTGAAAATTCTCCCCCCCCCCCCAGCCAGTTTCTCGTGAGTAACCAGAAATTTGGCAGACTTATCCAATAGGAGTAGACTCAAGAAGGCATCGGTGGACAGACATGGGAAGTCGACCATTTTTGTATTGATTCTCCGCTTTCCAAACGTTTTGTGTACCTGAGTGGCAGGAATCGCGTCTTGTACAAGATGGCTCCCAGCGTCCACTGCACTTCCTTGTCGTAGACCAGCTGCGCCGTCCTCAGACTGCGGTAGTCGCTAGGGAAGCGGAAGCCGGCGTGCAGAACCTGGAACATCCACGCCGACTTGAAGCACTGATACCTAAAGAAAAAAAAAGGTCGGATTTTCTTGTCTTATGCGACTGTCCACAGGTTGCTTTACTAAGTGATGACAGGGGCTCTTGTCTTTAGTTGCTTTGCTTTTTTTGTTTTTAAGCCAATCCGCCGCCAGCTTCCAACAGATGCTGCCATTTGCTGTTCCTTTTTGCTTTGTCTTTTCTCTGTGTTGGGTTCCGACATGTATGGAAGGATTGTCTTCCAAAATTGCTACTTTGCTCCTCCGTTCTCGGTTGTAAAGGAAAAGATCAAGTACTTGAGTCTGTCAATGTCGGCCTGCTGGGAGAAGAGCTTCTTGTCCAGGCGCTGTTTCAATGTCGGCCACCTGGTGGCGCAGAATTCCTACATTGCCAAGACAAAAGAAAATCCTCAAACTAGTTAAGGACACATTTTCTTTTCATCATTTTTTTTTCCAAAATAAGACGGCGTGTCGTTACCGTGGCGGCCTTTGAGTACTTGTCGCTGTCGTACTCTCCGCCGATGCGCAGCACGTCCTCCATGCAGTAGTAAAACTCGGAGAAGCCGTAGAACTCGCTGTTGCTGAAGTTGATGGGTGCCTCGAAACACAAACCGTGATTCCGACTACAACTTTCGTCCTGCCCAAAGCGGATATTTTGACATCGCTTGGTTCAGTGTTGACATTTTGATACTGTAGCAGAACCCTAGAGCACACTGCCGTCTCCCATTTTGCATCCAGCCGGCAGCCGGGGGGGACCATTAGCGGTATGCGCGGTACCTGGTAGATGCCGCCTGCCGTCATGGTGCCGTTGCGGAGGCCCAGGAAGGGTTGCACGGCGTCCAGGCAGCGGGCCCAGTCCCCCTGGCCTCTCAGGTGCACGGTGCGGTTGTCTCGGACCAGCGTGTGCGGCAGGGCCATGGGCAGGCAGGGGTCCAGGTAGGGGTTGTCCTCGCTCAGGCCCGTCGCAGCGCTCGGCAACCTTGGAGAGAAAAAAAATCCAAAGCTAATTTTTCTGAACTCAAATCAAACTCAATTTTTGGGGGGTTGATTTCAAAACCCCGAGACTGAATTATGAGGCCGTTACCGCCCCCACCATGTGGCGGCGTCACATGGCAAGCACCTGTTGTTCTCCAGCGTTGTGTTGAGGATGCGCTGGTCGTAGCGCTGGCGGGCCATGTTGCCGCCAAAGCCCAGGAAGGTGGTGACGTAGACGCGGTACACGTGCTGCGTGTGCTCCACGTCGCAGCCCAGGTTGAACTCGGCCAGGACGCTCTTGCCCGCCTCCTCCTGAAGCGCCGACGCCCGCATTAAGCGCCGCATTTTCCTCAGCAGTTTTACACTAGTTGTGTCATTTAGTACTCGTTTTTTTGCGCTAAAGTTGTTAGCTAGCTGGTTACAGTCGTTACAAGTCATTAGCAGGGTGCAGTGGTGAAATTATGTTTCTAATTTGCTATTTAGTCAGAGGTTCAGATTTGTCACATTAATAGTTTGGTGGTCAGGCACTGTCGTTACTTCCTTCCTTCACGGCGGTAGTTTGTTCAGGTAGTTTGACGCAGCGACAGCATTTAGTTTGTAGCTTAGTTACAGCAGATGGTAAGTTAGTCAGTAATTAGCAGCGACGGCAGTGTCGCTCTGACCTCCTGCGGAGAGCTGAAGGCGATGGCGCCAGGCACCTCGTAGGCGATCTGCAGAGAAGCTCCGCCCATGTCCATGATGCCCACAGTGCGGCGGCGGCGGCTGATCGCTCGCCGGTGCTGCGAGCCGGTGGTCACCTCCACCGTGCCGTCCTCTGTGCCGCGCAAAAAGGACGCCGAGGTTAGCTTGGAGCCTCGCGAGGCGCACGTTAGCTTGCGCGGCGTCCTCACCGTCGTCGGCGTGGTCGAAGCGGCCCAAAACGAAGTTGATGCCGATCCACGCGTAAACGCCTTTGGACGGACACAAAAATGCCGTTGAACTCTCCCGCCTATTTGCTGAATGTTTAAACCGCGACGAGATATGCGAATAGGTCGACTATTAGGAATTCAAACCGTTGGCTGCTTTTGTGCAACACCCTGAAATTCCACAGGATGGCGCCAAAGCCTTGTCTCATAGAAAAACAGTGCTGGGGGGATGCCCCAAAAGCTTTAGAATTGCTTACAGATTCCACAAGGTGGCACCAAAGCATTACTTTTCTGTAAGACAAGTCTTCGGCGCCATCTTGCGGCATCTTACTGCATTGCAAAAAAAAAAACTGCAACTACAATATGTTCTTTCAGCAATTAATGAGAGATGTGTTCCCAGCAAAAATAGATCCACCACCCACCCCCATGCCCCCACTCCCAAAAAAAAAAAAATCACCTTCTTGCTTCCCAGAGATGACCTCGGCGTGAGAGCGGGAAAACAGAAAGTCAAAGTCCAGAGGGACGTCGCTCACCAGGTCGTCCAAGATGGCCGCTTGCTGGCTGCACCGAAACCAAGTCACAATACTTTATTAGTAGCTTACTTGCCGTGAGTAGTTCGTTACGGTAGTTAGAGTAGTATGTTGGTTCGTTCAGCTAGCTGGTACTTTGCGGGCTTGCTAGCTACAGCGATTGCTTGACTACAGGAGATAATATCGGATCTTATCGGTTGAAGTCATCGGGAGGTTACGGTGAGAGAGTTTCAAACCAAAACACCTTTCGGGCAGCAGCCTCATGCCCGCCGTGCAGAGGATGTAGAGCGGCGTCTCCTTGTGTTTGTTCCGGGGCACGTGGGCGGCGGCAAAGCCGAGCAGAGGATGCAGGTAGTCGCTGGCACTCGTCGGAGATGTCGCCAGTGAGGAAATACCTGAAAGTGAAAACATCTGATCACTGTCCGAACCGTACCGTCCCTGTCTGTGTCGTCAATACATACAAAGACGGGCCCGAAAGGGGATTGATTTTTTTTTTTTTTTTTTGTGCCAACGCTGTTCAAAGGTGCGGAAGACGAATTGGGCAGATGAATCCGTTCACATCCATCTCAGCAGGCCGTCATCGGAGCCCAACACCACCCTCTACTGGCAACTAAAATTGAGCTCAAAGTGCCCCCAGAGGCGAACGTCGCCAACGTCACGACGCCAAAAATAAGGTGAGCTGCGACACGGCCTGGGTGGCGCTTGCCTACGAAGCTCCTCCCCTCACTTCAACATGCAACCAGTACATTTCAGCGGCGCAGACAACAAACGCTGGAGAATATTGCCATGATTTCCTACCGTGTGTAAAAATCAATCCAAATACAGACCCGGTTTAATCTTCTTGACGACAGGCTGCCGATCCAGGTCCCTCATCTGTCGTATGTCGAGCAGCGTGTGAGGGTTTCCGTTGTGTGGGGGCCAGTAGTACACGAAAACGCGAGAGCCGCTACTACCGCAGTCCACCACCACGCCGTAGTTGAGGCCCGCGTCCCGCACGTCGGTGGCCTCCATCGACTCGGCGCTGGAGAGGTACCTGGAAGCAACCCCGGCGGGCGTCGCTTATCAAATTGACGCTGCCGCTGTGCCTCCACGGTAAGAAACCGTGCGAATCAAAACACCTGCACTTCTTTTCACAAGGACAAGCCTCTCATGAACCAGATGAACACGTGTGCACTCACTTGCTGAAGTGAGTCCCATGTGGTCTGCGGGTGGCCCGCAGGAGCCTCTGGTGGGTGCCCAGGAGGAGCAGGACCGAGGCGGCCAGCAGCAGCAACAGCAGGAGCTTCTGCCTGGGGGCTACGCTGCAGTACCAGGACGCTGGCAAGAACCACAACGTGATCCTGGACACACGCACGCAACACTTATGGACCTTTGAGAAAAATAGCGCACGTGCGACATCCTGGCGGAAAGAAAGATCTGAACCACAGCCGTAAAGGGCCAACACGCGGCAATAAGCGATGGAGAAGTGTTACCGTGCCATATGTCCACCACGCCGGCTTGTTGAAGCGCACAGTCGTCACCTCATGGTCGTCGCTGAGGCTCCCACCCACAACTCGGACCTGTGTCGGAAACGTTTCAATACCAGAACAGTCTCAATGTTCCCTCGCAGTCCTCCTTACAGTTACAAACACGAGTGCGACCCCATCGCGCGGTTTATGTTATACTTGAATGGCCTCGTGAGTTCAAGGAGTTAATTAATTAGTCGTAGCAGTTAGAGGTGAGCTACAGTTGTTGGTTTAATAGATCGTCAAACTTATTAGTTGTTTCAAGTATCGACTTTATTAGTCAGTCACGGTAGGGGGGTAATTGCAGTCGTCGGGCAGATTTAATATTCAATTGGTTCGTTCCGATCGGTCGTTTATTAGTTAAGCTGCAGTGCATCGTCATCAAGGTTAGTTGGTAAGTTCGAGTTGATCGTGTATCAATGTAAAGTATTCTGAATTGACATGTGAATGACTAAACGGGCGTGCTCTTTCCAACAGCTTGTTGGTTGTTTGACAGGCTGTAAAATAACAAGAATTAAACTCTCCAGTTGGCGTTAGTGGCCGAGCTTTTCTATTTCTGTTCAGAAAACAAGACGCAACTCGCCAAAAGATGCTCCGGCTGAGCTGCGCGTCCACAACTTGCAACTTCGCATTTCAGCAAGCAAGCCATATGGCGTTGCATGTCGTCATCTAAACCTACCGTAAGAAGCCGCTACTCGGCTGTGGCGACACAGTCCGACACTCGTTGTTCCTCCGACCGAAAAATGTCACCAACAAATAAGTGAATCGACGGAAACAATTGTATGACACTCGTGTTATACGACGGGGCGGCAAAGAACAGCGTCTATGTCTATACAAGAATCCGAATGTTCTACTTCCGGTCGGCACGACTAATTACGTCACAGGAAACGCGGTTGAGTTTGAGAGCTGCATTCCAGTGCCGTGGGAAAAATGGCTATTACATTGACGAATGTCAAATTATGTCGAATACTTTTGATTGTACATATTCTCGACCACTACCTCTCAAATGGGGGAACGTGTAGCCCTGGGGCTACGTGACGGCACTTGGGGGAGGGGTCGTGACATTTCATGTCATTTAAATCGTCGTATTGAGGATATTTTTTTTCCTTTCCACTCTTGTTTAAGATTAAGTTAGTGATTTCTTCTTGAGAACATATCTGTACTATGATCCTATGACGCGTTGTGTTGTTGATGATTAATTTTATGTGCACAGATTTTCATCTATAATTAAGTTAATTATTTATTTATTTATTTGTAACCGTCTTTTAATGTATTTCCAAATACTGCAGTCCAATACATATCACTACAAATCGAGTTTCAAAGTTTAATCAATAAAAACAATTGTTGGCACAGCACTGTGTTTAAACTTTAAAGTCTTGGGGGGGTTTTCCATTCCAAAATGCTTCAACATTGAAAAAAAAATACTTTCCAGTTTGGGCGTAAATTTCAAAATTGACTTGACATTGTGTTCTTCACCTGAAGCTAACCCCAACGAGCCATGAAATGAGGTGCACGAAAAGAGTTCAGATGTCTCAATGTATTCTTTTTATATTTACGTACTTTGTTTTAAGGGAGTGCAAATCGCAACCCAAGTATGAGTTCATACATTCACTATCAGGTGTTTTATAATAGCAGTCATAAAATACGATTACGAACACAGCCAGGTGGCGTCGAATTACCGACATTGCATCACTAACGGCATAAAAATGTAATACAGTAATGATAATTCATTCGAGAGGGGATTTTGTTCGGACCGCCTTTGTTGAAGAACGCTCACTGGCCAATGAAAAGGGCTGTAAGCGGATGGCTGTCTTCTCGTCCAATCGCTTGCTACACACAATTGACGTCATCAGTACGTCTCGCCCAGTCCTTTGCGAACATTTCCTGGAAGCTCCGCTTCAGATGAGCGACCCGCCAAGTGACGGACGACCTGTACACACCACCACCACCAGCGGCGGCGGCGGTGCGTGGAAAGCAAGACCGGCCGGCGGGCTTCTTTTTCAATCCTCCAACCAAATGGAAGGTGGCGGCTTCGTGTCCCGGCGCACGTCGCCGGACACGCCACGTGTCGACAACCGGGTTGCAGGAGCGGCAACCGGTACCGGCGTTCGATGGTTTGGTGGCAGACTACTGAGCACCACGGGAGGATTCGTCGGCGGTTTCCCCTCGAGGGTGTCAGGAGAGCAGGACCTTTCTCCGGTGTTGTACCGAGCCACCGCGGAGTGCTCGACTGAGGCAGACGTGGACTACGAGGGGCTACCCCAGGGAGCCACTACCGGTACCCACATGCTGGCCGGAGCCGTGGCTGGAATCATGGAGCACTGCCTTATGTACCCCATCGATTGTGTGAAGGTATTATGCCGCGCAGTTTCCACAACTTGCTCATTTCATGTTCAAGTTTCACTCGATTTCACCGAAACGCGTGTTGCGTAAAGCGGGTAAGCCCCGACGTGTCCCGAGCTCGACTGACGACGAGCTAACCGGCTTGCAAGGCACCTTGCTGTCCGCGATGTCATTTAGCTGTGGAGAAACAATGTTACAGCGGTCACAAGTGCAAATTCAGATTTTGAATATGCCGATGAATGAAATTCCCCCTGTCGCGTAAAATTTAATAAACGAAGCAGACAATTACTCCTCGTGGCGTGTTACAAAAGTGGACTAGCGTGCGTCCATTGTCGGACACTTCAAACTCGCCAACCTTTTTCTGTACTTTTCCCCCCGCAATTTTCCTGTTTAGTAATGTAGCCACATATGAAATGAACCCCATCGCAACACCTAAACCGCCGCGAGCTTCGCTGTACTTTGGAATGAGAATCGCTTTAAACTGCAAATGAATCCGTTTTAGTTTGATTTAAATGATACGTTTGGGGACGCGTGAAGGAAGTCTTGCCAATTTCAATTTGCGATCGTTGGTATGATATGGTCACTTCAAAGTTGACGTAACCACCAACCTTGGCGTGTGTATTTGAACTTTTGAGGTTTCGGGAAGAAGATCAACTTTTGATTCACTTTTTACAATCTACGCTGACCAACCCATAAAAGTCACGTTGCTAGCTAGCAGGTCGTAGCTAACAACGTGACTTTTTTTTCACGTAAATTTTCCAGGTTCAAGGTTTTTGCAGTGCGTATTTTGCCGTGACCTGCCACTCGCCGCCCGAAGCTACTATATTGACATTTTTTTAGGAAGTTGTAAACGAGACATTTGTTTAGTGTGTTTATTGAATAATTGTTGAAAAATATCGACGCAGTTTATGAAACAGAAATAATTGGCAAAATGATGAAGGCCCCACAAAAATCAAATGTTCTGGCAAGAATTCATCATCATCATAATAATAATAAGCAAACCTTTATTTGTCTAACAATGAAGAAATTCACAGTTTACAGCAGCAAAGTTATGAAAGGAAGAAAGTAGAAGAACAAAAAGTCCAGGGGGCTGCTTTAAAGGAAGCCACTAATTATAAAGAGGTACAAATAATCACAAAAATGAGCTTGGGGGCAGAATTAAGTTCAGGAATTGCGCACACACACGTGTGTGTTTGTTGTTTTGTTTGTTTGTTTGTTGTTTTTTTTACACAAAGCTGCGGTAATATTATGATCTGCAAACAAGAAGTTACTGGACTGATGTTGCCCTCACGGCCACAGCTGGACTTAAGACCCGGCTGATGTGGAAGCCAACACATCGTGCCATACTCGCCTGTTCACGTCCAAAATACTGTAATCACGGTAATAAAATAGCAGCCCCTGAATTTATCGCTGCGTCAATTGGCTAATCAACGCGAGCGGGCAAAATCGAACAATACAAGTGAGTTATTGGAACGATGACATGAACTTGCTCTTTTGTCACACCAAAGACTAACCAAGAGCTTTTAGACTTTTTAGTGGCACAAAGGCCAAATTAGCCCATTAAAAAAGAGAAATGATTCCGATTGGATTGTTGCTTCTGTGCCGGTTCAATTGAAAAGGAAAACAAAATGAACATGTGTGTTGTCCACCAGCTGCTTAATTAATGACGAGAGTCATTAAAATGAAATCGAAACATATTGAGGACTGTAAAGCTGACTCGTACCTCATAAAACAATTCTGAGATTCCGTGGACGTCAACGCCACTGGTGGCTGCGATCCTTCGTCCAGAGTCAAACAAGGAAGTGGTTTATATGTTGTTTGCCCGGGCGGGCGCTGAGTCATCGGCCCGACTTTCCAACCTGAAGAATGCCTTTGCAAATGTCCTCGGTGCTGAAGTTACCTTGCGAGCTGTGTTGTGATTTGTGTCTCGTTCCCATAAACGCGGCACGGACCATCGATTTTTTCACCAGTTTCATTTGAAAAACCAACAAACATGCGTGCGTGCATATCATTTGTCGCCGATGTAACGCGGTTTCGAAGATGGAATGGAAATGGCTCGAATGACACTTTCGGCCGTCTTCTCTGCCGCCGTCGTTTGAGGTATGTCACGTGCTGGCTGAAAAGAGGCCCGGTGAGGTCAATTTCTTGGAAGGGAGTTGGAGCGCTCGCCGTCGGCGCGGATCTCCTCTTTTCTTTTTGAAACTCAATTCAATCACGCACTGTTCTCTGAGCAGACTTAGCGCTCGTTTCCCAATTGTGCCATGAATAAAAGTTGATTCTTTCCCTTCCGAGAGCACCGTGGCGCTGCGCTTGGCAGGATGGTTGATCACCATTGAGGGGAAGAAAAAAAAATGGAGCACATTCAGGATGACTGGACACATTCCACCTTTTAGGTCTCAGTCTTTTCCCTCCCCAGAGGCGCAGAGTGTGAATTTCCACAGAGACATGGAGGACGTTTACATCCTTGGCCGCAATTAGCGATTGAAATGTTTGAGCATTGTGACATTTTCTGGACAGAATAACAAAAGTTCCCTGTTGACAGACTGCTGAGAACCGTCCACGTGTCGACGAAGCTTAATCATGATCAGTTTTCCTTCATCATTGTTATCGGTTCAAATAACGATCACTATCTAATCACAGAATACTTGATAGAAACTCCATGTGCCGCACGTTGACCGTAGCATGACCTCCAGGAGGCATGAGGCAGTCACCTTTAACCCTTGTGCGTCATCCCATTTTTCGAGCACAGTGGAAAAAACGTTCAATTATGGCATCTTGGCTTTAAAGTGTAATATCAAAGTCATTTCTGAATATTTTTTTCTCTCGACCACTCAAACTGGTCAGTGGCGTTTGATATATTTATTTCTTTTAGACGCCCTCTTTGGACAATAAAAGCAATAAAAAGCAGTATTGTGCTTTGGGTAAAAGTAATTATCATCTGCATATATATATATATATAACATTCAATTTGGAATATTCAGTATGGACAAGTTAGAGCCTTCAACATGTTAATAAATCATGAAGAAATATAGCGCCATCTGCTGTATTATTGCATGATTACTCTCAAGTCCCCCAAAATTGTTTTCACATGTAGTTCGACCGCTTGTGAAGAGATTCAGCGCGAAATTGCGACAAATGCATGGTCAAACATCCGGGGTACAGTACATCAAGAAGACGTGGAAAAGTCGCATTTAGAATGGGTGTGTGTGGGGAAAACACGGCCCGTTATTGGACTGTTTTTCCTCCTGGCCATTTTCAAATGTCAATAAATAAATCATTCTGAAAAACATTTTGACTTTTTTTTTAAAACTTGACAACTAATTTTCACCTGTTTTTGGACAAGTTAGACCAATTTGAGCAATTTCAATGACGTTTTCATAACGTTGCCTTTGATCTATTTTTGGACTGTTTATCAACAGTCCAAAAATAGGACGGATTTGCCACAAGGGTTAAACAGGGCTGTCAAACTCATTTTTGTCGTGGGCCACATTTTAGTGACCGTTTCCCTTGGAGGGCTGTTATGACTGAAACCATATTTAAAAAAAAAGTCAATCATAACAGTTTATTCAACTTTTGTTTTCTGTAATGAGGGCTTTGATCGCAAGAAAATGCTTACAATATGTAATTGATTAAATTAAGAATTGTAAATGTTGGTGGAGATTTTAGCAAGCATCATGGAAGTGGACATGTTTGATTTGCTTTGGCGGGCCAGATCAAATGATGCGGCAGGCCAGATCCGGCCCCCGGGCCTTGAGTTTGACACCTTGCTTTAAAGCATGCGCAGCATCCGAGGACGACAGTGCGTCCTTGCCCATGTTTGGAAATGCTAGCGTAGCGGCTTAGCAGGAAGTAAGCGCATTTTTCCCGCACGTTGGCCTATTGCTGTTAGCACTCTGAAATCGCTCCGCCAGCCTTCCGACGTCACTGCAGAGCCGCTCTCAAGTTGAATGTTTCCCCCCCTCGGGTGGTGACTCATTTGTGAAAGCATCGCTCATAATTGGTCAAATTGTCCCCCCTCCCCCCTCCCGCGCTAGACTCGCATGCAGAGCTTGCGGCCCGAGCCTAAGGCGCGCTACCGCAACGTGGCGGACGCCCTGCGACAGATCGTGCGCACGGAGGGCCTCTGGCGACCAATCCGCGGCATCAACGTGCTGGCGATGAGCGCCGGGCCCGCCCACGCGCTCTACTTTGCCTCCTACGAGCGCATCAAGTTCACGCTGAGCAACGCCATCCACCCCGGCGCCAACAGCCACTTTGCCAACGGTCAGTGTTGCTGTGTGTGTGTGTGTGTGTGTGTGTGTGTGTGTGTGTGTGTGTGTGTGTGTGTGTGTGTGTGTGTGTGTGTGTGTGTGTGTGTGTGTGTGTGTGTGTGTGTGTGTGTGTGCGCGTGTGCGTGTGTCCTGTTGGTCTTTGTGCGTGTTGGCGTGCATGTGATCGTAACGTGTGATTTTGTGCAGGGGTTGCCGGCTGCATGGCCACCGTCATCCATGACGCCATGATGAACCCAGCTGAAGGTAAACGCACGCATACGGTGAAATTCGAAACGGTGAATGTACTTTTTCCTACCAATGTAAATTATCGGGGGGCGGACCGATTAATCGGCTCCTATGAGGTCTTTTTAAAATAATAGTCGGCAGAATTTTTTTTTTATGCATGTATTTGTACATGAAAATTCCTCTCTATTGGGAAGACCCACAATATTTTTTGTAAGCGTGAAAGGACATTAGGAAAGTTATTCTATTACTTATATATATATATATATGTGTGTGTGTGTGTGTGTATTTATTTATTTATTTCTTTGGGGGGGCGATTCTGAAATTTGGCAGAATCGCCAAATTTCCTTTCGCCTTTAAAAAAATTATTGAAAAAAAATATATATAATTTTTTTTGATTGAAAAAAATATATTTTTTGGGGGGGGGACACCCTTTTTTCTGCCAAATTTCAGAATCGGCCAACAACAAAATATTTGTTGAACCATCCATCCATCCATATATTTTCATATCTGATCCTCACGGGGGGGGGTGCTGGAGCCTATCCCAGCTGTCTTCGGGCAGTAGGCGGGGGACACGCTGAACCGGTTGTTAGCCAATCGGAGGGCACACAGGGACGAACATCCATCCACGCCCACACTCACACCTCGAGACAATTTGGAGTGTTCAATCAGCCTGCCGTGCATGTATTTGGAATGTGGGAGGCAACCGTAGTACCCGGAGAAAACCCACGCAGGCCCGGGGAGAACATGCAAACTCTCCACACACAGGAAGGCCGGTGCCGGGATCGTACTCACGGCCTCTGCACTGTGAGGTTGACGCACTAACCACTGGACCACCGGGCCGCAGATTTGTTGAACCCTAGTCAAATTGTAAGCGATTGGAATTTCTGATTTAATGGGCACGTTTCCATCCCGTTTGTCTGACAGTGGTGAAGCAGCGCATCCAGATGTTCGGCTCGCCGTACCGCGGCGTGCTCGACTGCGTGGGAACCACGCTGCGGCAGGAGGGTCCGGCGGCCTTCTACCGCAGCTACACCACGCAGCTGACCATGAACGCGCCCTTCCAGGCGCTCCACTTTATGACCTACGAGTACCTGCAGGAGGTGCTCAACCCGCACAGACACTACCATCCCGCCTCGCACATGCTGTCGGGGGCGCTGGCGGGCGCGCTGGCCGCCGCCGCCACCACGCCGCTCGACGTCTGCAAGACGCTGCTCAACACGCAGGAGGCGGCGGTCGCGCACGTCCTCCAGGCGGACGTGGGCGGCGCGCCGGCTGTGCGTCACATCTCCGGGCTGGGCGAGGCCTTTCGGACGGTTTACCGCGCGGGCGGCGCAGCGGCCTTCTTCAAAGGTGCGCAGGCCCGCGTCATTTACCAGATGCCCTCCACCGCCATCAGTTGGTCCGTCTACGAGTTCTTCAAGTACGTCATCACCAAGCGACAGCACGACAGGCGCCTACGCGGGGACAAGTGAGCTGGTCGCCAGCGCAAGAGGAATGTTTGGATGGAAAGGGCCTCCTGCTGTTGCAAGAGTTGGCCAGCAGATGGCGACAAACGCGAATCATGTGGCGCTCATGAGATGTCAAGTGCGAGCTGGCAGCAAAATAATTTATGTTCCAATGGTAATCTACTGAAGATTCAGTCTTGATACTTTAAAAAAAAGCGACAGCAAACATGCTACCGTTAGCTTGAATTTTAATTTATTTGATGAATATCACGATTGAATTCCATCAACAATATTAATTAAAAACACAAGCATCCAGGATTGTTATTTCTCCCTTCACAAATGAGCATTCCCCATCGCCTGGTTTGCATTTCATTGAATCTTCCGTGTCATCGTTTATCAAAATGTAACTCCTCAAATTCAGACAGAATGCAATATGCCCGCTTCCAACCGCTTTGTGTCGCGTTTGAGAAATTGCTCTGAGACTTTTGTTCAGTTCTGTTCTGTGAGACGTGTCCTCCCGACTTCATATTGCGAAATGAAAGTGGCTACAGGATCCTTTTGATTTTTGTCATGAAAATTCTTGAAAGATTCGAGTCTTTGACACCACTTTCCTCCTGCATTGGAAAATACGCTTTGTAAATTACCGTGACTCGTCTTTCAGGTGTCCTTGAGACGTTATTACTTTGACCTTCTAAATTAAAGTAGCTCATGTTTTATTGATTGACATCTCTTGCTCACCGCCAAACTCAGGAAAGACAAAGAGGCCGCATTTGGAAGCGGAGATGGGGCACTGTACAAACACGCCCGAAACCAATTGACAAAGGAAATGAACGTCGCGAAGAGAAGCGATGCAGAGAGGCTGAAAAAAACGTTCTCTGCTAACGACTCTGCATCTGCGTGGAATGGCCTGAAAGCAATCACAAACGAGAGAATGCCACCCCACCCCAAACAGTGAACAATAAGGGTCTTGCTGATGAACTAAACATGTTTTTCTGCCGATTTGAAAAGGACACCCCCACTTCCCACATACACCCACACACCACATACCAGAAACTACTCTATCTGCCCCCTCCCACCCTCATTTTCTCCCCTACAGCAGCAGAAGATCAAGAAAGCTGCGGGGCCCGACAAAGTGTCCCCCTCCTGCCTGAAAGTCTGCGCCGACCAGCTGGCTCCGGTCTTCACACAAATCCTCAACAGATCCCCGGAGCTGTGTGAGGTCCCATCATGCTTCAAACGGTCTACCATCATCCCAGTTCCCAAGAAATCGGCAAGATCGGAACCGAACGACTCTCGGCCTGTCGCTCTGACGTCTGTGGTCATGAAGTCCTTTGAACGCCTTGTGCTGAACCACCTAAAGAACGTCACCGGACCCCTGCTGGACCCTCTTCAGTTTGCCTACCGGGCAAACGGGTCTGTTGGACGCAGTCAACGTAGGTCTGCACTACATCCTCGAGCACCTCGACAGCACAGGGACCTACGCAAGGATCCTATTTGTGGATTTCAGCTCTGCGTTCGACACCATCATCCCAGAACTCCTCACCCCCAAACTTCTCCACCTCGGTGTGTCCCCTACGATCTGCCAGTGGATCCTCAGCTTCCTGGCGGGACAGACACGACAGGTGAGACTGGGAGCGACAACATCATCAACACGCACCACTAGCACTGGAGCCCCACAGGGATGCGTCCTGTCTCCACTGCTCTTCTCCCTCTACACAAACGATTGCACCTCAACAAGTCCAGCTGTCAAACTCATAAAGTTCGCAGACGACACCACGGTCATCGGTCTCATCAAAGACGGCGACGAGTCTGCATACCGACAACAAGTGGAGCAGCTGGAGCTTTGGTGCAGCCGACACAACCTCGGGCTGAACACGCTCAAGACTGTAGAGATGATCGTGGACTTCAGGAAACATCCTTCTCCAGAGTTGCCCCTCACACGATCCAACTGCCCCGTGACAACCGTCGAGACCTTCAAGTTCCTGGGAATCACAGTCTCCCAGGACATGAAGTGGGAAGTCAACACCAACTCCATCCTGAAAAGGGCCCAGCAGAGGATGTACTTCCTGAGGCTGCTGAGGAAGCATAGCCTGCCACAGGAGGTGCTACGTCAGTTCTACACGGCAGTCATCGAATCAATCCTGTGTTCTTCCATCACGGTTTGGTTTGGGGCCGCCACAAAGAAGGACAAAATCCGACTTCAACGGACAATTAGGACAGCGGAAAAAATCATTGGCACCCCCCTACCCACTCTTGAGGACTTGCACACTGCAAGAATCAAAACAAGGGCACGGGAAATCCTCCTGGACCCCCCGCACCCTGCCCACCACCTTTTCCAGCTACTCCCCTCTGGCAGGCGCTAAGAATCCATGCGCACCAAATCCAGCAGACACTTAAACAGCTTCTTCCCTCTAGCCATTAACTCCCTAAACAGTCACTGACGTATACTCCACCGCACCAGACGCTTTAAAGCGCTCAAGGACATCTGCACAATTGCACACTTCTTGTACAACAAATACTGCAACTGGTCACTTTCAAATGGTTCAATGATTTTCTGCACCAACTGTACAACTGTCATAGTCTGGTATTCGACCACTGATCACTTTAGCTCTGCTTGATACTTTGCACATCGTCTCACAGTTGTCACTGGGTAGCACCACCGCACTGCGGTTCACTTACATGACGAACTGTCCTTCCATACCTATTTGTCATGTCCTTGTTTATGATGATACTAATGCAGCGTGTTATACCGGGGACAAATTCCTTGTGTGTTCTACATAGTTGGCCAATAAAGATGATTCTGATTCTGATTGACTTTTGATTCCAATTCGGACCGAACAGTATTAGCTCATTCAGTACCAGCCAATTCTAAACCAAGTCTGAAAAGACGTATAAAAACGTCTTTGGGAGTGAATGAGTTAATGTACTAACAAAATAATGAAGAAAGAAAAGACCTACTCCTATTAAGGGATTTCATCTCTCCTTTTGCCCATTCGTAAAGTCGAGCTATCCACACAAAAAAAAAACATCCGAACCCCTCAACTTATAGCAATCGACGTCGGTGTTCCAGAGAGATCCGTTTTAGAAATGTCCGAGGTATACGTGAACTACGTGTGCATTTCGACATTAGTCGTCTATGTGACGAATATCTGACAGAGTTTTCAAAATGTCTTTCAGCGTTGTGTACCTGTTCAATGCTTCTGCTGAGTGCATGTGCACGCGCATAAGCTCCTTAGCGACGGTCCACGCGCACAGCAGCGGGCCAATCAGGAGAAAGCTGAACACCCCCCTCCCACACACACACTAACACACTTTGGGCGTCTTCACACCTGTGGAGAGCACTCATGCAGGATGCTCACACTCTGATGCTTCCTCGCCGCGTCGTCTTGGTCTTGTTCTTCCCATCGCGTCGTCTCCTGCGATGCTTCTCGGGGACGCGAGCGGCGGCCCCGAGCCTCGCCGCGTGTCGCTGCCGCTAACGCCATCTCCGCCGAGCCGCCGCCGCTTGCTGCCGCACTTGGCTGGAAGGCGGCGGCGGTCGGCCGCCCCGCCCGAGCGCCGCGTCAACTGCATCCTGGTGGGGGACGGCGCGGTGGGCAAGACCAGCCTGGTCATCAGCTACACCACCAACGGCTACCCCGCCGGATACGTGCCCACCGCCCTCGACAACTTCACAGGTACGAGCTGGTGGCCTACGGGTACTTTGAGTTGGCGATGCTCTGACCACCCTCTCGCCCCCCCGCCCCTTCCCTCCATTTTGTCATGTAGGAAACCTATAATTGCCCAAAAGTCGATGATTTATGACACCCCCCCCCCCTCCTCCCAACACACACATTATAACCGTATGACTTAACGACCGGTTAGCGCGTCGTCCTTACACCGCACAGGTCCGGGGTTCGGTCCTTCCTTTGTGGAGTTTGCATGTTCTCCACAGGCCGGCGTGGATTTTCTCCGGACGCTCCGCTTTCTTGCCACATTCCAAGAACCCGCATTGTAGATTCATGGAAAACTGCCCTGTGAGTGGCTGGCAACCAATTTGTGGTTGCTTCAGCATAATATGGTCTTAACACGGGCGGGCTTGTGTCTTGAAAAACTCCCAAGTCGGGTCACTCTTACTTCAAAGCATTGTATTAAGAATACTCCAGAAAAATGTCATAAAACTACAAAGTAACCACACTTTTCTGCAATAAAAACTCAATTTGGTCATAAATCACGGGGTTCAAAGGGATATATCACCTTCCACAAATGTCAGCGCAATCACCAACTATCCCTTCCAAGTTGAGGGAGTGAAACATCTATTTTGTTGACATGAGCTTGTGAATTAGGATCACCTGAGCTAGCCAAGCCCTTTATAGCTTATTCTACACTAACCAATCTTGAGCTAGCCAAGCCCTTTATAGCTTATTCTACGCTAACTAAACTTGAGCTAGCCAAGCCCTTTATAGCTTATTCTACGCTAGCGTAGCTAAGTCCTCGATAGTTTATTCTATGCTAGATTAGCTTGTCTGAGCTAGCATTTCCTCTGTCTCCTCAGCTGTGGTGGTGGTGGACGGTGTGCCAATCAAACTGCAGCTGTGCGACACGGCAGGACAGGTACAAGGCGCAAATGTATGTCCGTTTTTTTTTCACTGACTACTGCCTCTGTAATGTGGATTCTCCTGTCTGTGCCGTCACAATAGAAATGGGGAGCTAGCGATGGATCCATCAATGTAAGTAATCATTTATCAGCCAGCCGTTGTAGCAGTGAGTAAATGAGCGAATCGCTTTTAGCTTCCCAACTTGTTTTCAATTTTTTTTTTTTTTAATTTTGCCCCTGAAGCTGGTATGACATTGCAAAAAATTGAAGCACAGACACTGAGTAGACCAGTGGCGTATGTTGGTCTGTCAAGAAGGGGACGCTCAATTTCGGGCTACATCATAAAATGTGTCTGTTTATTTCGACGTGAATTCGACTCTGTTCAAGAAAATGATCTGTGACCCTGGCAGACCAACAAGGCGTCTTTTGCAGGTTCTTAACGGTTAAGTCAGTCTGCGAACACAAGCAACTACAATAAAACACACCAGAAATAAAAGATTCATCTGTTGCTAGTCGTTTTCAATAAAGAGAGTGTTGACACTCGAGATTATTAGAAGACTCCAGTTCAACTCAGAACAGAATGCGAATTGAAAAATGCTCTCACGAATGGCTACACCAAAAGATCGGTGATTGGCTCATTTTGCTGTCAATCATAACGAGATTCCGCCTCAGACGGATCATCCAATCCTCATGCAGAAAGCTCAGCGTCCAGGCGGGGCCGACACACGCCCACTGTCCATAGACTCCCAGAGACGCCGGGCGTGCGTGGGCGGTACAAAAACCAGCTTATATCCAATGACTCGTCTCCGATCAACGCATTGGGACAACCTACCCTGAACTCTCGAGACGCTCAGCGTCTGAGCAATAGAAGCTCTGCGACGCTCGGCGTCCACCGTTTAAAGCACAGCAAAGCTGCGGGAATGAATGAGAAGAGAGTCGCGTCGTAACCAGTGAGAAGAAGCTGATTCGGAACAAAAGTTGAGCACGTTGTAGCGCATATTTAGTCAATGACATGGACACACAATGAAATGTACATTCATATATATTTGATCACTTATTCTTTGACATTTTAGGGGAAGCCGAGCTTCCCTTGCAGTCCGAGAGCAATCGCCACTGGAGTAGACAAATGCCCGACACTAAAATTGTGTAACAGATTGTAATCATTGCATGTGGGTGAAGCACGGTGGTGAATTTTGTTGACTCACTGTGAAACAGGAAACTCTCAAATGTAAAACAAGCACTATTAAAAGAAAAACCCGAAAACTTCTTTCCATTTCCAATTGCAAGTTGTAGCCAAGATTCTCAAGAATACTTGCCCAAATTAACACAGGAGCCCGCCCGCCATTTTGGTTTGGCCCCTTCCATACTTGCCCTGAGTCTGGTGCACGAGACAATCAACCGGTTGTATTGTCATGCCAGATGAACTGATCCTGACCGAGTTTGGTTCCTCCCAGGATGAGCTAGAGCGTCTACGACCACTCTGCTACCGAAGCGCCGACGTCTTCCTGCTGTGCTACAGCGTGGTCCGACCCGCTTCCTTCCTCAATCTGACCCGGCGCTGGGTGCCCGAGATCCGTCGGCACTGTCCCGGCACGCCTCTCGTCCTGGTGGGCACCCAGCTGGACCTGCGAGAAGACGTGCAAGTGCTGATCAGACTGGCCCAGAACCAGGAGCGTCCGGTGGGCTCGGAAGAGGGCCGGCAGCTGGCCCAGCAGCTGGGCGCCGCCAGCTTCGCCGAATGCTCGGCGCTGACGCAGAAGAACCTCAAGGAGGCCTTCGATGCGGCCATCCTGGTGAGCATCCAACAGACGCGAAATGTCGGCGAAGACCTTAGCGCCGGTAGCGTGTGGCCACATAGACTGACCCTCGAGAGGAAGACTCCCAACAAGATCAAGAAGCTCTCTGAGGCTTGGCGCAGGAAGATCCGATGTCTGTTGGGGGAACAGAATTGCGAACAGTTGACTGCGTGATCAAATCAAGACGCTGACTGTCGGAAAGATAATACAACTTGAGACGGTGTCTGCGTGTCGGCACCGAAGCACGTCTGTCTAGCTAGCTAAGGAGCTAGCTAGCCACCTTGCTCTCTAGCTTTATCTAGCTAGCTAGCTAGCCACCGTGCTCTCTAGCTTTATCTAGCTAGCTAGCTACACCTTGCTCTCTAGCTTTATCTAGCTAGCTAGCTAGCTACCTCGCTCTCTAGCTTTATCTAGCTAGCTAGCTAGCCATGTCCCTTTTGTGGCTAGTGCTCCATCCTATGAGAAGGCCAGGATGGTAAACCAATTGCACAATTTCTGATGATAGCAATTCTGCTAGTGTGAAGTACCCGTCTTGGAACATCTACTCTGTTTTTTTGATCAGAAGTCCCTCCTCCTGCTACACAATGGAAACCTAATCCTGCAAATAAATGTCTCGTTTCCACCGATGATTTTCTTCAGTCTTCTGACTGACTGATTGTTATCGTACCAATCGATGGTTGCTCTGGAATGCACTTGAGGGTCATGCGTCAAAGGCAAAATCTTTCCCTCAACACTGGCAGAGGCACCAAGAAGAGAGAGGCTATCAGGTTGAGGGGGTTCAGAGAACCAGTGGGTAGGCGACTGACTAAACGTCATCTGGGCATGAGGTCAAGATTCCCCGAGTCTAATTAGAGGTGACGGCGACCACCTGGGCGGGATTATGTCGCCAGATGGCACCTGATGGCTCCTCTCACTCTTGGTCTTGCTTTATCCCCCCCGCTCGCTTCAGTGGGAACATGTCCGCGTGTCACCGGGGGTATTGTGCGCGGGGCGCTTTGTAGCCACAAGTCTTGTTAAGGAAGGCCGGCGGGAACAGTTGGCACCTCAGAGACTTTGAGCTGCCAGAAGAACTTGAAAGACAAACCACATGGAGCCCTGGTGGACCTCCATTTCCCCATCGTGTACCTGAACTGAACGTCCAAGTTTTCGGATTCTGGACCTCGGAGTTGACTTTCATACCAATATTGGACCTCCGCTTTGACTTTGGGTCTCCATATTGATTTACCGATAGTTACACCACTGGTGGACCACCATATCAGCTTTATGTCTTAGCCTAGACTTCCTTTCTGACACTGGACCATCACCTTGATTTTGGACTCTGAACTAGGCCTCCGTATTGACTTTACGATGCCTACTGGACCTTCTTATTGACTTGGAGCCTTTTGCTGGACCTCCACACTAGATTTTTGTACCGAAACTAAACCTTCAGATTGACTCTGGGACTCAAAGTAGACCTTTTCATTGATGACCTTTGGTAGTCAAGGCAAGTTTATTTGTACAAGCATAATTAATACAGGTTACAGTGGATGGTAAATCCAAAATGTAAAAAAAAAGAAAAATGAGGATTAAAAAACAGATTGATCTAACAACTCAAAATGAACACGAGATCCCCAAATAACAGCAAGATAAATGAAAAGATTCAAATAAAACTTATCGAGTTAAAATAACAAAAAAAAGCACAAGCGTGAAAATAATGTTTTTCATATATTTAGGATTGATGGAAAAAAAAGGTCCTTAGATGACCACAACTCCGTCTTGGCATTGGACTTCCAAATTGATTGTATAGTATTTATTTGTACTTCAATTTTGTCATTGCTCTATGGGACAGTTTGCATTCAATCAATCAATGAATCCAATTTTTTTAAAGAGCACGTTTCATACAACAAAAGAGCTCTAAGTGCTCTGGAAACGCATTCCTGTTCAAATGCATTCAAACGACTCCACCCGTTTTTCTTCTGCAATGTCACGATGTTGTTCACAGAGTGTCCTCTTGTTGATGTTTGTGTGTCGGCACCGAATTATAGATGTTCTCATAGTCCCCATGGGGGCGCTGCAACGAGACATGAAAAGATCAGAAAATGCAGCAGCTCGGTCATGCCGGATTGATCTAGCTGGCTAGCTAGCTACCTTGCTTTCTAGCTTGCTATCTACCCAGCTATTGAGCTAGCTTGCTACTTTGCGTTCTAGCTTGCTATCTAGCCAGCTATTGAGCTAGCTATCTAGCTAGCTATTCAGCTATCTAGCCAAAAAAGAAGGGAGAAAAGCATCACCTCTTCAGGCTGTCGGAGCTCGTTGGGTTGCATTCTGGAGGAGGGGGAGGTCTTTTTCCTGTGCACAATTGCATTGACATGGGACAGAGTGAGTAAGACGTACGTTTTGAGGACCGAGAGTCAAGATCTGTGCTTGTACCTCATGCAGAGAGCCAGTAGGATCACCAGGATTAGGAGCACAAGCGTCACACTCAACCTGATGACGTTGATTCTTAACGTCACCGATGTTGCTACAAATTGCAAAGGCGGCAGTCAAGTCACACGCGCGCCTCCTAAAAAGGCTTTTGGGGTAAAATTTCAGAAGGAAGCTTCACAGGTGAACCGGATCGAACCATCCAATTTAACTCACTTCACAGCACGCAGCAGTGTTGAAGGTAGTGTGTATTTAAAATGACCACGTAAGGTCTCTAGCTCAATGCTAATGCATAATGAGAAATCCCATTGACGAGTTAATGAGTATCAACTGCGCGGCGATGTTGTAATACTTCAGTCTCAGCAGCATTTTACAAACAGTGCAACAGCACATGGAGACAATACACGCTGGCATATATTCGACATCCTACTGGGTTTCTGCCGTTGGGTTAGCGTCGCTGCTACAGGTCAGAGTTAACCTAGCTCCGTAAATGGTTTGAAATTTTGACTTCGAGACTGGCGCTACAATTCCACATTGATTTGCATATCGCAGAATAGATTTCAAAGTCTTGCAGCTGGTCCTAAAGTTGTCTGGGACAGGTCTTGTGTGTATTCCCAGAACCAGAACCAAACAAAGTGAAGCAGCGTTTCGTTTCCATACTCCTCGGCTGTGGCACAGTTATTTGTCGCTTCTAAAGATTTTGTTTTCTCTTTCTGGAATGCTTCGAACGATTTCTGTAAAGCACTTTGAATTGTCTTGGACACGAAATGCACAATGCAAATAAACTTGCCTCACCTCGCCTTTAAAATGGACTCGGTATTGACTTGGGTGGACATTGGTACTTACACTGGACGTCTAGAAAGACGGGTGAAGAGTCGACGTTCCCGTATTTATTCTGGGCCTTGCAGTAGAAGCTTCCGGCATCTCGTGTGCCGATGGAGATGAGACGGTAATGTCTTTCCGTCCCTGGAGCACAACATGGTTGTCCTTGTACAATATGTAGCTAGCGGCCGGGTTAGCGTCACTGTTGCAAGTCAGATTCACCGACTGTCCCTCGTCTGCGACATTGGATGGACTCACCCGCAGGGTGGAGAACCTCGGAGCATCTGAAGAGCACAGTGTCGCTCATTTGATACAGATTCTTGTGTCTGAAGCTCACTTGTACAATCTTGGACAGATCCCCCCCCCCAAAAAAAACAACACTTACATAAGTGAAGGTACCACTGAACTCACATTTGACGTCAATCGCAACAGGTTCTGACGTCTTCTTCCCCAGCTCGTTGTCCACAGTGCAGAAATACTCGGCGGAGTCCGAAGACTTGATGGATCTGAAGACCAGCACTGGTCCACTTGTCAGGATTTGGCGGCGTGAGGGTCTGATCTGTTTGTACCAACGGTGTTCAGCTAAACTGCTGTCACTGCTGCAGCTCAGATTCAGCGGAGCACCCTCCAAGATGTCGCCAGAATCGCTCAGCGACACCGAGGGGGCTCTCAGAGCATCTGGATGAGGGAGGGATGGGAGTGGACAAGAAGGTAAATGTCACAGGTTTCCCGAGCACAGGAACCAGCAGATAATTTATTGTTCACGCTGGGGCCCGGACGATGGAGCCCTCAAAATTCCGCTGAGCGGCAAATGACCAAGAGAGTTGTGCACTCTCTCCCGAAAGTGTCAATTTGTCCAGGAAACTCACACAGGCGAGGAGAGCTACTGAGCGGATGCCCTTCTACGTCGCAGGTGACGTAGTCTCCGGGATTTAAAATGACTTCCAGATGTTTGGCGGCGTGGAGAGGGGAGCAGCGAGCCAGCGGGTCCCCATTCCGCCGCCAGCAGAAAGACAAATTGTCTGACGGTCTGCAGCCCGTGTGGCACGACAACCGAGCGACCGTGTGAGAATCCTCCACTTTGACGGCGTTCACCCGCACCGTCGCAGCTGCGGGCAAGAAAAGTAGACCGTTTGCATGCCGCCGAGGGCTTAAGTCTGGAGAGACGTAACGTAAAGACCAGATCGAAGTATGTGCACTTGTATTTCGTCTATCGAGAACGAATGAAGATCATGTTTGGAAATGCGATTTTGCAGCATTCTGTACCTGTGACTGTCAAATTGGTTCCCGGTAGACTATTCATCCATTCAAAATCTCGCGCGGTGAATTTGAAGCGATACTCAGCGGAATCGCTCTCGGTCACGTTCCGGATTCTCAGAGTGGAATGTCCGTCAAATTCTGGAGGGAACTCAACGCGAGCGTGGTACTGCTCTTCCAACCGGAGGTCCTGAGGGACAGAGGCATCCGCCCACACGTGTTTGTGATCCGGTCTGTACCAGAATTTGGACCTGAGCTCATCGTAGCTGCTATAAGTGCAGTTGAGGTCCACGGAAGAGCCTTTGAGGGCGCAGATGCTCCCTTTGTGGTAATGCACCTTGTTGCAAGAGCGGGACACACCTGAGAGATGGAAGCAGCACTGAAGCATTAGCATGAAGCTAAGTGCTACATGTCGGCGCGGCCGGACTCGACTCACACATCGGAGGCGATACAAGCTGTCGGTGGCCTTTGATTGCACAGGAGTAGCTGTTTTTCCAGCCGGATGTCGGAGTGTATACTTTGAAGTTTGCATCGGGGACTTCCTCTCCATTCTCGTACCAGATGTATGAAGTAGAAGAGCCCAGACTGCACTTGCTGACGCAACTCAGAGATTTTTCATCGGGTGTACGCCACTGGACGCTGAGTTCTGGATTTGTGAGGAAGAAGCAGAGGTCGTGTCTAGAGAGTTGAGAATGGCATGCCTCGACGTCGCCACATTCAATATGGCGCGAGGACGACGTATGTTATGACGGAGAGGTGCGCTCTGGGGAACATTTAACATCTCTGGTTTCAATGAGAATTGGTACCGGTGACGGTGAGACTGACTCCCGGCGTGACCGTGTAGCTTCCTCCGCTCAGTCGGTTTGTCACGAATCTGAACTTGTACACGCCCGAGTCGCTCGCCCTCAGCTCGGCGATTGACAAAGTGCACCAGTTGCCGTGACAGTCGCCGTGCAGACGACCGGCGTACTGCGGGTCCGACCTCAGATCTTCAGGCTGTCGGTCGCGTTCTTTGGTATACCACATGGTCTTCTCAACGCTCACGTCTTGGCCGTTTATCGTGGGCGGGTGCGTGAAGAAGCAGCGGAGGTCCACCGTTGCTCCTGTCAGGGCGCAAACCTTCTTCCAAGGGTAAGTCCCTCCCCAGGACCTGCCCTCCAGTCCCCGGACGACTGGAACACACGAGATCGCCGGCGTGGTTAATGGACTCCCGTGGGAGGAAACAGAACAGAGATGCCCGTGCAGATTGCCGGCCCCGCAGGTCGCGGTCATCCGTCGAGGTTGACCGGAGGCAACTGGCAAATATGACGACGACGACGGCGGCCCTCGGGAGAGTCCGGTTGCCTCTGTTCATCGGACCACGAGAAGGGTGATGCAATGTGAATCGCATTTGCTGAGCGAGCAGGATCAAATTGTGATATGGCTCCCTGGCGGCTCAGCTCAGCTCTTGATTGCAATCGGCGACCGGATGTTTGAAACAGCAGGAAGTCGGTCGACGATAGCAACGAGGTTGAATCTCGGGTCGGGTCGGGGAGCGTGCGCGGCAACTCCTGATATCAGTCCATCTGTGATGTGCGATTTCGCCAATCGGGTCGCCTCAAGAAGCGACTTGTTTGAATCCAAGTCAATCCTTTTGGTACCCGAGGGTTTTTCCTCAGGGACACGGTTTAAAAAAAAAAAAGGAATCCGAATCTGAAGTGAACATCGCCGACCTCAGACAAAGAACCCAAAACGTGGCCCGACACCCGGTCCGCGCAGCGCAAGGTCCGAATGAAACAGGAATGCCAAACCCAGCCCACAACGGGTCCGCCATCGTCGGCGGCAAGTCATCGCCAATCCTCAGAATGAAACGTCGGCGGTCGGAAATCTCCACACTTGGAGTGAGGAACTCGGTGACCCGTCCCGATACCGCGTTTGTGCAGCGACTGAACGAGGTGGGAACGACAAGGCATCCCCGAACGACATGGCGAACGGCTCCGAACAACGTCACACAAAGGGGACGAATATCCCGGTGCCAAAGGAAGACCTTTTCTAGCCAAATGATAAATAAAATACCCACTTGGGCTGCCAAGAACCTTTGTCGGAATTTACTTTGGCATTCGATTGAATACCCGAAGCGCAAAGATGCTTTGGATCTTTTGCCTATTGGGTAGACCGCAGAGACCTCGTGGCTGAAACGTCAACGTCGAACTTCTCTTTCATATGACAGAAGACAGGAAGTCAGCGACCATCAAGAAAACGCCGGTGGATGTTTCGGAAAGTTGCGCAAAACTAACGCCAAAGTCGAAGACAGACCGCCGCTTGAGTGAATTCCAAATGCGCGAAAAGCCGTCGCCGAGTCGTACCTTGTACGCCGAAGAGCAAAATGAGAAACCCCCCACGTGCGGTCCAACTCATACTGGCTGCTCACTTCTCATCGGCTCGGCGGCTGGATGTGAACCAGACGAGACGCCGCTGAGCAAGCGCAGACCGTCTTCCTCGTTCGCCTTTTTTCACACTTCAGCTTTGCGCGGCAGGAACCCGGACCTCACTGCTTCAAAGGCATTCACAGTACAGACGTGTTTGAAAAACCACCTGATGATCACATCACATATGATTGGATTGGATACAACTTGATTGTCAAATGTGCTGCATGGATGACATTTCTTCCCTTTCAATATAAAACAAGAGGAGCCACTGCAAATGTCCGCGCCGCCATCCAAAGAATCATCACATCAAATGAATATTGGCTCATTTTCAATGGTCTCATTTCAAGGCTTCTACGAATCTGATTCAGGACTTTTCCGACCCACGGCGAAGATTCCTGCTTGTTGGTTTGAGCTCATACCACTAGAGGGCGCCCGACTCCCCAGAAGGAGCTTTTGCGGCCAGTCCATATTTAACACGACGCCCCCACTTGATCGGAGTTGCGTTTGTGTGCGCGCGCGTGTGTGTGTGTGTGTGTGTGTGTGTGTGGGTGTGTGTGTGTGTGCGTTGTGTTTGATTAAGGTCATAGAATGAAAAGGAGGCCTGTCAAGAAGTAAAACAAAAAAAAATGTCAAGATATATTCCTTTCAGCCCTAAATTAGAATGAATTTGAGTTAGCTTTGCAAATGCAAGAAAGTTTCAGTGAGTTGGAGCATTTGTATTTGATTTGGTCAATGGAAATGTTTTTGGTCTTTGAATTTTTTTTTGGGAGGAAGTTATGTGTGAAGCAAGATTTAATTTCTGAAAGGCAACGTGAGAGGGAGGAGGGTGGAAGGGATGCGTCGGGTTTGCTGGAGAGGTCGAGCTGGGTGTCATCCGCGAAGCAGTGAAAGTGTCAATCTGTGCATATACCTACTGCCCTCTAGTGGATGGGAAGGCAACTGTTCTGCTTGTCACTATTCTGCTGTGCATTAACAAAGGCACATTTTCTGGAGCGAAATCATACTTTTTGGGACAAATGATGTGAAATTTGATCATAAGCAATAATAAGGCAGCAGCAACAGGCTAAGCTAGCACACACACACACACACACACACGCACACACACACACACACACACACACACACACACACACACACATGCACACACACATGCACACACACACACACATGCACACACATGCACACACACACACACACACACCCACACCCACCCACACACACACACACACACTGGGAAAATCTTTTTCCCCTTTGCTACAACAAACTACTTGACTACTTCCCACCTTTTTTTTGTGTTGTGATTTTTGTGTTTGTACTGTGAATATGATGAATTCTCTTGACTGTACAGTTGTTAGACTTATATCAAATTGGCAGAAAAACGTGTTTAGTTCATCAGCAAGACCCTTATTGTTCGCTGTTTGGGGGGGTGGCGTTCTATAGTTTGTGATTGCTTTCAGGCCATTCCACGCAGATGCAGAGTCATTAGCAGAAGAACTGTTTTTTTCAGCCTCTCTGCATCGCTTCTCTTAGCGATGTTCATTTCCTTTGTCAATTGGTTTCGGGAGTGTTTGTACAGCGCCCCATCTCCGCCTCTAAATGCGGCCTCTTTCTCTTTCCTGAGTTGCCTGAGTTTGGGAGTGAACCATGGCTTGTTATTGTTGAAGGACTTCGTTGGTCCACACACGTCCTCACAGAAACTGATGTACGATGTTACAATGTCTGTGTATGCATCATCCAATTCACGTACTGGGATGAATTGTGGATCCTGAGAGAAACTTTTACTGCAACTGGCCCGGAGAGAATATGCTCCTTACTTTTCATCATTAGCCCCCTCCTCCTCATTTTTGTCCTTGAATGCCCTACGTTATTCAGTGTTGCGTAAAGCTCGCCGGATTTTGCTTGTGCAGAAACGGCGCCAAACACATTTGCCTGAGCTTGGGCGGGTGGGAAAGCCAGGCAGGATCAGCTGATGAGGAGTGCGTGTGTGTGTTGGGGGTTCTGAGGGGGTCTAACAGGATTGCTCTTGTGTCTTGGGAGGACAATAGCAGCAGCAGTGCAGTGCGTGGGGGCAGGGGGGGTGGTTAGGGTCGCACATTTTTGCTTTGTGGCTCGGTCAACAGGCGTGTGCCACGGGTGTCGTCTCCTTTGCCACCCTTCATGCCCCCCACCCTCCCTTTCCCAAAAGCCCGCGCCAGCTGTCTGGGCAAGCATGAGAACGTGAGCTCACGAGACCGTCAAATGTATCCGCAGCATTGGGGGGGGGGGGCACCAAATGACTACTGGCGAATGTTTAAAAAAATACAAACAAACCCAAAAATGATTTCACTTGTACAAGTCAAGACCCCAGAGGCATGGTGTGTGTGTGTGTGTGTGTGTGGGGGTGGGGGGTGAATACCATGTTGGGATGGCGGTCACAAGATGGACGTGCGCCGATGGTGCAACTGCGCTTGTCACATCCGTTGCTTCTCAATTCCATTGAATGTTGGGTTAACATCTCCTTTTTTAATGCTGCGGTGCATTGTGATGGGGCTGAAGGTGGGGGGTGGGGGTTGGCGGGAGGGGGGGGGGCACATGACGCTGCAGCAGTGGCAGCTGGCGGCCCAGCTTGCAGGGGCCATCTCGTCACAATGGAGAGCCTTGCCCCCCGGGGGCTGGTGATTTAGCACAGGGCTCTCTGGATCTGGATGGACCGGAGAGAGCTCACGCCCCCCCCCCGCCCCCCACTCCTCGGGCTCCTTCCTCTGTGCATCCCACCCCCACTGCCTCCGTACTCTCTTCCCACCGTGCATAAGCTCTCCCCAGGGACGATGAGCATTCCTGAGGTGTAGCACGCTAAGGCGGGCTGGACACAATGGGGCGGGGGCGCTGTATGTGTGTGTGTGGGGGGCAACAGATGCACGTGGATCCTCTGTCCCGCAGTGCCAGCTGAGAGACAGGAACGGGAGGCTATGATGGCGCCATGAAGCACCGCTGCCCGAGCGATAGGCTGCCGCAGCGCTTTTTCGGGAACAAAAAGAGGGCTTTTCATGTGGAACCTGGTCTTCCGACAACCCCCCCATCGTCCCCTGACCGCCACCACCCTCCCTTTCATCCACCCGTTCCAGGGAGCATGTGCTGCCCCCCCACGATTGGCTTCGGGGCCTCCAACTGGGCTACAAATAGCCACTGGAAATGTTAAAGCTCCACATCAGCATCGTGCTGGTGACACCTGCGGACGCCCCGGCGTCGCCCCCACCTGGCCCCGCCCACCCCCCCCGCATCTAAAATGAGCAGCAGATTGTTTGGGCCGGCCGCTCTCCAATGGGTCCCCCGTCCCATCCGCAGAGCGCCTGTTTTGTCCTGGGGGGGATAGGCCGTATTTGGTTACCGCATGCCCCCCCCCCTCCATTGTGGCTCCGCCGGAGGCTTGAAAGGCTGTTTGGGAGGTGGAGGGGGTCGGGATGGGGGGCAGGTGTGTGCATCTGTTCAAATCAAGGCAGATGCTCGTGGACGGGATAGCGACGGAGAGTTAACGCGGGACTTCCTCAATTCACGCCAACCGTCTCCCTTCACATCAGCGACGGGATGTTGGAGCCAAGCCTATTTTTGAAAACCTTTTTCCAAAATCCATTTTGGATGAGACAATCCAGTTTCACCAGAGCCATTTTACAAAAGAATGACACGAAAATGACCAGGGCTGAAATGCTACCTTGCGTCCTTCTGATTCGCAAGGGAAATTAAAGAGCGGTGCGAAAAAGAAATAGTCGCCGACATTTACCTGAGCAGACTGCTAGGTGGATTTTGTTACGATGCTCACTGAAAAAAAGCACAATTTTCTCCTTTGGGGGGCGTTTTGAGCTGAAAAAAACAACCATGTGAAGTAAGGCGTTTTTAACCGAAAAAAAGACCAGGTATAGTAAGACGTTTTTAACCGAAAAAAACGACCATGAACAGTAAGGCGTTTTTATCCGAAAAAAACGACCATGTATAGTAAGGCGTTTTTATCCGAAAAAAACGACCATGTAAAGTAAGGCGTTTTTTGACGAAAAACGACCATTTATAGTAAGGCGTTTTTATCCGAAAAAAACGACCATGTATAGTAAAGCGTTTTTATCCGAAAAAAACCACCATGTATAGTAAGGCGTTTTTAACCGAAAAAACGACCATGTATAGTAAGGCGTTTTTATCCGAAAAACGACCATGTATAGTAAGGCGTTTTAGACGAAAAACGACCATGTATAGTAAAGCGTTTTTATCGAAAAAACGACCATGTATAGTAAAGCGTTTTATCCGAAAAAACCACCATGTATAGTAAGGCGTTTTAACCGAAAAAACGACCATGTATAGTAAGGCGTTTTAACCAAAAACGACCATGTATAGTAAGGCGTTTTAGCGAAAAAACACCATGTATAGTAAGGCGTTTTATCCGAAAAAACGACCATGTATAGTAAAGCGTTTTTAACCAAAAACGACCATGTATAGTAAGGCGTTTTTAACCGAAAAACGACCATGTATAGTAAGGCGTTTTTATCCGAAAAACGACCATGTATAGTAAAGCGTTTTTATCCGAAAAAACGACCATGTATAGTAAGGCGTTTTTAACGAAAAAACGACCATGTATAGTAAGGCGTTTTTGACGAAAAACGACCATGTATAGTAAGGCGTTTTTATCCAAAAAACGACCATGTATAGTAAAGCGTTTTATCGAAAAAACGACCATGTATAGTAAGGCGTTTTTAACTAAAAACGACCATGTATAGTAAGGCGTTTTTAACCAAAAAAGACCATGTATAGTAAGGCGTTTTTAACGAAAAAACGACCATGTATAGTAAGGCGTTTTATCCGAAAAAACGACCATGTATAGTAAGGCGTTTTAACGAAAAAACGACCATGTATAGTAAAGCGTTTTTAACGAAAAAGACCATGTATAGTAAGGCGTTTTTAACGAAAAACGACCATGTATAGTAAGGCGTTTTAGCGAAAAAACCACCATGTATAGTAAGGCGTTTTATCCGAAAAAACGACCATGTATAGTAAGGCGTTTTAACCGAAAAACGACCATGTATAGTAAGGCGTTTTAGACGAAAAAACGACCATGTATAGTAAGGCGTTTTATCCGAAAAAACGACCATGTATAGTAAGGCGTTTTTATCGAAAAAACACCATGTATAGTAAGGCGTTTTAACCGAAAAAACGACCATGTATAGTAAGGCGTTTTTAACCAAAAAAGACCATGTATAGTAAGGCGTTTTTATCCGAAAAAAAGACCATGTATAGTAAGGCGTTTTATCCGAAAAAACGACCATGTATAGTAAAGCGTTTTATCCGAAAAAACACCATGTATAGTAAGGCGTTTTAACGAAAAACGACCATGTATAGTAAGGCGTTTTTAGCGAAAAACGACCATGTATAGTAAGGCGTTTTTATCGAAAAAAAGACCATGTATAGTAAGGCGTTTTTATCCGAAAAACGACCATGTATAGTAAGGCGTTTTTATCCGAAAAAACGACCATGTATAGTAAGTCGTTTTATCCGAAAAACGACCATGTAAAGTAAGGCGTTTTATCGAAAAAACGACCATGTATAGTAAGGCGTTTTTATCGAAAAAACGACCATGTATAGTAAGGCGTTTTATCCGAAAAAACGACCATGTATAGTAAGGCGTTTTTGATGCGAAAAAACGACCATGTATAGTAAGGCGTTTTATCCAAAAAACGACCATGTATAGTAAGGCGTTTTATCGAAAAAACGACCATGTATAGTAAGGCGTTTTATCCGAAAAAACGACCATGTATAGTAAGGCGTTTTGATCGAAAAAATGACCATGTATAGTAAGGCGTTTTATCCAAAAAACGACCATGTATAGTAAGGCGTTTTATCCGAAAAACGACCATGTATAGTAAGGCGTTTTATCCGAAAAACGACCATGTATAGTAAGGCGTTTTATCCGAAAAACGACCATGTATAGTAAGGCGTTTTTATCCGAAAAACGACCATGTATAGTAAGGCGTTTTATCCGAAAAAACGACCATGTATAGTAAGGCGTTTTATCCGAAAAAACGACCATGTATAGTAAGGCGTTTTTATCCAAAAAACGACCATGTATAGTAAGGCGTTTTAACGAAAAAACGACCATGTATAGTAAGGCGTTTTATCCGAAAAAACAACCATGTATAGTAAGGCGTTTTTATCCGAAAAACGACCATGTATAGTAAGGCGTTTTTATGAAAAAACGACCATGTATAGTAAGGCGTTTTATCCGAAAAAACGACCATGTATAGTAAGGCGTTTTATCGAAAAAACGACCATGTATAGTAAGGCGTTTTTATGCAAAAACGACCATGTATAGTAAGGCGCTTTTATCCAAAAAACGACCATGTATAGTAAGGCGTTTTTATCGAAAAAACGACCATGTATAGTAAGGCGTTTTTATCCGAAAAAACGACCATGTATAGTAAGGCGTTTTATCCGAAAAAACGACCATGTATAGTAAGGCGTTTTTATCGAAAAAACGACCATGTATAGTAAGGCGTTTTTATCCAAAAAACGACCATGTATAGTAAGGCGTTTTATCCGAAAAACGACCATGTATAGTAAAGCGTTTTATCCAAAAAACGACCATGTATAGTAAGGCGTTTTAACGAAAAAACGACCATGTATAGTAAGGCGTTTTAACCGAAAAAACGACCATGTATAGTAAGGCGTTTTATCCGAAAAAACGACCATGTATAGTAAGGCGTTTTATCCGAAAAAACGACCATGTATAGTAAGGCGTTTTTATCCAAAAAAAACGACCATGTATAGTAAGGCGTTTTATCCGAAAAAACGACCATATAGTAAGGCGTTTTATCCGAAAAAACGACCATGTATAGTAAGGCGTTTTATCCGAAAAACGACCATGTATAGTAAGGCGTTTTTGATCCAAAAAACGACCATGTATAGTAAAGCGCTTTTATCCAAAAAACGACCATGTATAGTAAGGCGTTTTAGCTGAAAAACGACCATGTATAGTAAGGCGTTTTAACCAAAAAACGACCATGTATAGTAAGGCGTTTTAATCGAAAAAACGACCATGTATAGTAAGGCGTTTTATCGAAAAAACGACCATGTATAGTAAGTCGTTTTATCCAAAAAAACGACCATGTATAGTAAGGCGTTTTTATCGAAAAAAACGACCATGTATAGTAAGGCGTTTTTATCCAAAAACGACCATGTATAGTAAGGCGTTTTTATCCGAAAAAACGACCATGTATAGTAAGGCGTTTTTATCGAAAAAACGACCATGTATAGTAAGGCGTTTTTATCGAAAAACGACCATGTATAGTAAGGCGTTTTAACCAAAAAAGACCATGTATAGTAAGGCGTTTTAACCGAAAAACGACCATGTATAGTAAGGCGTTTTAACCGAAAAACGACCATGTATAGTAAGGCGTTTTTTCCGAAAAAACGACCATGTATAGTAAGGCGTTTTAGATGAAAAAACGACCATGTAAAGTAAGGCGTTTTTAGATCGAAAAAACGACCATGTAAAGTAAGGCGTTTTAGAAGAAAAAACGACCATGTATAGTAAGGCGTTTTAGATGAAAAAACGACCATGTATAGTAAGGCGTTTTTATCCGAAAAACGACCATGTATAGTAAGGCGTTTTAGACGAAAAAACGACCATGTATAGTAAGGCGTTTTAGATGAAAAACGACCATGTATAGTAAGGCGTTTTATGCTGAAAAAACGACCATGTATAGTAAGGCGTTTTAGACGAAAAAACGACCATGTATAGTAAGGCGTTTTAACCAAAAACGACCATGTATAGTAAGGCGTTTTAGATGAAAAACGACCATGTATAGTAAGGCGTTTTTATCCAAAACGACCATGTATAGTAAGGCGTTTTAGATGAAAAAACGACCATGTATAGTAAGGCGTTTTAACCAAAAAACGACCATGTATAGTAAGGCGTTTTAGATGAAAAACGACCATGTATAGTAAGGCGTTTTATCCGAAAAAACGACCATGTATAGTAAGGCGTTTTTATCCGAAAAACGACCATGTATAGTAAGGCGTTTTAACCAAAACGACCATGTATAGTAAGGCATTTTTTCAGTAAAAACGCCTTACTATACATGGTCGTTTTTTTCGCCAAAACGCCTTTACCTTACATGGTTCTTTTTTTCGTCAAAAATGCCTTATTATACATGGTTGTTTTTCGTCAAAAACGCCTTATTATACATGGTCGTTTTTTCGTAAAAACGCCAGATTATACATGGTCGTTTTTCGCCAAAACGCCATTATACATGGTCGTTTTTTTTCACAAAACGCCTTACTATACATGGTCGCTTTTTTCGCCAAAAAGCAGATTATACATGGTCGTTTTTTCGTAAAACGCCTATTTACATGGTCGTTTTTTCGTAAAAACGCTTATACATGGTCGTTTTTTTTCGTAAAACGCTTATTATACATGGTCGCTTTTTTGTCAAAACGCCTTATTATACATGGTCGTTTTTTCATCAAAAACGCCTTACTATACATGGTCGTTTTTTTTCTGTAATAAACGCCTTATTATACATGGTCGCTTTTTTCAAAAACGCCTTATTATACATGGTCGTTTTTTCGTCAAAAACGCCTTACTATACATGGTCGTTTTTTTCGATAAAACGCCTTACTATACATGGTCATTTTTTTCGTAAAAACGCTTTATTATACATGGTCGTTTTTTCGTAAAAACGCTTATTATACATGGTCGTTTTTTGTCAAAACGCCTTATTATACATGGTCGTTTTTTCATCAAAAACGCCTTATTATACATGGTCGTTTTTCGTAAAAACGCCTTATTATACATGGTCGCTTTTTTCGTAAAAACGCCAGATTATACATGGTCGTTTTTTTTCAAAACGCCTTATTATACATGGTCGTTTTTTCATCAAAAACGCCTTACTATACATGGTCGTTTTTTTCAAAACGCCAGATTATACATGGTCGTTTTTTCGTAAAAACGCCCTATTTTACATGGTCGTTTTTTCGATAAAAACGCCTTATTATACATGGTCGTTTTTTCGTAAAAACGCCTTATTATACATGGTCGTTTTTTTGTCAAAAACGCCTTACTATACATGGTCGCTTTTTTCATCAAAAACGCCTTACTATACATGGTCGTTTTTTTCGTAAAAACGCCTTACTATACATGGTCGTTTTTTTTCGTCAAAAATGCCTTACTATAGATGGTTGTTTTTTTTCGTCAAAAAACGCCTTACTATACATGGTTGTTTTTTTCGGGTTAAAACGCCTTACTTTACATGGTCGTTTTTTTTTGGGTCAAAACGCCTTACTATACATGGTCGTTTTTTTCGTCAAAAACGCCTTACCTTACATGGTTGTTTTTTTCGGTAAAAAACGCCTTACTATACATGGTCGTTTTTTTTGGTAAAAAATGCCTTACTATACATGGTCTTTTTTTTCAGTAAAAAAACGCCTTACTATAAATTGTCGTTTTTTTTCATCAAAAACGCCTTACTATACATCGTCGTTTTTTTTTGTTTAAAACGCCTTACTATACATGGTCGTTTTTTTTGGTTTAAAACGCCTTACTATACATGGTCGTTTTTTTTCGTCAAAAACGCCTTACTATACATGGTTTTTTTTTTCGGTAAAAAAACACCTTACTATACATGGTCGTTTTTTTCGGGTTAAAACGCCTTACTCTACATGGTCGTTTTTTTTCGTCAAAAAACACGTTACTATACATTGTCATTTTTTTCGGTAAAAAACGCCTTACTATACATGGTCGTTTTTTTCGTCAAAAACGCCTTACTATACATGGTCGTTTTTTTCGTAAAAACGCCTTACTATACATGGTCGCTTTTTTTTCGCCAAAACGCTTACTATACATGGTCGTTTTTTTTCAAAAACGCTACATTATACATGGTCGTTTTTTTCGTAAAAAGGCCTTACTATACATGGTCGTTTTTTCGTAAAAAGGCCTTACTATACATGGTCGTTTTTTCGCAAAACGCCTTACTATACATGGTCAATTTTTTCGCAAAAACGCCTTACTATACATGGTTGTTTTTTCACAAAAATGCCTTACTATACATGGTCGTTTTTTCAAAAAAGGCCTTACTATACATGGTCGTTTTTTCGCAAAAACGCTTACTATACATGGTCGTTTTTTCGTAAAAACGCCTTACTATACATGGTCGTTTTTTTCGTCAAAACGCTGCATTATACATGGTCGTTTTTTCGCAAAAACGCCTTATTATACATGGTCGTTTTTCGTAAAAACGCCTTACTATACATGGTCGTTTTTTCGCAAAAACGCCTTACTATACATGGTCGTTTTTTGGTAAAAACGCCTTACTATACATGGTCGTTTTTTCGTAAAAACGCCTTACTATACATGGTCGTTTTTTCGTAAAAACGCCTTACTATACATGGTGGTTTTTTCGTAAAAATGCCTTACTATAAATGGTCGTTTTTTCGTCAAAAACGCCTTACTATAAATGGTCGATTTTTTCGTAAAAACGCTTACTATACATGGTCGATTTTTTTCGCAAAAACGCCTTACTATATACATGGTCATTCTTTCGTAAAAACACGCTTACTATACATTGTCGTTTTTTCGTAAAAACGCCTTACTATACATGGTCGCTTTTTTTCGCCAAAACGCCTTACTATACATGGTCGTGTTTTTCGCCAAAACGCCTTACTATACATGGTCGTTTTTTCGTAAAAACGCCTTACTATTCATGGTCGTTTTTCGTCAAAACGCCTTACTATACATGGTCGTTTTTTCGTAAAAACGCCTTATTATACATGGTCGTTTTTCGTAAAAACGCCTTACTATACATGGTCGTTTTTTGCTAAAAACGCCTTACTATACATGGTCGTTTTTCGCCAAAAAAACGCTTACTATACATGGTCGTTTTTTCGTAAAAACGCCTTACTATACATGGTCGCTTTTTCGCCAAAACGCCTTACTATACATGGTCGTTTTTTCGCAAAAACGCCTTACTATACATGGTCGTTTTTTCGTCAAAAACGCCTTACTATACATGGTCGCTTTTTTTTCGCCAAAAACGCCTTACTATACATGGTCGTTTTTTCGTAAAAAGGCCTTACTATACATGGTCGTTTTTTCGTATAAAAGGCCTTACTATACATGGTCGCTTTTTCGTCAAAACGCCTTACTATACATGGTTGTTTTTTTCACAAAAACGCCTTACTATACATGGTTGTTTTTTTCGCCAAAAACGCCTTACTATACATGGTCGCTTTTTTCAAAAAAGCCTTACTATATATACATGGTCGTTTTTTCACAAAAACGCGCCTTATACATGGTCGTTTTTTCGTAAAAACGCCTTACTATACATGGTCGCTTTTTTCACAAAAACGCTTACATTATACATGGTCGTTTTTTCGTTAAAAACGCCTTATTATACATGGTCGTTTTTTCGTAAAAACGCCTTCTATACATGGTCGCTTTTTTCGTCAAAACGCCTTACTATACATGGTCGTTTTTTTCGGTAAAAAAGGCCTTACTATACATGGTGGTTTTTTTCGGTAAAAAATGCCTTACTATAAATGGTCGTTTTTTTCGTCAAAAACGCCTTACTATAAATGGTCGA
Organism: Hippocampus mohnikei; assembly: GCA_026261675.1. Classification (NCBI taxonomy): domain Eukaryota; kingdom Metazoa; phylum Chordata; class Actinopteri; order Syngnathiformes; family Syngnathidae; genus Hippocampus; species Hippocampus mohnikei. Next base: position 18,942,758 of record JAKGUB010000326.1, read on the forward strand.
TTTTTTCGTCAAAAACGCCTTACTATACATGGTCGATTTTTTCGTCAAAAACGCCTTACTATATACATGGTCATTCTTTCGGTAAAAAACACGTTACTATACATTGTCGTTTTTTTCGGTAAAAAACGCCTTACTATACATGGTCGTTTTTTTCGTCAAAAACGCTTACTATACATGGTCGTTTTTTCGCCAAAACGCTTTACTATACATGGTCGTTTTTTCGTAAAAACGCCTTATTATTCATGGTCGCTTTTTTCGCCAAAACGCCTTACTATACATGGTCGTTTTTTCGCCAAAACGCTTATTATACATGGTCGCTTTTTCGTAAAAACGCTTATTATACATGGTCGTTTTTTCGCTAAAAACGCCTTACTATACATGGTCGCTTTTTTCGCCAAAAACGCCTTACTATACATGGTCGTTTTTTCGTCAAAAACGCTTATTATACATGGTCGTTTTTTCGTAAAAACGCTTATTATACATGGTCGTTTTTCGTAAAAACGCTTTATTATACATGGTCGCTTTTTCGTAAAACGCCTTATTATACACGGTCGTTTTTCGCAAAAACGCCTTACTATACATGGTCAATGTTTTCGTAAAAACGCCTTATTGTACATGGTCGTTTTTTTCTGTAAAAACGCCTTACTATACATGGTCGCTTTTTTCGCCAAAACGCCTTACTATACATGGTCGATTTTTTCGCCAAAAGCCTTACTATACATGGTTGTTTTTTCACAAAACGCTTACTATACATGGTCGCTTTTTTCGTAAAACGCTTTATTATACATGGTCGCTTTTTTCGTAAAACGCCTTACTATACATGGTCGCTTTTTCGTAAAAACACCTTACTATACATGGTCGATTTTTTCGCCAAAACGCCTTACTATACATGGTCGATTTTTTCGCTAAAACGCCTTACTATATACATGGTCATTCTTTCGTAAAAACACGTTATTATACATTGTCGTTTTTTCGTAAAAACGCCTTATTATACATGGTCGTTTTTCGTCAAAACGCCTTATTATACATGGTCGTTTTTTCGTCAAAACGCCTTATTATACATGGTCGTTTTTTCGTAAAAACGCCTTATTATTCATGGTCGTTTTTTTCGCCAAAACGCCTTACTATACATGGTCGTTTTTCGCCAAAACGCTTATTATACATGGTCGTTTTTCGCTAAAAACGCCTTATTATACATGGTCGTTTTTTCGCTAAAAACGCCTTACTATACATGGTCGTTTTTTCGTCAAAACGCTTTACCATACATGGTCGTTTTTTCGCCAAAAACGCTTATTATACATGGTCGTTTTTTCGTAAAAACGCCTTATTATACATGGTCGTTTTTGGTAAAAACGCCTTATTATACATGGTCGCTTTTTCGTAAAAACGCCTTACTATACACGGTCGTTTTTCGTCAAAACGCCTTACTATACATGGTCAATGTTTTCGTAAAAACGCCTTATTGTACATGGTCGTTTTTTCTGTAAAAACGCCTTACTATACATGGTCGTTTTTTCCGCCAAAACGCTTACTATACATGGTCGATTTTTTCACAAAAGCCTTACTATACATGGTTGTTTTTTCACAAAAACGCGTTACTATACATGGTCGCTTTTTCGTAAAACGCCTTATTATACATGGTCGCTTTTTTCGTAAAAACGCTTACTATACATGGTCGTTTTTTCGTAAAAACACCTTACTATACATGGTCGATTTTTCGTCAAAACGCTTACTATACATGGTCGATTTTTTCGCCAAAAACGCTTATTATACATGGTCGCTTTTTTCGTAAAAACGCTTTATTATACATGGTCGCTTTTTCGTAAAAACGCCTTACTATACATGGTTGTTTTTTTTTGTCAAAAAACGCCTTACTATACATCTACTATACATGTCAAAGTGCCGGCCCGCGGGCCAGATCCGGCCCGCGAGAAGGTTTTCAGTGGCCCCTGGGATGATGTTGATTTATTATTAGAACCGGCCCGCGGACGGCCGCAAGCCGAGAACCCACAGATCTTTTACACGCACCAATACTACATTTCCCACAATGCAACTGTGCCGCGCCAAGCAGTCGGGCGCTTTATTTCAATATTTACTAGTGCAGCAGTCGATCGGATAACAGTGACGTTAACTTGCAGATATCCATCAAAAATGGCAATCACAGCCCCGCTTTGTTCAGCCAAAAGGTCGGTGCTGATGGACAGTCTGCAGCTGGATGGATGCATGGATTGAGGAGCCGACGATGGGAAGAAGGGAGCGTCAGCGCAGAGCGCCGATGCGTATGTGGAACTGGGAGTCGCGGCTTGGAATTGAAGCGGACTTACATGGGACAGGAGAAGAGAGTCAATCTCTTTTCGTTAATGGATGCTACTGCTTCTTGTTGCTTTCAAGTTTAGCTTGTAGCAGACGTGTGCACATTGCAGCATGACGTCTTTGATCCACTGGTGAAAAGGACACTTTGACTCGCTCCTCTTTCATCTATAACTGCTTCAGACAACAAAGTGTATGCAGGAAAGTGGTTAAGAGTGCACGATTGTCTGTGTCTCATGTGTTGTTTTGTATTTTGTCTTTTTTTGTTAACTTTTCTTTTGATGGCGGCGCGGACACCCGCAGCGGCTCCTCTTGTTTCATGTTGTGAGGGAAGAAATTTCATCTGTGCTGTATGTTACACATACTGTACATTTGACAATAAAGTTTATCCAATCCAATCCAATCCAAAATGGAAGGTGGACACTGAGAACCGGGGGTTTCAAACAAGGTGGGAGTCAGAGTACATGTTCACGGACGTAGCTGGAAAACCTGTGTGTCTTCTGTGTGGAGAAAGTGTGGCCGTATTGAAAGAGTATAATCTGAGACGACAGCATGAAACGAAACACGCGGACAAAAACAAGAATATGGACATCGAACAAAGGCTACAGAAGGTTGAGGAATTAAAACGAAGCCTCAAATCTCAACAGGCTCTGTTCAAAAAAGCCAAATCACAAAGCCAGGCTGCTGTCAATACCAGTTTTATTGTGGCAGAAGAGATCGCTAAATCAGCCCGGCCATTTACGGAGGGGGATTTCAATAAAAACTGTATGCTTAAAGTTTGTGACGAAGTTTGCCCTGAAAAAAGCAACTCTTTTTAAACGTGAGCATGAGCAGAAACACCATTGCCGAGCGAGTAGAGCAGTTGTCCATTAATCGAAAAGAGCAGCTTGTGAAAAGGGGAAAACATTTCATCGCATACTCCTTGGCTGTGGATGAGAGCGCCGACATTTCTGACGTTGCCCAGCTGTCAATCTTCATCCGCGGAGTGGACTGAAGCCTAAGCGTGACAGAGGAGTTTTTGGCTTTACGTCCTATGCATGGCACAACTACGGAGGAGTTATTTGAGGAGTGAATGATCGAAAATTGCTATTATTTGGGGGGGTTTCTGTAAATGTAGCCCAATTTTGCTAAAAGAGAAAATATGGGCTATTGCTGGTGCTTCTTTTCATTCAATGTTGATGGGTTTTTTTATCCAAAGAAACTTTGTCTTTTGTGCCTGTCGAAAATTAAAGTTTACTGACAGCCATAAGAAAATGTTGCTTTATTTATTTGATCATATTGAAATGAAGTTTTCAGTAGATTCAATTCGGTTCAATAAACTACATGCGGTAGGTTTAAACATTTTCAATGAACATTCGATCAGTCTGGCCCTCGGCTTGGAGCAAAATTTTTTATTTGGCCCTCCGTCCATTTGACTTTAACACCCCTGCTATACATGGTCGTTTTTTTAATCAAAAACGCCTTACTATACCTGGTCGTTTTTTTTGGTTTAAAACGCCTTACTATACATGGTCGTTTTTTTTCATCAAAAACGCCTTACTATACATGGTTGTTTTTTTCGGGTTAAAACGCCATACTTTACATGGTCGTTTTTTTGAGGTTAAAACGCCTTACTATACATGGTCGTTTTTTTCGTCAAAAACGCCTTACGATAGATGGTCGTTTTTTTTGGTAAAAAACGCTTTACTATACATGGTCGTTTTTTTCGTCAAAAACGCGTTACTATACATGGTCGTTTTTTTCGGTAAAAAATGCCTTACTATACATGGTCGTTTTTTTCAGTAAAAAAACGCCTTACTATACATGGTCGTTTTTTTTCGTCAAAAATGCCTTACTATGCATGGTTGTTTTTTTCGTCAAAAAACGCCTTACTATACATGGTCGTTTTTTTCGGTAAAAAACCCCGTACTATACATGGTCGTTTTTTTTCGTCAAAAACGCCTTACTATACATGGTCGTTTTTTTCGTCAAAAACGCCTTACTATACATGGTCGTTTTTTCAGTTAAAACGCCTTACTATACATGGTCGTTTTTAGTCAAAAACGCCTTACTATACATGGTCGTTTTTTCGTAAAAACGCCTCACTATACATGGTCGTTTTTTCGTCAAAACGCCTTACTATACATGGTCGTTTTGGGTAAAAACGCCTTACTATACATGGTCGTTTTTTCGTAAAAACGCCTTACTATACATGGTCGTTTTTTTTGGTAAAAATGCCTTACTATACATGGTCGTTTTTTTCAGTAAAAAAACGCCTTACTATACATGGTCGTTTTTTTCGTCAAAAACGCCTTACTATACATGGTCGGTTTTTTTGGTTTAAAACGCCTTACTATACATGGTCGTTTTTTTTCGTCAAAAACGCCTTACTATACATGGGTTTTTTTTTCGGTAAAAAAACGCCTTACTATACATGGTCGCTTTTTTCGGTAAAAAATGCCTTACTATACATGGTCATTTTTTTCGTCAAAAACGCCTTACTATACATGGTCGATTTTTTCGTCAAAAAGCCTTACTTTACATGGTCGTTTTTTTCGGGTTAAAACGCCTTACTCTACATGGTCATTTTTTTCGTCAAAAACGCCTTACTATACATGGTCGTTTTTTCGTAAAAACGCCTTACTTTACATGGTCGCTTTTTCGTAAAAACGCCTTACTATACATGGTCATTTTTTCAGTTAAAAACGCCTTACTATACATGGTCGCTTTTTTCGTCAAAACGCCTTACTATACATGGTCGTTTTTTCGTAAAAACGCCTTACTATACATAGTCGCTTTTTTCGTAAAAACGCCAGACTATACATGGTCGTTTTTTTCGTCAAAACGCCTTACTATACATGGTCGTTTTTTCACAAAACGCCTTACTATACATGGTCGTTTTTCAGTTAAAACGCCTTACTATACATGGTCGTTTTTTCGTCAAAAACGCCTTACTATACATGGTCGTTTTTTCGTAAAAACGCCTTACTATACATAGTCGTTTTTTCGTAAAAACGCCTTACTATACATGTTCGTTTTTCGTAAAAACGCCACTATACATGGTCGTTTTTCGTCAAAACGCCTTACTATACATGGTCGTTTTTGGGTAAAAACGCCTTACTATACATGGTCGTTTTTTCGCAAAAACGCCTTACTATACATGGTCGTTTTTGGTAAAAATGCCTTACTATACATGGTCGTTTTTTTCAGTAAAAAAACGCCTTACTATACATGGTCGTTTTTTTTCGTCAAAAACGCCTTACTATACATGGTCGTTTTTTTTGGTTTAAAACGCCTTACTATACATGGTCGTTTTTTTTCGTCAAAAACGCTTTACTATACATGGGTTTTTTTTCGGTAAAAAAACGCCTTACTATACATGGTCGCTGTAGGTGCCAATTTGACATTGGCCGAATTTTGTGTGTTAAATTTGCTGTGATATTGATACGTTCAATTGGCATATTTCCTAATTGAGTAGAAATAGTCGCCATTGTTATTTCAAGCTGTTATTTCATGCATCTTTAAGTGTTTCTTTTACAGAACTATTTGTCGTGACGTCACGCGACTGGCGAATGAAGACAGGTGGAGAAGGAGTTGGAGAGAGACAGACAGACAGAGAGATGAGGCCAGCTCAAGAGTAGAAGCGATACAGTTTTTTGACCATATCAACATATCAACATATCAACATATCAACATATCAATTAGACAAATTGAAGAGAACCTTTTTTGTATACTTTATTTTTTAATAAACAGAAAATACGAAGAAGCCATTGGTTTGTTGTTTGCGTTCAAGACTCGTCGTTAGACTGGCCTCAAAAGGTGCACCGGAATAGCACCGACATTTTGTCAAAAAACTAGCTAAGAAGCTAGTTAGCTTGCGCCGCGTCGGAGCAGAGAAAAGGTCTACCGCGCCGAAGAAGGCCCAACAGAAGGCGGCTGGACGTAAATCGACGAGAGAAACTCGGAGAAAGGAAGCCGGTCGATCCGTTGATTCTACAGAAAGGTAGAAGAATTTTCTTGTCCTTTATGTCCGCACGAAGCGCGGCAGAAGATAAAGCTACGACGAACGAAGCTAAAGCTAACGTAAGCTAGCGCAAGCCAACAAGCACGGAGCCTACGTGATCGAAAACGAAAGTGAAACGTAACTTTCGCCAGTGCAAGAGCGCACATCGCAGCCTTAATTTGTCCATGCAGTTTGGCTTGAATAAGAAACTGCTTGCATTCGTTTCCATTAAGAAAAGTGACCACTGAAGAAGAAGGTGCTTTTGAACATTGCATGCAGCCATAATGAGCCACTCAGCAAATGATAAGATGGATGAAGAGAAGGAGCGTAGACACGCTTTCAGTGCAACAGATCTGGAACAAAGACGGTCACGTAAGCTAACTGAGAAAGGAACAGAAGAAAAATTACAACGATGCATTGCATTAAGAAGGCAAAGATTGAAAGATATGTCAAATAGAATGAATGTGATGCAAGCTTTGATGAAGGATGTGCAAAACGTTCAGATGGTGCAAGATGGAATGGAAAATGACTTTGTTTGTTTATTAGAGGAATTTAAGTGTCTTAATGAAGAAATAATGAACCTCTTACCTGAAGATGAACAAACATATGACCAACAAAACTGGTTTGAACCCAAAATGGCACCCATCAGAGACTTTATAAAAGCAACAAAAGCATGGATAGCGGCTACACACACGTCCTATAAGACAGAGGATGGTCCAGTGGATTATCAGCGGAAAGAAGACGTGCAAATACAAAATGAGTTTGCAACTGATAATGAAATCCATGATGACGTTCAACCAGATGATAGTGCATCACAGACTGGCGTCTCCGATGCCAAATATGCCTACCTGCATGGGTCACAAGTCAGCAGCTCCTCACTATGTTCTCGAGTCTCATCGACACATGTTCGACAAGAAGCAGAGCATGCAGCATTGCTGGAACGCGCTGCAGCAATGAAGAAAAGGCAGCAACTAGAGCAAGAGGAACTTGAGTTGCAACAATTTGAATTGCGTCGAAGCATCGAAATCAAAGCTAAAAGAGAAGAACTTGACATTGAGACTGCGTTGGCCGAAAGTAGCGCAAAATTAAAGGTGCTCAACAAGTACGAGAGGTCAGAAGATGGATCAAGTAGCCAAGCGCGAGGGTCAAGGAGAAGATTCAGCATGAAACAGGAAGTAACTCATGCTTTACCACCTGAACCAGACAAGGTGAACCCTTACATACAACCGCAGCTACCGCACACCCAAGCACCACAAGTACCTCTACGAGACTATAACCCTCAGCCCAACATCTTCGGAGATGACAACTTGCTGAAGGTCCTGCAAAAACAGAATGTAATCACAGAGCTGCTAGTAAAGCAGCAGAAGCAATCGCAGTTACCAACTAAGGACATACCATTGTTCAGTGGCGACGTATTACAATACAAGTCCTTCATTCGAGCATTCGAACATTCAATAGAGCAGAAGACTGACAACGATCAAGACAAATTGTACTTCTTGGAGCAATTTACAAGTGGCGAACCTCAAGAGTTGGTCCGCAGCTGCGTCCATATGCATCCTAGCCATGGCTACAAAGAAGCAAAGAAACTGCTACTCAAGCACTATGGAGACGAACTACGAATTGCCAGCGCGTACATTGAAAAGGCACTAAAATGGCCACCGATCAAGTCAGAAGATGGAAAGGCACTAAACGCCTATGCAATGTTTCTAATTGATGTCGCAACGCAATGGAAGACATAGAGTCACTGGAAGAAATGGACAACCCCACCAACTTGCGAACTGCATTGTCCAAGTTGCCCTTCAAACTTAAAGAACATTGGCGTGCTGAAGCTTACAACATCAAGGAGAGGCGAGGCAGAAGAGCAAGGTTTGCCGACTTGGTGAAATACATAGAGCGTCAAGCAAAATTGCGACAGACCCCTCTTTGGTGACATCCCAGACAGTCGCCCCAATGCCTTTGTAAAAATAGCAAAGAAAGACCCCTGACAAAAGGGAAAACGCGGGAGCTTCGCAACGAATGTCTCCACAGGAAAGACCAAAGAAAAGAATGAGAAGTTAGCGAACCCAGATAAAAGAGGAAGCTTCGCCTTTGACAAGCCATGTATGTACTGTCAGCAAGCTCACACTCTTGCCACATGCAACGAGATCAAGAATCAGCCATACAAAGACCGTGTGGAGTTTTTGAAAACGAAAGGCTTGTGCTTCGGATGCTTGGCTATGGGTCATATTAGTAAGTTCTGCAAGAAAAGAACAGAGTGTAAGGAATGTACTTTAAAACACCCAGACATCCTACACAAAGTTAAAGAAGAAGATTTGGCCTCCCACGAAAACAATGATGCTCAAGAAGACTCAAGCCCTCAAGTTACAGTTGAACGAGAGGCTGCTTGCCTCATCGGGGCCGGAGAAAGTGATTGCGTGCTGCCAATAATACCAGTAAAAATTAAATTGAGGAATAGCGACAAGCACATAGAAACATATGCTTTTATGGATCCAGGAAGCACAGCAACATTCATCACAGAAGCCCTGCGCAAAAAACTAAACGTTAAAGGGAAACCAACCCAAATACTCTTGAGCACCTTGAGTCAAGATGCATCGGAAGGACCAAAGTGCACAAATAGTTATGTGATATCAGACTTGGAGGTATGTGGCCTGGAAGAAAACAGATTCATTGAGCTACCCAAGGCGTACACCCATGGTAGTATACCAGTGCACAATGAAAACATCCCCAAGCAATCAGAAATTCGGAAGTGGCCCTATCTTCACGAAGTGCGAGTGCCAGAAATAAAAGCAGATGTTGGCTTACTTATTGGAGCAAATTGCCCAAGAGCAATGGAGCCATGGCACGTTATAAACAGTCGAAACGGAGGACCGTATGCGGTGAAGACTGCTGTTGGCTGGGTCGTGAATGGTCTCCTAAGAAAAGAACCACAAGGTGATGACAACAAACATCACAATTCAGTGAATAGAATCACAGTGATGGAAATCGAAACACTACTAGTACAACAGTGCAGCACTGATTTTCCAGAGTGTAACTACGATGACTGCCTGAGAAGTGTCGCTATCAAGACGAAGCCGTGACACTAATTAAAGACCTTCGCATCTTGCGTGCTAAAGGAGGATTTACATCGACTAAATGGACAAGTCATAACAGAAAGATCCTTATGTCAATACCCGAAGAACACAGAGGTCAAACGAAAAACATGGATCTCAGCTATGAAACTCTGTCAGTGGAGAGAGCACTTGGTATACAGTGGGACACAGAAACAGATACCATTGTCTACAGTATCAAATTGCCAGACAAACCAATGACAAGAAGAGGAATCTTGGCAGTCGTTAATTCAATCTATGACCCCCTTGGTTTGCTGGCTCCAGTCATTTTTCCTGCTAAACTCCTGACGAAAGAGCTGTGTAAAGAGCAACATGGATGGGACGAAACCATCAGTAACAGACACGCAGAGGTTTGGAATAGATGGAAAGAAGATGTTACACAACTCTCCAACTTCAAAGTAAACAGGTGCGTAAAACCTGCAAATTTCGGACATGCAGTTTCAGCACAGCTGCACCACTTTTCAGGCGCTTCAGAGTACGCCTATGGTACAGCATCCTATCTACTGCTGCAGAACAAGCAAGGACAGAAATGTTGTTCGCTTATGATGGGCAAGTCAAGAGTGGCTTCACTCAAACAGGTCACTATCCCCAGATTAGAGTTAACTGCCGCAGTGGGCGCCATAAAGATAGACAAGATTCTTTGCCAAGAAATCCAAGCTCCATTACAGCCATCTACCTTCTGGACTGATAGCACTACGGTGCTCAGATACATAGAAAACGATAGTTCCCGTTTCAAGACCTTCGTGGCAAACAGAATAAATGTCATCAGAGAAGCCACCAAACCTTCTCAGTGGAAGTATGTAAAAAACACAGAAAACCCAGCGAATCTATCAAGCAGAAGAATGAAAGCCAGAAACTTGACACAATCACAAACATGGATTGACGGACCAAGCTCCCTACTCAAAGACGAATGTGACTGGCCTTCACAACTCATGCAAAGAGAAGAAAAACTGCAAGACGATCCTGAGGTGAAGAACGTGGCAACAGTTACCAACGTGGAAGATATAGCAGAAACAATGCAGAAACTTATCGACCAGTATTCGGAATGGCAGAGACTAAAAAGAGCTGTAGCCTGGATGTTAAAATCAAGAAAGACTTTGCAACAACTCAAAGACGAAATAACAGCGTTGTCAGCGTATGTGAACCATAATGAAAAGAATCCTGAACAGCGTAAAGCAAAATTGAAAAACGGCATGAAGAAATACAGAACAAAAAGAAAAAGATGGAAACAAGTTCAATACCTGGCGGACCTATTCTGGACTCATGAGCACCTCGTGTTCCTCCAAGAGCGCAAAAGTGGTCGAGACCCCACCGGACTCAAGCGGAATGGTACAAAGAGTCAAGATACGGACCAAGACCAACACATTGGAGAGACCAGTAAACAAACTTTGCTTGCTGGAAGAAGCAGTTCAAGAAGAAAAGACTTCATAAGACCCCCAAATTTGGGATTTTCAAGAGACTTTAAGTTACTCCTTTTGAAAATAGTGATTTTGTAATTTGAAGTTTAGTTGAGAAGTTAGTAATTGCTTAGTCCTCCTGCCTAACCAATTAGGGGCCGGATTATGTAGGTGCCAATTTGACATTGGCCGAATTTTGTGTGTTAAATTTGCTGTGATATTGATACGTTCAATTGGCATATTTCCTAATTGAGTAGAAATAGTCGCCATTGTTATTTCAAGCTGTTATTTCATGCATCTTTAAGTGTTTCTTTTACAGAACTATTTGTCGTGACGTCACGCGACTGGCGAATGAAGACAGGTGGAGAAGGAGTTGGAGAGAGACAGACAGACAGAGAGATGAGGCCAGCTCAAGAGTAGAAGCGATACAGTTTTTTGACCATATCAACATATCAACATATCAACATATCAACATATCAATTAGACAAATTGAAGAGAACCTTTTTTGTATACTTTATTTTTTAATAAACAGAAAATACGAAGAAGCCATTGGTTTGTTGTTTGCGTTCAAGACTCGTCGTTAGACTGGCCTCAAAAGGTGCACCGGAATAGCACCGACAGTCGCTTTTTTCGGTAAAAAATGCCTTACTGTCAGGTTTGTCCAATTTGACACTCAGGAATAAAACACAAGGAGGAGACAGGAGACTCAATTCTGGTACCAGGAGGGAACGAGGAGAAGCGTTAGGTTTCAGTTCTCCGCACGTCACCCCTAACGATCTCCTCCTTCACCACCTTATTTATTGGGAAATCTACTACATGGGTGTGTCCAACCTAAAGGGTGGGGGCTGTTGGAGACACACTGAACTTGTTTGACTATGTGTGTGTATGTGAGTGTAAATTACGTACATGTGTGCCATTGTTACAAAAACATCCCGTTGCAGCTGGTGTTGATGGCTCCATCCACAGTTGAACCTTGCTTCAGTTTATCTGAATCCCAACAATCTCATTCCAACCACGTCCTCGAAAGGGTGGTTGCGTTCCTGAAATAAGTTTAGTCTGTAAAACTTATCTCATTCCATAACCTTTCACACAGTGCACTAAGCATTCATAAGTATATAGGTGAGCATATAATGAATAAAGGATTATAAATGTAAATGTTAATCATTCACATTTATAATCAAGCATTATATCTTTATTAAAAGCATAAGCGTTCTTCAATTAATGATTGCAGGCATAAGCGTTCTTCTTTGCAAGCATAATCAATCAATCAATATTAATGTAACAATAATAATAAGCGAATGTATGATAACTAAAATAATCAACCTATCATTCCCCCCTGTATATCCTACATTTGCTCATATCATCGCACAGAACCTACCTGACGGACTTTATTCAGTGGAAACATGCACATGCAAACATAGGTAGACCCAGGGGTTGAAAAGATAGAGGTAACAACCAAATCAAAAAACAATCCGAAACAGAACCCAGGAAAAGATGGTAAACATCGTCCACAACATCCTGATATCAAAATGAAAACAAGTCACACAAGTCACAACAACCCGAGTTGTTTTCCACATCAGAATCACTGCCATCCAAAAGTAACAGCAGAGGGTAAATTCCATTCACTTTAGACGTCGTGGGTACCATAACCGTAGTGATAAATTGGATAAGCAGAGCTTTTGATACAGGGACCTCAGCAACATCCACACAATGTCGAGATAGCTGAGGAAAAATAATTTCAGAGATTAAAGCATAACACACCAGTATTTTACGTGACAAAGGTCTCACTCCATAACTCTGATGACAAGGGCGTGGTCACGCCGGAGCGATCCGGTTCAGTGTGCGGGGCCCTCAGGGCGTGGTTGAACAGCACCGCTCACCACATGCCGCACACGCTCGATTGGCCTCAACCAAGAGCACATTGACCGCTATGCGGTCCCGGAGCACCATCAGAGAGGTGACTGTCAATTGTTTTACTTCCAATTGCCAAAAAGGCTTCCTCAGTACAATTTGCAAGCTTCTGGACAATGTAGTGGAGGTAGCAGATCCCGTCAGCACGTTTATAAAAATGGACTCTCACCGTGCAGCAACCTGGTTAACCAATTTATACTCATCTGGTACGCCACGAGGAACTCCAATTACACCAACGTAGGTGGAATCTCAAATATCCTCTCCTGTGGACGGAAACATAGTCATTGGTAAAGCAGTGACACCAATGCGCAAACACCTGTGACAACCCTTAAAGCAGAGCTCTTTCATGATTTTTCGCAAAGAAAAAGTAAAACCCTCCGCCTCAATAATCATCATTTGCCAATAAAATTTGTTCGACGTACATTACTACATTTCATCGTATCCACATTAACATAAAATAAAAGAACAACAGAAAGAAATATAGTTCAACTTTCAGCAAAGAATAACTATATTAATGTCGTGTTGTTATCTATTTTCCTTTTACCATAAAAGAAAAGATCCTCAACGCATAAAATTACCCAAAAAATGTATTTAAAATCCCTATTTGAACCGTTATGATCAAATTAATACACCATTTGAACTAGAAATAAATCAATAAACAGTAATACATTCAAATTCATTCCAGCAACATCAACCAAGGAGCACAATACATAATCACTTCAACCTCCAAAACAAAACCGAATAAAACAAGTTATGCTCTTTTTTATTACCCTTAGTGCGTTTGCCCTTTGCCCAGAACATATATATAAAATTTTTTTCCATAATGAGATCGATTAGATTGATTATAAATAAAACACTTTTGCCTCCAAAACAAAATGTATCCAACAATTTGTGCCAAAATGTGTTTTTTCTTTTCTTTTCCCAAGATCATCTAGATCACTGGTGTCAAAGTCGAAACCCCACATACATTTATGTGGCCCGCGAAAACAATTCACGCGCATCAACTTCCATAAACCCTGCTAAAATTTGTACCGAAATGTCAAATTTTTATATACGACAAATGTCGAGATTTTGTGATAATTTTGTTACCTGCTAACACTCACTCAGACAATAATTAAACAAAATATGACTGGTTTCAGAATTGGCAATTCATTCATATGATGTTATTAATCAATAATTTCAGCATTGTATTATTTCTGATATTCACTCCATGTACATCACTTTGTATACAGCGATGGTTGATTTAAGTTGCTCTATAAACACAGCTGAGTTGAGTTGTGCAATTAATAACATATAACCTTTTCATCAAATTTCACCATCGTACCGGCCCACCGAAGGAATGTGTAACCCCAAAGCGTCCCGTGACAAAAAATGAGTTTGACACCCCTGGTCTAGATCTATTAGCAAAATGTAGGTTATTATTAAAAAATACATCCCCACTCACATGTGCTAAAGGAGAGCACAAATACCATAAAAGAAAGGAGAACAGTTTTTCATATGTTAGTGTGATCATATAACAGGAATGACATGCTACCACTGATACTCAGCATGTCGACAGAAACACTCCCTAAATGAGTGCAAAGGTGTCTTGAAACCTCTTCCGCCGGCCGTTTGATGTTTCCAGTAACTAAAATACTGTGCCCATCGCGTCACCGGACTTCGCTCACCTTTCTCGGTGGATGTTTCTATCGAGATGACCTTTTTACAATGTCCGTCAATCGGTATGGTCAGCAACCCTTCAAAGAAGTACAATGTTTCATTTTCATGTTTCGGATCAGAGCCAGGTCTGCTGGAACCACCATTTTGTCCTGCTGTGAAAAAGCACAATCGTCCTACGGCAATCTCAATTCATTGTTTTTTCTAAACTCTCTCGCATATTTTCAACCGAATTAGCTTACACAAGTACACAATTTGTAGAAAATATCAATAATTTACATGGTCTCCCAAACAATATTTCAAACAAAGAAAGAGACACAATTCTCGTAATAGTAATATAACATAAATCAATTCAATTTCTTTAATTGAATTTTAACCATATAATTTCATACTTGCTACCAATCCCGCAGACTGGATGGCGGGAGCAATAGTGTCTCAAATAAAATGTGAAACATGCGTTCCGTTTGATCAATTAACCTGTTCACAAAATATGTTCCATTGCCATAAATTTCCGACCCGTTTTGGAAAAGCCTCAACCAAACCCAGGCAATATGGCATCCCTTCAATGAAACCCATGTGCATTATCTGTAAATATAGAAACTGACCCCATTCTAGATACAAATTACCTTGTGTATTAAAACATTGGTTAAAACCCATTGGTTGTATAATGTTTCGAACCAGAGACACTATTCCCCTGCCAACGCATGAGATAATCCATGACGCAAAAGAATTTTGGGCAAAATGGTTTCACTGTCAGTGCTGACATAAACCCTATCTTGCAATATAGCTCTGTTGTTTTTCGCCACACTCTTTGTTAACCGATTGGAATTTGTTGCCGCATATTCAACAGAAGTGAACTTAACCTAAAACGTTATCATGTTGCTGATAGTCAGCAAGTCCCCCCTCTCAAAAGATTAAAATAAAGAAATAAACAAGGCAGAAGCACCTTTTGCCGCTCCGCTGCCGCGTGTGCCACGCACATAAATACCACAACTCGACGCAATAACGAACAGCATTCGTCATACTGATCTACCAATACGTCACGCACAATACAATATACCCTAATTTGTAAGGCGCTTTCACAACAGCCGCAGCCTTAACAAAGCGCCCCACAAAATAGTCAATATAAAGTAAAACAATAAACACAACACATAACATAAAACACGGACATCCTAACCACTTTTCCCTCACACTCCTCGTTGTTGAAATACCATATACACATAGATATACCGTATGTATTTTTTTTATGGTACTCTTAAGCCAAATCCTAACAATCATGTTGGCCATCATGTTGACCAGAAAATGTGTGACCAACCTGCTGTGTTCAAAAACAGGTTCAAAAGCAAACCGCAAAGTAACTAGATAAATCAGTTTTAAGCCAATAAACTGATGCGATGTCGTAATGTAATGGAGCACCAACTTTGAGACAGAGAGAAAAGTGATGTATAAATATGCCAGCGTATTTGCTCAAACAGTATGTGTACAGACCGAAAGTTGTATAGACCCACTTAAGTATAGCCTGCACAAGGGGAAATGCGGTTGTTTGTATCTAGATTTCTTCCTCCGCCCGTCAAACCGAGATATACACAATAAATGACCCATTACTATATTAATTCATTCATTCAATCATTCATTTTCCGATTCGCTTCATCCTCACAAGGGTCACGGGGGTTTTGCTGGAGCCTATCCCAGCCATCTTCGGGCAGTAGGTGGGGGACACCCTGAACCGGTTGCCAACCAATTACAGGGCACACACAGACACGTACAACCACAGACACGTACAACCATCCAAGCCCATGCTCACACCTAGGGACGATTTAGAGTGTCCAATCAGCCTGCCACGCACGTTATTGCAATATTAATATCAAACAAATTAAAACACACAAAGAACGAGGGGTAGGACTAGAAAGGTTTGTTGTACTACCTCCTACAACCTCTCAAATCACTATTGCCAGTTTATACGCCCAACAAACAAACAAACAAACAAACACTCATCAGGAAGCAGTAATAAGGCAGTAGGGTCAAGTACCGTGCATTTTTTTTTCAGTGTTAAATGGGATTGACATTACAACATGGCTGTGCATAACAAAAGCCTAGCAGGCAAAAAAAACAAAACTACATGTTAGAGTACAGCAGCTCATCCACTTGTTTCTTTTGGGGCTTTTTTCTTGCACTCTTCCAGCATGCAGAGTTCGCACCATACTCTGTTCAAGGCTGCCAAGTGGCTTATCTACGCCGCAACTGTCTTTGGTAAACACCACCTAGGGTTTGTGATTTTCAAAAATGCCACTGCTGACCTTAAAACGTGCAGTCCTTCTAAGTTAATGAAGCCAATTCTAAATTCTCCACACGTGAACTTGAAACATAAACATTGACTAAAGCTGGAAGATTTTGCTCTTGTGACGAACGAAATTAGAAATCCAGCCTGTGTATGCACAAATGAGACATGGCTTAAAATCTTACATTTTTTTCATGACTCAAACCAACATGAATTCGTATGTTCGACGTTATGATTGGTAGTTCATAGCTTCAACTCTTCAACTAGTCATTAAATTTAAATTTCATAATGAGGGAAAGCACAACACTATCCAAGGATAGCAACGTTGTAACTGAATTTACATAATCTCATGACACAAGACCATCATTTCTCCCACATCAGGAGCCGTGATGGCTCTTCTCCTGTTATAAGAGAAATGTCATCCGCTAGAACACTTCATCCAAATATCGATATACACCAGCAATTTACCGTCAAACAAGCCACTGTCACTTTCCGTGTTCTTTCAAAATGAAACTACCTTCCATCATGAAGCCAACAAGGAAAGTTGCTATCTCTTTCTGAGAAGCAGGAATGTCTCATCATGCACTTACAAATTTACTCTTGGGACAGCCACGGGAAACGTGGCCTTTCGCCCCACAACTCCAACAAATAATCTCTCTGTCATTTTCGCACATAGTTCTAATATTATCCTGCAGGTGCATTAATGTTTGCGTGTTCAGCTGACCCGCGAAATTATATTTACTTATCCACAAATCTAAATGTTTTATCTTTGAAGGACATTGGCTCTCTACGAATCTCCAGTCCTTACACCTCAACTGCATTCTAGGACCAGTATCCCGGTCTTACTATTTTGCATTCCCATTTTGCAAATTTGAGAGTCAGCAGTTTACCTAGGTAACTATGCTAACTTTGCCCTTGAACAGGGTGACAATTTCTCCGACTGAGGTAATTTCAACCTTCTACCACCAAAGTGTACCAAAGTACACCAAAGTGGCGGGAAATTCTTGCATCTGCTTCCTCAGACAGTTGTCACACCAAATGTCCTGTTCGAATGACGTAGCAAACCTCCACTCACACAGTTACACAGTCACCCATGAAGCGCATTTCATCCGATTACATTCAACCTAGGTACCGTTCTACACACACACTATTCACACACGGAGTTTAAGCACGCCAGGACATAGTCGCTACGTACAGGACACCGTCGCTCTCACAGTTCTAAAGACAATATTTACAACACGGAGTTTAAGCACGCGCAGGACACCGTCGCCCTAACAGTTTTAAAGACTATACTCTGTCTATATGCCTGATAGGGACTAGTATGGCTCAGGGCTTTAAACGGCGTTAAAGACCACGTCTTTGCCGGCGCAAACACCCAATCAACGCTTGAAAGAGTTCCTTCCCAAAGGACCCCCTCTCAGGCTCAACACCGGCCCTGAGAGAGTTCCAACTAGAAACAGGTTCAAAGACCACCCTGACCTCTGTCTTCTAAAAACCCGGCGCGCAACACTCAGTCAACCCTTGAAAGAGTGTCAATGCGGAGTTTAAGTACGTACAGGACACCGCCGCCCTACTCACCAAGAGTCGTCCTCTCTCCTCGGGATTCGCGTCAACCCTCAGCCCCAGACGAGGAGCCGAAACCCAGTCCCGGAAAGGGTGTTTTTGCCGTGGCCACGGTCTTCCTGGCCGTCGACTCAGCGTCTGAGGCGTCAGGTATATTGCGATCCCGGACGAGCCCCAAAAATGTCAGGTTTGTCCAATTTGACACTCAGGAATAAAACACAAGGAGGAGACAGGAGACTCAATTCTGGTACCAGGAGGAACGAGGAGAAGCGTTAGGTTTCAGTTCTCCGCACGTCACCCCTAACGATCTCCTCCTTCACCACCTTATTTATTGGGAAATCTACTACATGGGTGTGTCCAACCTAAAGGGTGGGGGCTGTTGGAGACACACTGAACTTGTTTGACTATGTGTGTGTATGTGAGTGTAAATTACGTACATGTGTGCCATTGTTACAAAAACATCCCGTTGCAGCTGGTGTTGATGGCTCCATCCACAGTTGAACCTTGCTTCAGTTTATCTGAATCCCAACAATCTCATTCCAACCACGTCCTCGAAAGGGTGGTTGCGTTCCTGAAATAAGTTTAGTCTGTAAAACTTATCTCATTCCATAACCTTTCACACAGTGCACTAAGCATTCATAAGTATATAGGTGAGCATATAATGAATAAAAGGATTATAAATGTAAATGTTAATCATTCACATTTATAATCAAGCATTATATCTTTATTAAAAGCATAAGCGTTCTTCAATTAATGATTGCAGGCATAAGCGTTCTTCTTTGCAAGCATAATCAATCAATCAATATTAATGTAACAATAATAATAAGCGAATGTATGATAACTAAAATAATCAACCTATCACTTACTATACATGGTCGTTTTTTTCGTCAAAAACGCCTTACTATACATGGTCGATTTTTTCGTCAAAAAGCCTTACTTTACATGGTCGTTTTTTTCGGGTTAAAACGCCTTACTCTACATGGTCATTTTTTTCGTCAAAAACGCCTTACTATACATGGTCGTTTTTTTCGGTTAAA
The DNA here is from genome assembly GCA_026261675.1 of Hippocampus mohnikei. NCBI lineage: Eukaryota > Metazoa > Chordata > Actinopteri > Syngnathiformes > Syngnathidae > Hippocampus > Hippocampus mohnikei. The sequence goes on from JAKGUB010000326.1 coordinate 18,961,999, forward strand.
AACGCCTTACTATACATGGTCGTTTTTTTCGGTAAAAAACGCCTTACTATACATGGTCGTTTTTTTAGTCAAAAACGCCTTACTATACATGGTCGTTTTTTGGTTTAAAACGCCTTACTATACATGGTCGTTTTTTCGTAAAAACGCCTTACTATACATGGTCGTTTTTTCGTAAAAACGCCTTACTATACATGGTCGTTTTTTCGTTAAAACGCCTTACTATACATGGTCGTTTTTTGGTCAAAACGCCTTACTATACATGGTCGTTTTTTCAAAAACGCCTTACTATACATGGTCGTTTTTTCGTAAAACGCCTTACTATACATGGTCGTTTTTGGTAAAAACGCCTTACTATACATGGTCGTTTTTTCAGTAAAAACGCTTACTATACATGGTCGTTTTTTCGTCAAAACGCCTTACTATACATGGTCGTTTTTTGGTTTTAAACGCCTTACTATACATGGTCGTTTTTTCGTAAAAACGCCTTACTATACATGGTTTTTTTTTCTGTAAAAAAACGCCTTACTATACATGGTCGTTTTTTTCGGTAAAAAATGCCTTACTATACATGGTCGTTTTTTTCGTCAAAAACGCCTAACTATACATGGTCGATTTTTTCGTCAAAAACGCCTTACTATACATGGTCGATTTTTTCATCAAAAAGCCTTACTTTACATGGTCGTTTTTTTCGGGTTAAAACGCCTTACTCTACATGGTTGTTTTTTTCGTCAAAAACGCCTTACTTTACATGGTCGTTTTTTTCGGTAAAAAACGCCTTACTATACATGGTCGTTTTTCGTCAAAAACGCCTTACCATACATGGTCGTTTTTTTCGGTTAAAAACACCTTACTATACATGGTCGTTTTTTTCTGTAAAGAACGCCTTACTATACATGGTCGTTTTTTTCGTCAAAACGCCTTACTATACATGGTCGTTTTTGGGTAAAAACGCCTTACTATACATGGTCGTTTTTTTCGTCAAAAACGCCTTACTATACATGGTCATTTTTTTCGTCAAAAACGCCTTACTATACATGGTCGTTATTTTTGGTAAAAAACGCCTTACTATACATGGTCGTTTTTCTCGTCAAAAATGCGTTACTATACATGGTCGTTTTTCGTAAGCCTTACTATACATGGTCGTTTTTTCACAAAAGCGCCTTACTATACATGGTCGCTTTTTTCTGTAAAAACGCCTTACTATACATGGTCGTTTTTTCGCCAAAACGCCTTACTATACATGGTCATTTTTTCGTCAAAAACGCCTTACTATACATGGTCGTTTTTTTGGTAAAAACGCCTTACTATACATGGTCGTTTTTCGTCAAAAATGCCTTACTATACATGGTTTTTTTTAAAAACGCCTTACTATAGATGGTCGCTTTTTTCGTCAAAAACGCCTTACTATACATGGTTGATTTTTTCGTCAAAAACGCCTTACTATACATGGTCGATTTTTTCGTCAAAAAGCCTTACTTTACATGGTCGTTTTTTTCGGGTTAAAACGCCTTACTCTACATGGTCGTCTTTTTCGTCAAAAACGCCTTACTATACATGGTCGTTTTTTCGTAAAAACGCTTACTATACATGGTCGTTTTTTCGTAAAACGCCTTACTATACATGGTCCTTTTTCGTAAAAACGCCTTACTATACATGGTCGTTTTTTCGTCAAAACGCTTCACTATACATGGTCATTTTTTCGCCAAAACGCTTATTATACATGGTCGTTTTTTTTCGTCAAAAACGCCTTACTATACATGGTCATTTTTTCGCAAAACGCCTTATTATACATGGTCGTTTTTTCGTAAAACGCTTACTATACATGGTCAATGTTTTCGTCAAAACGCTTACTATACATGGTCCTTTTATCGGTAAAAACGCTTACTATACATGGTCATTTTTTCGCAAAACGCTTACTATACATGGTCGTTTTTTTCGGTAAAAAACGCCTTACTATACATGGTCGTTTTCCTCGTCAAAAACGGCTTACTATACATGGTCCTTTTTGTCGGTAAAAAACGCCTTACTATACATGGTCGTTTTTTTGGCAAAAACGCCTTACTATACATGGTCGTTTTTTCCGTAAAAAACGCTTACTATACATGGTCATTTCTCACCCCATACACACGCACTGACAGGCGCTCCTGGGTCGCCACGTCATTACTCGACGGTACGGCTGCCCGAACTGCAACTCAGCACGTCTCAGGGAACCTCCTTGATGAAAATGCAAATGAGAAGCGTGACTCTCGAGGAGACCCGGATGTTGTTATCCGCGGACACACAAGGGGGAGCGCGGAGGGCCGGCGGGGGGTCTAGTCTTATCATGAGCGTCCTGTCTGGGAGTACGCATGCAGAGAGCGTGGCATCCATTGTCACCCATGACCCGCGTGGCATCATCAATACGCGTTGATACGCCCCGCGCAGATGCACGCGCGCGCCCGCACGAGCGTGCACGGTCGCCCCTCTGTCACGTCGTCTGATCGATATCGTGTGATGGGCAGCGTGTTTACGTTCCCACGAGCCGCCATGTGGTGTCTCCTTTTGGGGGGGACACACACACACTCGTAGCCATATGGGCCCTGAGGGCCCATACCGTTACAGCTCCTGAACATGCTTGCAGTCGCGGGAGTCCGCCGGACATCGAGACACGTGAGTCGGACACCCAGTCGGAGCTTGGGTCCAGGCGGGGGGGGGGCTGAAGGAAGCGCGGGGTAGGGGGAGGGTACTTGTGGCAGATGGCGTGCAAGGCTCCGTCCGCGTCTGAAGGCGTGTCGTGGTCCTCCCCCATCCCCCCCCCAAACACACGCGCACATGCCGCATTCGACATCCACGCCAATGAAAACAGCCGAATGGTCGCTCGCGCTCGCACGCGCTCACTACACGACGTGCAAATCCTCTCACAAACACGCGGGCCCCCCTTCGCGACGTGCGCGGGCGCCCCCGCGCAAACTTACGCTCGCTCGCTCACATGCACGCGCGCAGTCACACGCTCAACACGCGCGCGCACACACGCCAACAGAGGAACCAGAAGTGTAAGTGAGGCCACTTTTCGCCCGCCCACCGCCACGCTGGGGTCTGACGTCACGAGGGTCTCTCAAAACGCACCAGCGCATGAGACGTCATGAGCCTCCCTCTTGCCGCGCCCACGGGCACGCGCCAGATGTGGGCAAGCGTGTGGAGGGCGGGCACGTGTGTGTGCGCGTGCGTGTGTGTGTGCGCGTGGTGCGCGCCTGCCTGCCTGCCTGGGTCGGGCGCGCGCATATTGAGAGAAGAGCAGGTGCGAGTTGAATTAGCATACAGCTGAGGTGGAGGGGGGGGGGTCCAAGTAGGGAAGGGGGGGGTCTCCTCCCTGGCTTGCGCGCACACACAATGGCACAAGTTCCCTCTCATGTTGGCCACGCGAGCCACACACACACACACACACACACACACACACACACACAAAGTGCACAAGCGCATGCATGTTGGTTGCAAGCAGGAGTTGGTTTTGCTCCAAACTTTGCCAAGGAATGCTTGGGACCAAAGAGGAAGAAGACGACGAAGGAGATGAGGAAGAGGAAGAAGAGGGCTGATGAAACAATGAGGCAGGCTCACACGTTGTATGCCAAAAAAAAAACAATTGATGGCGACGCAACTATGAGATCTCATCAATGTCACAAAGCATAGGTGTCAAACTGTGGTCCTGGAGGGCCGCTGCCCTTCATGTTTTCCAAGTCTCCCTGTTGCAACACACCTGATTCAAGTGAACAGGTTCAATGTCAGGCTTTCGCAGAGCTTGCTGATGATTTGAAAAAGCTGCACACTTTTCATGATGCAGCCACGACGTCCCCGCTGGAGGAAGACGAGGAAAATGTTTGAAGGCTCCAAAAGGAAACTTCAGTTGGTTAGTTCTCGTCAACACTACAAAGTCCTCCAAAGTCAAGCCCCCCCCCCCACACACACACACAATAAGTTCATCTTTCACTGCGCAGCCATGCCGCTGCTGTGGGAGGGCGAAAAGTTGGGAGGCAGCAAAAGGAAAGCAAAGCGTCACGATGTGCAAGTCCCAAAAAAAAGTTTCCCATTTCCTCTCGTCCGCCTAACGTGCGGCGGCGGGAGGGCGACGAGGCTCCCGGCGCGGTGGCCAGCGCGCACCGGTGCCAGATCGGGGTGGGGGTGGGGTGGTTGGGGGATCATTTGCATGTTATTAGCATAGCATGTATATAAGCGCCTGCGGGCGGCCCGCGCCGGACAGCCGCGAAGAAAAGAAGACGAAAGAAGAAGGAAGGAGGCGAGGAGCGAAGAGCAACAACATGCGGGACTCTTCGTCGCCGGAGAGGAAGAAAGGAGACGCGCGCCTTTGTCTGGGATTATAACGCCAAACGGGACGCTTTTGTATGACCCCCCCCCCCAACAAGTACATTATTTATTTATGCCCTACTCTTTCATCCCGGGAGAAAGTTTTGGGATTAACCGTCTCGCTGTGCTTTTTTTTGCCCCCCTACCGCCTCCTCCTCCGGGACGCGCATGCGCGGTGGCGCTTTGGGAGCCGCTCCATGCGTCTTCCCGCCGGGCCCCTTGAAGCTTTTCTGCCTTTCTTTCTTTACCGGCTCTTGATTTAATTAATCATGTATTTATTGAAGATGCTGCTGGGCGCCGCGGTGCTGGCCGCGTTGCTGTGTCAGGTAAGTCACGCTCGGATTTGCCCCCCAACCAAACAACCCAAAAGTCACTTGGCTTCTTCCCAATGGCGCCCGAACAGGGCTTGTGCTCGGGCGTGTTCGAGCTGCGCCTGCAGGAGTTCCTCAACAAGAAGGGCGCGCAGGGCAACCGAAACTGCTGCGCCCGGAGGGGGAGCGGCGGCGGCGGCGGCTCGCCCCCGTCGTCGTCCGCGGGCCACTGCGCCTGCCAGACCTTCTTCCGGGTGTGCCTGAAGCACTACCAGCCCAACGCGTCGCCCGAGCCGCCGTGCACGTACGGCGGTGCCGTCACGCCCGTGTTGGGCGACAACTCCTTCCGGGTGCCCGACGCCATCCCGGAGAGCTCCTTCAGCAACCCCGTCAGGATCAACTTCGGCTTCACTTGGCCGGTAAGGGGACCGAGGACCGGCGGGGGGGGGGGCTTACGTGTGTGGGTGGGGTGACGTCATCGCGCGGGGTGTGCGTGTGGGCACCTGTCCCGTCTCGCCAAGCCCCCTCCCCCGAGAGGAAATCTATCCAGCTCGTCGTCTGGTGTTGCCTTCAGGGACAATCGGAAACAAGACTTTCCCCTACAGCACAACTGATCGATTGATTGTGTCTTCTATGGGTTTTTTCCTCCTGTCTTTTGTCTCTGTCTCCTTTGTCTCACTTCCGTTTCCTTCTCTCGATTTTCTCATACTTGGTCCCCCCGCCTTCGCTCTCTTTTCTCCCAATTTTTCCACAAACCATCGAAAATCCCCCCACCGCCCCAAAACATGCTCCAAATCTCCAGAAACGCTCCCTTTTTCTCCTCCATCCATCAAGCAGTCATACGCATCCTCTGCGAACAATCTGAAATGCCACCAAACAACCGCTTCATTTGTCCTTCAATTCTCCATCCAACTGGCCGCCTGGTGTTGCCCTCGCAAACAATTTGAAATCTCCGTTTCGCCCGCAAACAACGGGCGAAATATTTTCTTCCAAATATCCTGAAATGATCCAAACAACCTGCTCGGCTTGGGTTCCTCTCGGCTGGCAAGTAGTTGGATGGAGCCGGAGGAAGGAAGGGGCGGGGGTCTGCTGCTGTTGTTTTCACGTTGCCCCTCCAGGGCTTGATGTGTGACACCGCTGGGGAGGGGGTGTTCTACCTGCTTCACCAAGCTGTTTGTCTCCTCAGGGGACCTTCTCGCTTATCATTGAGGCGCTGCACACAGACTCTAAAGACGACTTGTCCACAGGTAAGACCCCCCCCCCAGTGAACCCCACATCAATGTGATCGTGACGCTTTCTTTTTATTTCCATTTGACTCCAAGAAAAATGAAAATGCTGCCCAAATATATTTCTAAAGAACCCCCCCGCATGCGTTATTAGACGGCAATTCTTTGACCCACCACTAGAGCGCGCCCGCATGGCAGCAACGGTATTTGGCAACTTCCCCACCTCCCGCTTCTTTCCCCCCCCAGAGAACCCAGAGCGCGTGATCAGCACCATGATCACCCAGCGCCACTTGACGGTGGGCGAGGACTGGTCGCAGGACCTGCACACGGCGGGCCGCACGGAGCTCAAGTACGCGTACCGCTTGGTGTGCGACGAGCACTACTACGGCGACGGCTGCTCGGTCTTCTGCCGCCCCCGGGACGACGCCTTCGGACACTTTGCGTGCGGAGAGCGCGGGGAGATCGTGTGCGACGCCGGGTGGAAGGGACAATACTGCACCGAGCGTGAGTACACCTCCCCGCCCCCTGCCCCGCCCACACACACACACACACACACACACACACACACACACACACACACACATACACACAAAGTAAGACCCCGCCCCCGCTAAAAAGGATGTTGCGTAAGAGTGTTCTGAAATATCCACACTCATACCTGCTCAGTGGAAATGCTCATCTGCAAACGTTGATGGGGGGGCCGCGACTCGAAGTCGCCCCCCCCAACAAAATCGGATTGGCAAAGTTTGATTGGCCGCTTCTGATACGTGCCATTTTAAAGCAGAAAAAAGTGCTTGAAAAGTTGTTTTGGGAGCAGGATGTGCCGTTGGGAGGGAATCTTTCTGGGACGAAACAGCAACAACCCCCCCACCCCCACCCCATGTGACACACTCGAGGAGGAAAGTTTGGAGGTGAATAATGTCACGCGTGCCATAAATTGCCATGCGTGCCTCGTGATTGGCTGTTGCTGGTGGTTTGGCCGGGGTGGGGGCGGGAAGGGGGGGTCATTGTTTGAAGTGGGCAGCTGCCGACAGCCCTCAGACAATGGGGGCAGCTGTCGCACGCTGGCAACACACTCGCCAGCTGTCCACTCTTATCTCGCTGCCGCCGCCAGCGTGTCCGCGCCCGCCCCCCACCCCTGATGAATAAACGAGTTTTGAACCGCAGCTAAGAAGAAAAAAAAACACGCTGGCTGGGAGGAGGGGGTGCGGTGGGGTTGGGGCAGGGTCAAGGAGGATCAGGGGTAGGGGGGGGCAATGTGTGAGAGCAAATACACACACAAAGAAAAACGAAGGCACACAAACACACTTGCATGCTAACAAAAACGCACGACAAACACAAAAAAACAAAGTGCGTGCGTGCTTACAGACATTCGGGAAAAAAAAGGACATAAAGTCACACTCACATGATGTTTTTTTTTTCCCGCTAGCAATATGCCTGCCGGGCTGCGACGACGAGCACGGCTTCTGCGAGAAGCCCGGCGATTGCAAGTAGGTTCTGCCTCGGTGGGGGCCGGGCCAAGACGTCGCATCACAGGCGTCCTCACCGCCGTCCTCCGATTGGGTCCGCAGGTGCCGGGTGGGCTTCAAGGGGCGCTACTGTGACGAGTGCATCCGCTACCCAGGCTGCCTCCATGGGACCTGCCAGCAGCCCTGGCAGTGCAATTGTCAGGAGGGCTGGGGGGGCCTCTTCTGCAATCAAGGTGGGCAACAGGCCTGGGGAACGCGCGGTTGCGGACCAAAAGCGAATTGCAGCGTTAGGTCCAAATGTGTCGGTATAAAAGGCCATTTTGAAAGTCGGAAAAAAAAAAAAGGCAGCAAATGAAAGCGAATGTCAAGGAGGCTAACAAAATGATTTGTCGTCTGTTGTGAGCTAAAATTTCCAACGCTGTCCCCCAGGGATTTATGGTGGTACTGCAACTATATATGGCGATGGAGGACTGTTTCGATTTTTGCAAATTATATATATATATATATGAAAGTAGACGGCCCGGTAGTCCAGTGGTTAGCACGTCGTCTTCACAGTGCAGAGGTACCGGGTTCGATTCCAGCTCCAGCCTCCCTGTGTGGAGTTTGCATGTTCTCCCCGGGCCTGCGTGGGTTTTCTCCGGTTTCCTCCTCCATTCCAAAAACATGCATGGTAGGCTGATTGATCACTCTAAATTGTCCTTAGGTGTGACTGTGGGCGTGCATGGTTGTTCGTCTCTGTGTGCCCTGCGATTGGCTGGCAACCGATTCAGGGTGTCCCCCGCCTACTGCCCGGAGACAGCTGGGATAGGCTCCAGCACCCCCCCGCGACCCTAGTGAGGATCAAGCGGTTCGGAAGATGAATGAATGAATGAATATATAAAAGTGCTGTCAGTTTAACGCATTATTATCGGCATTAATTTATTAAACAATTTGAACTTTAATCTTTTTACCGCGAGATTAATGCGGCGCCACATCACAAATATCACGTTGCTCTAAAATAATCAAATGTGCTCCATGTTTGAAATGATTGCTCCAAGTGAAAAGTGTTGATGTCAAATTGAAAAATCAAAATTCTTGTTTCAGTCAATATTTGAATTTTGCACAAAGAAAACAGATCCACGATTCCGTGTTGATGAGAGCATTCAAATGGGGAAAAATAGGAGAAAAAGAAATCAAAGGACATTTTGAATACATAAAAATCGGTGATTAATTACGTTAATTACGGCTAATTCTGAGTTAACTATGAAATTATACATTTGACAGCACTAGCACACACACACACACACACACACACACACACACATATATATATATATATATATATATGACACACCTGCTCTAGTGTCTAGTGTAACTAAGAGTGAAATCTGTTGTAACTGGTGATTTGCTTTGTCTCTTCATACTGCCCCCACATTTGTAAAGTGGTAATACAACATCCAGAACTAGAAAGTCCTCAAGTAAAAAAAAAAAAAAAAGAAAAAAGAAACCTACAAATGCAAATAGATGGTCTGAAGTTCGTTTTGGGCTCCTGCTGACTTTGACGAAAAAAAAAAAACATACAAACAAATTGAGTATGTTTGAATCTCAATAGCGCCCCCAAAGTTTTCTGTCGGTACTGCAGCATTTGGTCCAAATGAACTGTGAAAGTGTGAAAAAGTGTCAAATCAAACCGAGACAAGGGACGATCACGTCAGACGCGAGCACCATCACGGAGGTCGCACTCATGCCGAGCTGGCCCGACGCCTTTGCGGCGGGACGGCAACCCACGAGAGCGCGTCGCCAATCTGTCCGGGCAATTGAAAAGCTGCAAGAAAGCCATTAAACCAAAATCTGGTGCCCCTGAAACGTAACCTCCATGCTTGGTTGCTCATAATACAGCTGTGCTCTTTGAGAGGGGGGGGGGGGGGAGAGGGTCAGGCCGCAATAGGAGGGGCCACGGGCGCCAGTTGTTGGCACAAATTGAAAACCACAGTCCAGCGGGAGCGACCAGGCTAATCCACACGTGTGCGTGTCATGTGTCCCGCGTCTGCCCAGACCTCAACTACTGCACGCACCACAAGCCCTGCATGAATGGGGCCACTTGTAGCAACACGGGCCAGGGCAGCTACACCTGTTCCTGCAGGCCGGGCTTCAGCGGCGCCAGCTGCGAGATCCAAGTCAACGAATGCGCCGGGAACCCCTGCCGCAATGGGGGCAGCTGCGCCGTGAGTCACGTCCACACGCACACAAAAACAAACAAATGCAATGTGTGTCAAAAAGGGACATCATTTTTGTGATCATCATTTTGATTTGATCATGTGTTGGAAAAAAAATTGCCGGACGATAAAGTCATGTTAATTACGACAAAATGTACTTCTACATGCATGGTTACCATTAAATTTGACCTCATAAATATTTGTGATACTCCTACACATGTACATGTACCTTTCGTTTATCGTGGGTGGTTTGGGTCCCCATTAAGCTTGATAAACGAGAAAAGACTGTACACACGAATCAAAACTGAAACAAAAACACACAGGTGCACACAAAACACGCACAAACAGACAAATGCAAGCAAAGCACACACAAAGGCAAATTTACACTCGACAACACACAAAACACAGGCGAGCACATGCACACATGCAAACATGAAACTCACACGTGAAACACACACAAAGACACACACCGTTGCAAAAAGAAAGACACGCGCCCGTCTCCCGTCAGGACTTGGAGAACACCTACAGGTGCGAGTGCCCCCGCGGTTTCTACGGCAACAACTGCGAGCTGAGCGCCATAACGTGCGCCGACGGGCCGTGCTCCAACGGCGGCCGCTGCGGCGACAACCCCGACGGCGGCTACTTCTGCCAGTGCCCCACCGGGTACGCCGGCTTCACCTGCGAGAAGAAGATCGACCACTGCACCTCGGCGCCCTGCTCCAACGGTAAGGGCGAGGGCGAGACCGCAGCTGCATGCAAACTCGCATTCTGGGTCGCGTTCAGATAGCGCACGTTGTCAGGTAGCTACGTTGCAGTTCGGTTCGCCTCGGCAAGACCTTTTGAAGTTCTGAAGGGGGTTTTGAATGGCTGAACCCAAGCCAGTGGCTCCACTTGACGACCTTGGGTCTCACTTGAGCCCTGAAGGTCAAAGGGCCTATCTCACTGTCCTGGAGGGAAGTTGGCGACTCTATGGGGACTCGAGTTGCCGCGACGTCTCCTGGAGACCGCCGGGGCGTCACGGTAGATTCATAAGCGACCTCTTGGAGACGTTGTCATGTCTCCGGCAGATGTTTGCAAGGACCAATACTGTCCGCGACGAGGGCTGGGTTGGCCGTTTCAACTCACGGTCATTTCCCAACCCCGATGTTGGTTTCGATCCATGTCGAAGCGTCCTTGAGCAAGATACAGAAGCCCCAGTTGCTCCCGATGCTGCTTCGGCACGAGCCGAATGAGGTCGTGGCGTAATGCGCTTTGAGACCCCGAGGTAGAAAAGCGCTACATAAGTGACAGCCTTTACCGTTGACCGGACTACCGGGTGAGTGAGCCCGCGCTGGCGGCGACGTCCTCAGCTACGCCGAGATGGCAAATTGGTTTCGCCCTGGTGAGAGCGCCAAAAATATTCTCGTCTCCAGAGTCACCGCGACTGATCGATGCCAGCAGTGGCGCCACATTCAAGACTTGCTTCCAAATTTTGCGGCGGCAAGCCGGATCCCTGCGGGCCACGCGGATCCCTTTTGGGAGCCGATCATGACCCTGGCGTTTGTGTTCTCAGGTGCCCATTGCGTGGATCTGGTCAACTCGTACCTGTGCCAGTGCCCAGACGGCTTCACGGGCATGAACTGCGACCACGCTGGCGACAAGTGCTCCTCGTACCCCTGCCAGAACGGCGGCACCTGCCAGGACGCCGCCCACGGCTACACCTGCACCTGCCCGCCGGGCTACGCGGGGCGCAACTGCAGCTCGCCCGTCAGCCGCTGCGAACACAACCCGTGCCACAATGGCGCCACCTGCCACGAGAGGAATAACCGCTACGTCTGCGCCTGCGCCCCGGGTTACGGCGGCCGCAACTGCCAGTTCTTGCTGCCCGAGCACGCCGCCATCCGAGGTTCCGAGGTGCCCTGGATGGCGGTCGGGTCCGGGGTGGCTCTGGTGCTCCTGCTTCTGGCGGGGTGCGCCGTGCTGCTTGGATTCTTCCGCTCCAAAGCTCAACGCGACGGTCCGGCGGAGGCGGGCGGAGAGGGCGAAACCATCAACAACCTGACCAATAACTGCCAACGCGGCGAGCGGGACGGCGCAGTCCCGCCAACTCCGGGTGTGAAAAACATCAACAAAAAGATGGACTTGTGCGGCGGAGAGGATCCCGAGGAGGGGGCGTCACCGGGACGTCGGCGCTACAAGAGCAGACCGCCGCCCGCAGACTACAACCTGGTGCGCGAGGTCAACTACGAGCGGGCGGCCAAAGACTCGGCCTCGGAGGCTGCCTGCGAGGACAAGGGCCGATCCCTGGACTCCTTCGAATTTGAGGAGAAACACAGCAAACGCTTAAAATGGTAGGACAGCCGCCAACCCCAAACGCGTCCGTGTCCGTTGTCACTCGGGTGAACGCAGGCAAACTCTTCCTCCGTTGGTTCCAAATGAAAAACAGCAGCTAAGACTACCAAAACAAAAGCGAACTGATGATGCAAATGATCAAACAAATCCAGGCCTCATCAGTTCCAAATTTTCAATTGCCAACCAAAGAAGCCTTTTGGTGTCTTGGAAGAGCTGAGAAGAGTCCGGTTTTATGGCTCTTGGAAAAACTCAAATTCATACAATAGTTTCCCTTTTCCAAAGTTTTTAAAAACTTTCTTACCAGACCTAGAAATCTGAATCCAACAAATTCCGATACTTTTGCAACCTTCTGTCGGAAGCCCCACCTTCACCGTATTTACTGGAGGGTCCTTATTTTTGGAAGTCCAGAAATTCTTGACCTTTTCCAGACCTAATACGTATGGCAAGTTTTTGTTCCAGGATACGGCAGACATCAGTTCTTGGAGTATTGCGTTTTCCATTTCTCCTGTCGAATTGCGCACTCGAACCCGGTCGACCGGACCTTGATGCAGTTGCGGCAAAAGCTCAACTTGTTTTCCCCTCTTCCCCTACAGCGAAACGTCGGAAATAAATTGCCCAGAAACGTCCGCGTGTGCGGACAACAAGTACAAATCTGTGTTTGTCGTGTCGGAGGAGAAGGACGAATGTATCATTGCCACTGAGGTGAGTAGTTCTTGACATTGTTGAAGGTGATTCGCTTTGGCTCCGTGCAACCCGAATGTGAAGCTTACCCGACTAAATACGAGTGGCGTGATTGACGGGACGCTTACGTTGCAACCGCCCGACTGTTAAGGACCGTTTCCGAGAACAGCTCGGGGTCTGCGATGCACGCAGTTGAAGCGCCATCGTGGAACACGGTCCAATGATGTGGATCGGAAGCCCTTGAAAAACGGCTCACGGAAGTCGGTGGGCGACGTGCATCGCATATGCCAAGCGGTTGTCAGGAAACGCGCAACAGCCGCTAGGAAAGCAGAAGCGGCAAGCGTTGTTCAGCTTTCACGCTCCGTTTTCGTAGCGTGGAGTGGAAACCGAGCTGAAAGAAGCATTGCGGTCCGCAGGCCGAGGCCCCTGGACTCAGGCCGAGGCCACCCCGCGGGAGACCGATGCCAATCTCTCGTCGCCAACAGCCGAACGTGACGACTCGTTCACGTCTGCGTTACGCGGAGTCCGATCCAAGCTATCGGGAGAACTGCGGACTGACCGAGGAGGGTGTGGGCGAAGCGCTTGTCCGAAACGGTGCTTGCGCAACCAAGTGCTACTTCGGCGCTTGAAAGGAAGGCGAAAATTCTTTCTGACCTCCTGCCGGCTCGTGACACCGGAGACTGCGGCTTTTGTTTTGTCAGATACGGGGGACGGTGGTATCTGTTGGCTCGTTTGCAGCGGTAGGTGGGCATGGGCGCTCGTGCTCCGGAGTGGCTCGGGTCCTATTTGGCAGACAAAACTTTTGGAGTGAGCCCTGTTCTAAGCCAGTGTCGTCTGGTGCTCCACAGGGTTCAATGTTGGGGCATCTGCCGTTTGCCGCTCCCGTGTTCCATTTGAAGAATTTCCTGCCATGGAGATGTTCATGGCAGCGGAAGGAAATTCTTCAAATGGAACACAGGAGCGGCAAACGGCAGATGCCCCAACATTGAACCCTGTGGAGCACCAGACGACACTGACCGTGGGAGATATATCACTGAGCAAATGACTTTTCTCGTTTTTTACAATTGACCTCACGTACGGCGCTTTGCCTGCGGCAACGGTTGTCGTAAAATGCTCGTAAGTCAAGTCGAGTTGCAAAATATTTTCGATCGAACGAGTCCACTTGCTTCACATCCGCGTCGCGCGCAATCCAAAGGCTCGCGGCACAGCGTCGCCATCGGATTCCGCACGTCCCAATTCCTCCGGCAATTGATATCGCTGGGCTCTTTGCGTTTTCTCACGGCGGTGTGTTTCTGCAGGTGTGAAGGAGCCGGAGACGGGCTGGCTCGTTTTGCTGTATGGGAGAGTTTTTATGCTCCTGGATGAGATGCTGCTCTACGCTCGCTGCTGCTGAGACCTTTGACTGATATTCAGACTGAGCTGGTCCTCGAGTGGAAATAGAAACCGGCGGGGTCGTTTAAGGGGAGTCAAGTTTACGGTTAAACGTAAACGGCCACTTAGCTTTCTGTGCTGCCTTTGTCGGGCCTCGGGGGTACAAATGAAGAGAAATATTCAACGGATGGTGTGAGAAATTTTGTTTTAAAGCCACCAAGATAGGATTTTGTGTTTGTTTTTTGCAACATTTGCACCCAGGTCTTTTTCTCCAACCCAGGAACCGCATCAAACGGCGGATGTTTGGCCATACTGGCCTCTTCGTAAAGATAAAGAAAGAAAGAAAAAGATTTTAAAAACGCGCTCGCTCGATGAACTTTTATGAAGGTTTTTTTTTTTGCCCTCCAATGCGCCCATGACAAAAGGCTGTTCGTTTTGCTCTTCTTCCTCTCAACGCTTTCTCACAGATTGTCCTTTTGTTGTAAAATAGAGAAGGAAAAAAAAAAGCGGGAAGTTCCGATTTAATTATTTAAGTTAATTTAAGGATTTTGTGTTGTTATTTTGGATTGTATATTTGTGCTTGTTTGTCAGGATTATTTAAGTTGCTTTCTTTTCACGGATGATATTTGCAAAGGCACTTCAAGTCAATGGGAACAAAAAAAAAGGGGAAAAAAGGTGATTTCAGCGGGATTGTTGCTGTCTGTTGTATTCTTCTGCTCCGTGTCAACGATGGAATTAGCCGAGACTATTTTTCCCAAAAATAAAAAGATCCTCAACGTCCTCGCTGGTGTGGCCTCCATCTGTTGCGTGCGCGCCCGCGCAACCCCGCGGCGGCCATTTGAATGGATGCGCTGTTGGCCGCCACCCGGACTTGAAAGGGTCTCCCTGGAGACAGAAAAGGGGGGGGGGCTATTTGGAGGGGGGGCTGTCTATTCAGGAAAGACAAGGTCCCTCCCTCACGCCCCTTCATTGAACATGAACAATGGCCCGGCCTCTCAAGTCGAGCAAAACAACTCAAAAAGAAAGTAAAAGCTCAAGAGAGAGAGAGAAAAAAAAAAGGGATCCTTTTTCGTCCATTTTTGGCTCGGAAGACGCTCGCTTGGTTTGAAGTGCTCTCGAAATAAAATTGTTTGGATTTCTTTGACCTTCTTAGCACACTTCTGGGAAGTGCTTCACATCTGTCGGAGCATGGCGTTGAAACCAAGTTAGCAGAATGGGGGGTCCGATGGTCCGGGCATCTCACAAATCTTACATGATTAAAATGAATCCAATAAGGAGGGAATTTTATTGGCAGTTTTGGGGCTGGCAAAGCGCTCTGAAGATCATTTCACACACACACACACACGCTCACAATGGACGAGCACACAATGGCACCACTCACAAAAGCCCCCCAGCCCGACCCTCGGCATGCCGTGGAGACGGAAAAAAAAGCGACAGATGTTGTCCCCCGGCAGATGGACTGAGACAAAAAAAAAAAAGAAATTCAAAGATGGCATGACGCCGCGTGGACTTGAATGAGGCGCTTGTTTTTCTTGAGCAACGTTCGGACGGAGTGGAAATGGCGGCCGCCGCCGTGCAACGGGAGACGGCAAGAGCTCGTCGGAAGAAGCGCGACCGTCGCTTGAGAGCCTGAGATGTCATCGCGCGTTGAAGGCGAGCGTTTTGAGGGCTGGTGGACTGAAACACGCGCAGGCGTCGGAAACGGCGCCGATGCAACTCGGTCCGAGTCGGGAAAACTCAAGATTTCACCCGAAGCAGCCGACCTTCATCTTCTTCAAGTGGAAGGCAACCGTGGACTGTACCGCCGTCGCCTCAGAGATGTGGCAACATGTGCAAAGCCGTTATTTGCTCGGTCCGTCTGATTTTTGGTCGTTTTATCACTTAAGCTATTACGGGAGCAAAAATAAGGTCCCGCATTTTCCGCACTTAAAGGCGCACCGAAAAGTATTCCATTTTCTGAAAAGTTCACGGCGCGCCTTGTGTCTGGTCGTTGCGGTTATATGTCGACCCCAAGATGGCTCCTCGCCGGAGACATACTTACAACGTTGTCACTTGCTGTTGGTTCAGTGAACCGTGTCGCTGCTTTATGAAATACGTTTTTGTTGCGGCTCCGAAAAAAGGAGAGCTGTGGTGCTATTTTTTTTAACGCACACTTTATAAATGGTTTTCACAGTTTCAACAAATACCGAGAACGTCTTTGTCCCTCTTTGTTCCGTTCGGCTCGAGAGGCGTTCATGACCGCCTCGGAGAAACGTAAACTAGCGATTCCTTCAATGAAACTACAAACATTGAAAATTGAATGCATCAAAACAGAAAATCAAGCGAGGGAATCACAAAATACAGTCTGTAGCCCACCTACAGAATTTATGTTGGGCATTTCCTCGTTTGTGAAGACACAACAAAGGAAGAAATAACAATGACAGTCCAGTCTCCTACAATTTACTGACATCGGATCGTTCCGTTGGAGCGACGCTCAAGGAAATGCCAAGGGGCAGTTCAATTTTCGTAGTTTCATTGAAGTCATCGTTCATTTACGTTTTTTCTGAGGCGACCATGAACGCCTCTCAAGTCGAACGGAAGGAGCGTCGCTCCATCTAGTGGCTGCAGTGTAGATTGCGTCTTATAATCCAGTGCGTCCAAGATATGAAAAAAAAACATTAAAAAATAGCCCATTCATTATCATAATCCAGTGCGCCTTTTTGTGCGGAAAATATGGTATGCAAAAAAAAAGACGTTCCTTCCCTGCAAAATATTGTTTTTGTCGCTTTTGGGTGGGGGTGTTTGTTTTTTTTTTCTCTGGTGGAAAGCGAGTTGGCAAAACGTTTTTTTTTTTCTCTTGGTGTTGCAGCAATCCGTCGTGTTGGGAGCAAGCACCTCCTTTTTGTTCAAGTCACAGCCAAACGGCAAATAAGCAGTAGGGGAAAAAATCAGTCATAGAAGATGTTTTAATTGGAGAAAGAAATCCTTGAAATCACTCCCGCCAGTTTTCAAACGCAATCAAAGTCATCAACTACAACATCTACAAGTTGTCAGAAAAAGGTTCAAATCATGCCTCTTTAGCTTTTGTCGGACAGAAAAGATCAGCTTGCTTGTTTGTTTGTTTGTTTTTTGTGTGTTTCGAATGGCGCCACTGCTTGCCAGAAAAGGAATTTCTTGTTGAAAACATCCCAGAAGAGGAAGAAGAAGAAGAAGAAGAAGAACAGAAAAGGCATCACACAGTACGTCACAAAGAGCCAACATGTTACAGGACTGTACACACGGGTCGGTCCTTGAATGCACCACGACCACTTGCGCCGCTGAGGAGAAATCAAATGCAAAGGAAACAAAAAACGAAACTCCAAACACTGCGACTGAGCCAAGCGCCGCCGCGCCTGTTCTCGGCAGCTGGCAAAAATGAGGTAAATATGTCCAGAGAGAGAACACAAAAGAACAACAATGACACCAATAATGACAACCCCCGCCCCTTCCCACCAAAAAAAAAAAAGCACCAGAGGTTTGGCGTGGACATTTGAGCTTATTATGCGACATTTCATGTCAAATTTTGCGAGGGGGGGGGGGCCTCCACAAGGTTTCGGCGTACGAAAATCCTTTTGAATTTGCATCTGGCAAAGAGGTATGTCAGAAAGGAAGGGGGGGGGGGCCCAAAGGGAGGGGGGCAGACCAAAACGAGGCCAAATGCTTGGGGGTGGACGACAATATCGAACAGGATGTGCAAACTTAAGTGTGCATAGAGATCAAATTGCAATAAATATTTATGTGACAACTTCACCTTGTCACCATTTTTTTTTTGACTTGGTCAAAAACTTTGAGGGACGATTGTCCAATTTCATGATTCGTTTTTAGTTTGACTAAAAAAAATAAAACAAAAAACTAAAAACTGTGTGCCACGCGAAAGGCAATAAAGATTGAAAAGCCCCGAAACACAAGCAAACATTCACTATGATTTTTTTGATAATATATATATATATATGTATATGTATAGAAAATCCTGATAAAATCATTGATTTGTCAAAAGTTTCCCCACCGACTTTCACTTCCTCCCAATGGCTCTTTCACGTTCAAAGCAATTTTTTTTTAAAACTTGCGCATCGCAGGAGCAACAAAGAACAAAGTGAGCGCTTTGACCGCGTTTCTTTTGACACCGAAGTAGGAAACATTTCAAATGTAAACGGCTCCATCTGTTAAGCTTCAACGGTTGTAGCTTCAAATATGACACCCAAAAAAACAACAACAACAAAAAACAACAAAAACCGCCTCTCTTTGGACCGCCGAGGTAATTGTCGGTGTGTGTAATGTGGAATATAAGCGTGAAATGTTTCCCAAACATTTC
This sequence comes from Hippocampus mohnikei, assembly GCA_026261675.1. Lineage (NCBI taxonomy): Eukaryota > Metazoa > Chordata > Actinopteri > Syngnathiformes > Syngnathidae > Hippocampus > Hippocampus mohnikei. The sequence continues at coordinate 18,980,251 of JAKGUB010000326.1, forward strand.
CCATTTGGAGTCCATCCTATTTCGAGGTATTTGATCAAGGGGATGAGGGTTTGGGGGGGGTGGCCGCTAGACCCCCGTAGGAACTTTGCCCAAAGCGTGTTGACGGATGAGAGTGATGGTTTACGCGCCAAACCCCGATTCGCTCAAGTCGACCCACATTCGATCGTGCAGAGGGTCGCCGTCCACCGCATTTCCTCTCTCGCTCTGTTGCGACACCGCCGATTCACCGGCAAGCTCGGCGGGCGGCTGGCCCGACCCGGGGGGGCCGGCGCGTTCGAATCGGGTGCGTTGCGACAGGGAGGGGACGGCCCACACGTCGACCAACAGTCAAGTCGTGAGAACAAATCGAGTGATTGCGAATGAAAGATTCCCGACCTTGTCACATCATCTTCCTCGGGAGCTCTCTCACCAACCCCGCCCCTCGATAAAAGCCGCTGGCCCCTCGAGCACCGGCCCGGGAAACGGTCCGGACGGCGTTTCCCGCAGAGGCTATTTTGTCTTTTTTTCTTCAAGTGTTGGTTAATACTGTGAGGTTGTCGGCCGCGCGGGCTCAGTAGAGCGAGGATGAGGAAATACGGTTGTGTCGAGGTGTGCGTCGGGTTGCAAAAGAGCCTCCGCGGGAAGTTTTCCCGACCGTTAGGCGGAAGTCACAGAGCAGAGGCGCCAGTCGTCCTCGGAAGCAAGTCAAGTCCCGACTTGCGGCCCCACCGAACTGACTGGAGTCCGTTCGCCCGCTGTGCAGCCCAAAATGGGACTCGCGGCTGCGGAAACGCGTTTAGGATGGACAATTTCGGTACGGCGGTCCACAACCGGCGTCCGTCTCGTGTCGTTTCATGTTCAATGGCCGCATCGGTGACGGAAAGCTCACCGTGGCCCCGACATTTGGGGGCGGAGCCTGTCGGACGACGCCCTCATTTTCACTCTTGACTTTTGGCTGAACGGGGCACGCGGCGGTCGCTCATCGGCAAGGAAAAAGAAAAAGCTGGTAGAGTATCGGAACGGTCGAAGAAAAACGTCAGCAGTTGAGCCACTCTTTGGGGGCGTGTCTTCGAGATTGGTTTCGACGGCGGCAAAGTGTGTTCAAGTCACGTTTCGTGATTAGCGAGTCAAAGTCGAGGACAAGCCTTGAGCGTGACACGCGACCCCCCTGCCCCCCTCCCCTCTGCTTTTTGCCGGCTCGAGGGAGGGTGACCCCCCACCGGGCCACGGCCCTAGTTGGACGCGGCGCCGTGGCCCGGCATGGCCACCATGCCGGGCGCCCCGGCCATACCTGAGGGCCCCCCCATGGCGGCGGGAGGGCTGTGCTTGGCGGGCGAGGTCATGTCGGCGCCGCGCCCCGGCGCGGCCTGCGGGGGGGCGTGCTGCAGGGCGTGGCGCTCCAGCAAGGTGCGGTGGGTGAAGGCCCGGTGGCACACGTCGCACTGGAAGGTGCGCTCGGCGCGGTGCGTGCGCATGTGCACGTTGAGCGAGCTCTTCTGCGTGAAGCGCTTGCCGCACACGGAGCACTGGAAGGCGCGCACGCCCGTGTGCACCACCATGTGCTTGAGGAGGTAGTCGCGCAGGGAGAAGGAGCGCCAGCAGATGGAGCACTGGTGAGGTTTCTGACCTGCGGGCAGGGAGGGGAGGGGGGGGGGCAGGGAGGGGGAGGGGAGGGCGCTTTGAGTGACGGCTGGAATGTCGGCTCTCGTCAGCGCGCTTTCGCAACGGACTCCAGGGCGGGCGGCGGTTCTCAAGAGTTTGACACCAACGAGTAGCGACCTTCCGATTAAAGCTGTCGTGACCGAGGCGTCAAGACCACATTGTGCTTTTTATATCATAAACCGAGGCTAAAGTTTAGAGTCGTGGCGGTGCTAAAATATCCTAAACATAACGACAAGAAAATTCAGCGATGACGATTTTTTTTTAGATGTCAAAATGTCATGCGCAAAAACAGGAATTCAAATGATCAGATTAAACAAGAACAAACATCGAGCAAAGAAGTGTCTCTATCAAAGGTGTTCATCTGTGGAATCATTTCGAAACGGACCTGCAAAGGAGTAAATCGCTTGCGGAGTTCAAAAACAAATTCCAAAAAAAGAGTACAAACAAGCTACATCAATCAGAGTTAAAATGATAAGTTCTAAACATTAAATATAATGATAAATCGGAACTAAGTTGATAAATAGAGAAAGGTATGGAAATATCCATTATGAATACAAGAGAAAATGGACACAAGAGTGCCAGGGTGTGTATGTAGAAAATCCCGATACACACCTAAAGTTGTCAAAATATCACGGTTAAGGGTAAAGCATGAGCCTTCATGGAGACTTCTTTCTTCTTATTCACTTTCTTTTCTGATTGATATAAAAATGATTTATTAGATCTAAACACATATCACGGGGTAGGACTAGATAAGTTGTTGACTTCTTCCTCCTCCCTTGAACATAAGAACTGTGTTGAATGATGACTGATTTCTCTTTCCTTTTGACCATTTTACTTACATTATTCCTGTCAAATTATCACTGTATATGTTTTATGTTCAATAAATAAACCAAACCAAATGGCGAATATTACAAAAGGGATAAAAAACAAAAATTGTTTTCAGATTACAGTTGAGTAAAATCCAAATTGGAATCTTCCATTTTTGTCGTTGTTACACTACTAGAGAACTACTACACGCAAACATTTAGGAGTGCCGTAAACCGACAACAATAAACACATTTTTCTTCTTCTTTTTTTTCCAAGATGGCGACCGAGTAGGCAGCCGTCGGCAAGTGCTCTCATGAGCCTTGCCCTTTTTTTGCTTGTTTTGGTCACATGGGGCTGTTGTTGCATCGTGTGGACCTGATGGGAACGGTTTCCTGCATTTTTGGCCACGACATTCGTCAAAGAAGAAGAAGAATCTGTGCTTGGTGCTTGCGCCTTCTAATGTGTTGTCTTGTATTATGTCAACTTTTCTTTTGATGGCGGCGCGGGAACCCGCAGCGGCTCCTCTCGTTGTGAGAGTGAAGAAATTTCACCTGTGCACATTTGACAATCAAGTTGTACTTGATACTCAACGCTCATTGCGTCACACGCCGCCTGGTCCGTCTCCCACTGAATCGCAATCCCACCGAAGCCGTATCCGTATCGCGATCCGTATCGAATCGTTTTCCGAGCATGCGCGGTCCACTTTGGAGCGCACTTTGCGAATCGCCGTTCGGGAGCGCCCAAGTCACTTCCGATCCTTAGTTGGCGCGGACCCCGACGCTAGCTTCTCGCTCGCGTCGCCGTGAAACTCACCGGAGTGGATGAACATGTGCTTGCTGTAGTTCTTCCTGGACCGTAAGGATTTGCCACAGTGCGTGCAGTCAAAGGACGTCTCGGATCCTTGGGAGGAAGGCGAGGGGCCCGAAGAGCAGGCGGGGCCGGCCGGCGCGCCGGTGGAGGGCGGCGGCGGCGGTGTCATGGTGGCCGGGGGCGGGGCCTGTGGGCCGGACTGCGCGCCCGCCATGGTGTCCATCCCTCCCATGTAGAACGGCGGCGGCTGCGATTGGCTCACCGGGTACTGGAAAAGAAGCTGCGCGCGCGCGCGCGCGAGCGTGGGATGAGATTTGGGCTTCGTCAGCGGCTTGAGGTCAGATTTCGTTCGCAAGCATTTATTATTAGAATAAAGTAGCGGGGCCGCCGAGAAGCGCTAACGGCGTTGCGCTTTCACGTTTTGCTGCCCCCCGGAGGCCGAGATGAGGACACCGGAAGTAGCGGCGCTATGTCCAATGAACTGAAGCAAAAAGTGGCAAACATTGTTTACATTTCAGGATATTTTGAGCGTCGTGTCATGGCTGTGCGTTTTTATGACAAGCGATACCACGAGCGCGCAAGTTTTCTTGGTCCAAAAACCATGAGAAACATTTGTCTTGTTGACATTTATTTCTTTATTTTCTTTTTCGTTTTTTAATATGGATTTTCTTTTTTTAGGCAGATGCTGATTTCGATATCTGGCGCTATAAAATTCCCACCAGCAATTAATCGACTGAGTAATTGTTCAAAAATTGACCACGACTAAAATAACGTTTGCAACAATAAAGACATGAAAAAACAGGCAGAACATTTGACGGTTTACTACATTTCTCTTGAAAACAGATTAAAAAAAAAACATTTTTTCTGCAAGTGGTTCTGCAAGTATAAAAAAAAAAAAGAAAAAGAGTGCCCATTTTGGACTATTATAAAAGAGAGACGTTTTTGGGGAGGGGGCTGGCGGCTCGAAGGGCCTTTGATACGGCATTGGAGGTGTCGCATATTGAGGGATCAAAGTTTTTTTTTCCGATAATCGGTCTCAGCATGTGCAGTTCAACAACATCCAATCAAAGCTCTTGATGATCACTCATGGGGGTTCCGCAAGGGTCTGCGCTAGGCCCCAAACTATTCATTTCGTATCTAAATGTTACCCGCCGCGTTTCAAAACGACTTCAATGTATCTTACTTGCCGACGACACAACTTTCTACTGCTCCGGAGAAAATCTGAAACTAAATTCGATGATCTGACGGCGTGTAAAGGAGCCCCAACTCGGGTAACAAAGTACACAATAACCTGCTCCGCCACAATACTCGGAAGCTGTTTTCAATGAGAGAGCGTTGCTAGGACTTCAAGGGGACTACTACGACTACAAAAAAAAAAAAAAAAAGAAAGAAGAAATCTAAATCAAAAAAGCCAAGAAAAAGTGTGTTTCGCTCAAGAGGTGTTTCTTCGTGGAATCATTTCGGAACCGACCCGAAAAGGTTTTTGCTGTGTTACAAAACATGTTCAAAAGTACAAAAAAAAAAACCCCAAACAATATAAATCAGCTGTGGGTCAGTAAATTGCGTCAACGCTGTCCCTTGTCGTTTTGACGCGTGTCTGCCATTTTTTAGTACGTCATGCCAAATTTCTGTTGTGGGTTTATACGTCGGGCAACAGACTAACGAACGGCATTTCCCAGAAATGATTTAGCGATGCGAGCACGCTCGGCGCAAGCTCGACGCGCATCTCGGGAAGGATTCCCGATGGGCAACGCGTCCGACGGCGTTCCGGCGCCGCGCGCGCGTTTCCATTGGCCGTCCCAAAGCGCGTACCTGGTTGTTGATGGACTGCGAGGTCGGCGGCGGAGACAGAGGCTTGCTGACCCGGCCTCTGGGATTAAACGCCATGGCTTGAGGAGGCTCGCTGGGCGGCCAGAAACTCTCGCTGAAGACGCCCTGCTCATCGTAGAAGTCCTGGGAGAGGACACACACACACACACACACACAATGAAACACGGGCGGCGCTTTCGGGACCCTTTTGGCCATGGCGGCCGGCCAGATCCGCGGCCGCTTACCTCCATGAGCGTGGCCCTCATCTGAGCGCCGTCCGCAACGTGACGCCCTTTAAGTCTCAAGACCTGCCTTTTGCTTTTCCCGTGCGCGTTCACTCGAGAATGTTGTCGTTTGTCGTCGAGGGCTATTATCGAGCTCGCCAAAAGTGGCTTTGCGCACGTCGGGGGAGAAAACGCTGCCGTCGGACTGGTCGGGCCGCATCGCCGCCCGTCTTTCGGTGCACTTTTGAAGGATCTGAGGCCGCTTTGGTGCCGGCGGGGGCAATTAACTTGTCAGTTACGGCGGCGCCGGGCGATTCTGACGACTTGAAATTGTCGCGCGCGGCGCCTTCAAAAACAAAAAATGAGTGCGAGAGCGTCGCGTTCGTTGGAAAGGAGACATTCGGGAGGGGCGGCCGGGGAGTTTTTCGCCAGACTAAATTTGCGCCCAATGAACCGGGCGGGGTCCCCCCATCTCTTTTCTCCAAATGATTTTACTAGACATGACTCTTCCGTCTGCGACAGTGGGAGTGGAGTTAGTAACAGAGACTCCAGAATTCCAACCCGCGAGCTAAAACAACAAACACACCAAATGCAGTCCCATCGTTCACCGCGAATGAGCCACTCAAAGAACGGGCGAGCGTCCCAACACGGAAATCGAAATCTCGCCCGACGAGCTGCCTGCCGATGAGTTGGGAGAGAAGCCCAACGCCAGGCGAGCGGCCGTGTCGGTGCCAAAGCCAGGCCGGCTCGTGGGTGGGTGGGTGGGGTGACACACACAAGCTGCGCAGAATCGAGCCGAGATCCCAAGGACGTTTTTCTCGGTCGCAGATTTTCCGTTTCTGCCATCCCAAAAAAAAAAAACCCTTACACTCAACACGCGGCGTCAAAGCGACGCCGAGGAAACATGCGATTTGATTTGTTGGCGGCATCACATGAGAGCGCCCCGCCGGCCACAAGCGGAGACCAGGCCGGAAAGCGCTACGCCCCCCCCAAAAAAAACAATTATTGCGCAATGAACTTCCACGACGCATCGCTTGTTCTTCGCCCTCCGCCGGAAGCGCGCCAAGTCCGAGAGCACCGTAGGCCGCAGCCATCTCATTACCTCTGCGTCCGCCGTCCTGGACACTAAATTTCCCCGCGCGGTTCCAAATAACGTGCGCTTTTGGGACGCGAGGAAATTTCTCAGTAAAAAAAAAACACAAAAAAACAAAACCAAAAAAAAAACTCGACGGTAAATCTTTTTTTCCAGCAACGATCGCAGATTGACAATCGCCGCCATTGTCGTTTTGAACTGGCGTGACGTCATCTCGCGAGACGAGATTGGCGAGATCGGCCTTCGCCGCGCGGAGAGCAGACGGCTGCCAAGTTAAAACAGGCGTTTAGCGGCTAAAGTTGGACCTTTTTTTCCGTAATAATCTTGTATGGCTGAATTATTGACATTTTTGCAAAAGAAATCCTTTGGCGCCGTAAGTGTCATCAGAATAGTTTATTTGGAAAGAAATCATATTTTGTTTCAACCTCAAAGCCAAAGGCACATTTTGTATTTGTTTTATGTACATTATGTATTCACGTTGTCAAATATTGATTTTGTCCATAAATTAAGTTTCGTTATTTCGATGTTATCGCGAGACCTGCGAGGTGGTAAGGTGGTTTATGCCCAGACACGTACAGACAAGACGTACGAAGAGCAGCAGCGACAAGGACTGTTCGCTATCCGTTAAAGGTATTTTGTGATTTATTTGGCTGTGTAAATGTAAGATATGCCTGTAATCATTATATTTGTGATGTAGATATCGAAAGTGTCTTTTTTGTTGCCCAAGACCTCCGAAGTGGCAGGTGGCAATGAGGTTAGCGTTAGCCAACATTTTGTATTAGCCTCGTATATTATTTCTGTATTGTAAATTGCTGAATGTATTTGATTTTACCAACAGTTTTCACGATGTTGGTGTACAAGAGCAAGCCTAAAGACACCATTAAACACCCGTCGTTTGGTAACCGTGCCCTGGTTTTGTTACTTTGGAGCTCCACGCGCCATACTTGGCCTTGCCGTGACAAGACGCGTACAAGGAAGGCTTGCGGAGATCAGGGAGTGTTCGACCGGAGGGCGAGGGCCCCCCGGCCGCAAAGCGTCAAATTGCTGCGTGCCTGCCTGCCCTTTGCCTGCTTGCGCCTTTGTGAGCTTTTTGACGTGTTCCTGGTCGACGCCTCGCCAGGCGTTTGGGGAAAGGCGACGGATTTCATTTGCTCCGAATGACGGCGTTTGCGGCGGCGAGTGACGCTTTTTTTTTGCATTTGTTCCACGTTCATAAATTCCCCGCGGGATGCACAGTTCCAAATAATGCGACTTTTGGGACGCAAGAACATTTCTCAGTCAAAAAAAAAAAAGCCAAAAACAACAGTAAATCTTTTTTTTTCCCCAGCAACGATCGCAGTTTGACAATCGCCGCCATTGTTGTTTTGATCTGGCGTGACGAGATTTCCGTTGTCGCCAGTTGCGATCGGCGAGATCGGCCTTCGCAGCGTGAAAGCAGACGACGGCCAAGCCGTGTAACGCTAAAACAAGTGTTGCGAAAGTTGATGGCGGGGATATCGCGGAGGAAGCAGCTAAAGTTGGATCATTTTTGGCGATAATAATCTTGTGTGCCTGAATTATTGACATAGAAGAAATAAAGCTACGATCAATGTATGTTGTTGTTGTTTGTGTTCTTATCATATCCCATTGAATAAGTTGACCGTTTCAGAATTCGAAATTTGGCACTCTCGAACTGCATCACGGGACTCCGACTTTTCTGATCAGCGAGTCCCGCAGGACTCGTACTGTAAAACGATCACTGCTTGTGTACTTTTTTTTTTTTTGTGCAGGCAAAGTGATCTTAGCTCTCCCCGCCTCGTTTTTGGTGCGTGCGGTGAGCCAGACTTCCTGACTTTTCTGTAAAAAGGGCGCCGGCATACCCAGTCGTGACTGTCACCCTTTCACAATGTCCATTTTGGGACAACCTTCTCCCTGCAAAAATATGGACCCTGACATCATTTCAGAAAAAATGACAAATAATGCCGATTAATTCACGACATCTTTTTGTATTCATGGGGAATCGTTTTTCAGTGAACATTTCTTGAAAGAAAGATCCATTGGTTCGCATTCCACGCCACGCAAGCAGCCACCGGACATAAGAAGAAAGTGTAGTGACACGTTTATTTCGATTTTTTGGGGGGGGCGGGGGTGCGTAGCATGGCGTGAGGCATTGCCTCTTGCGGCCCATCCGTAATGCGTCGTATTGTTTGCAAAAGAAATCCCGCATCCATTTGGTGGCTTTCCCGGTGAGGTCTCACCTGTCCGAAGCCCGCCATGGCTCCCTGGGGGCCCCCCCCCTGCTCCGCGTCCCGCCGGGCGTCCTCCAGGGCGAAGGCCGTCCCGTCGGTGTCCTGCACGCCCTCGTCTTTCACCACCACGCCCTCGCCTCCGCCTCCCAGCACCTGGAATAGATGACGTGAATGACATGGGGGGTTAGTGTTAAAAAAAATGCAGCAGCAACCACCTCCATTCCTGACCTACGGTGACATCCACGGCTTTCAGTGAGAGAGGCGCAGTGTACAGCAACATGTCACTCATGCGCGCCAATGCGGCGCGAGAGGAGGCAAAAGCAAAGAAAAGCCGAGCGAGCGATCCCAGCCCTGAGTGCCTGAAAGCTGTAACCATGGCAACCCCCCTACCGGAGGTAGCAACACTACCCGCGCGCTGTACTTGTGTACAGATTGGAGATTGTGCTCCATTTGAAGATGAAACCCTTCCAAAGCCCTCTCCACTCGAGACGGCGCCATTTGAATCCCTCAGCCTTGTTTGCAACCCAGCCAAATACCGAGTCCCGACTTCCAAGCCCCAGCCCCTGTTTAGAACTCCAAGCAATTCTTGAAGCCCTCATCTGAAACTTTGACTGGAGGTTCAATTCCAGGCTGGCACCTGGAACCGATTCTTGAAAGCCCAAGCTTCATTTCAAACACTCAAACTTGTTTGAACACCGAAATGTGATCGAAAGGCCACTTTGGAGCCTTGCTCCATTCTCAAAGGCAGACATCGCCTCAACCCCTCAACCAATTCTCAAAACCCTCAAGAATACAAAAAAATAACCATCTACAAATAACCCTGGCTTGCAACCATCCCTTTGAACACGAGCAATGGTTTCCAACCCGAACCCTCGCTTGACAAACCCCTTGCGATGACCACAAGCCTTATTTGAAACCAAAACGATTTTATTTTTATTTTTTGGGGGGAGATTTACAAAAACAAACGGTGATATTCCCCCCTCGTGGTCGAAACTAAAGGTTGCAGGTCGGACTTTGACGAGTCTCAAATACAGCAGGAAGTAAAGGGCTAGGAATGCATATGTCAAAGTCTAATGAAAAACGATCAAATACTTTATAATGCCACTTCTTTTATCTTTTGATCTGCCTCAATAATGTAACGAATTAAAAATGAAAATAGGGGTTTTCTCAGTCATTTTTAGATGAGATTAAAATAGAGATTAATTACAGATCCAAATTAATTAATCACTTTTTTTTAATCGCATGACAGCACTAATATATATATATATAGTGCTGTCATGCCATAGATATGTATACAGTGATACCTCTGCTCACGAACTTAATTGGTTCCCAGAAAGGGTGTGTGAGCCAAAAAGTTTGTCTTCCCAACATTTATTTCCCATAAGAAACCATTAAAATGAGAATAATCCGTTCCCAGGTCCCCATAAACATAATTTTCGACTAAATAAGCCTTAAAACTACACAAAAATAGACCTTATTTTATGTATAATAAATGTGCTATTGCATTGAAATTAAAGAAATAAACTGTACTGCATAATAAAGTCGTTTTATTTACCTTTGTGATCGTAGTTGATGGAATGGAGTGGGAGGGGGAGGGAGGGAGGGAGTTACGGTTTGGAAGGAGAGTCACCTTCCATAAGGACTGTAGGTAACTCAACCTCCGGTGTGGCTTCTCTTCTTTGCTTCTTAGAAGGAGACTCTTTATCCTTTTTGCTGACTAAAAACCTCTTCATTGACACCTGTTGCGTGTTAGCGTACTGGTACTGGGACGCTAAGTCACACAAACGCACACCTCGTTCGTGTTTTTCAATGATCTCCTTCTGCTCGATCGTAATTTTCTTTAGTGTCTTCTTAGGCTTAACACTAGCCTGTGGCGGGGTCTTTTTCGGTCCCATAATAGCAAAAGTGTCTATCAAACTCAAACCACGTCCGCATTCAAAGAAAGGGGGTGACGAACTGATTCTCATGGCCGCCACCGGTGGCGCTGTTCGATCGCTTGGTTTGGTTCGTCCGCCGAAAACTAGTTCGTCAGCAGAGACTATATGCTCGCAAAATTAATGTTCGTGAGGCGAAAAGTTCGTGAGCTAAAGCGTTTGTGAGCCGAGGTATCACTGTACTGTATACACACAGACACACAGACTTGCCTGCAGTCTGAGCGGCTGCCTCTGCTTGCGGCTGTGTCCGGCCCCCCTGTCTCGGTCTCCGTCTCTACCGCGCTCCCTGCCTTCCAAGTCCTCCTCCTCGCTGAAATGCTCCATGGCCACCAGGTCGTCGGGTAGATCTGTGGCGTTGCCACGGAGACCGTCCCTGCCGGCGCCGTCCACGCCGCCGGAGCCGCAGCTCGCCGACAGGCCGGCGGCCTGAGCGGGGCCCCCGCTGTCCGCCGACTGCGCCAGCAGGTCGCGCAGCTTGTAGCGAACGTCCTGCGTGCAGCCGGCGCTCTGCTTCAGCAGGCCGCCGCCCAGAGCCTCGCCGCTTCCGCACAGGGGCGCCGGGCCCATGTCCCCCAGCGCCATCAGATTGTTGGCCTGCTCCAGGGGCGCAGGGGTCCTTACACATGGGGAATAGATCAAAAATCCACACATATTGCCGCCATACCATGAAAAAAAAAATAAAAACGGGGCATTCTGTGTCAGAATGACATCCATTTCTCATTTTAATGCGATAGCTTGGAAAGGGTTCAAAAGATCCACTACACCCGAATTCAGCAAAACAAAACGAAGAACTTCAGGTGTCAGAGCCCAATGTAGTCACGTGTGTCTTTCAAACTGTGATATGTGTTTTTCCCCCCATCAGAAACGCGCGTTGGCGTCCCCCCAAATTTTCTAAACAAACTTCAAAAAACGAACCAAAATCTGCAAATACTTGCGGAGGTGGGTCCAATAATTTAAAGAAAGGGCTTCCCCATTGTCACCTGAACCAGAAGACAAATGGATACCGGATTTTCCGCACTGAAAGGCGCACTGGATTATGAGGCGCACCTTTCCTCAAATATTACATACACCGCATTATAAGGCGTAATCTACAATGCATCCACTAGATGGAGAAAAACATAAATTAACATAAAATGTACGTAAATTAACGTAAAATGTACGTAAATTAACGTAAAACGCGTAAATTAACCCTTGTGCGTCATCCCATTTTTCAAGCACAGTGGAAAAAACATTCAATTATGGCATCTTGGCTTTAAAGTGTAATATCAAAGTCATTTCTGAATATTTTTTTTTCCTCTCGACCACTCAAACTGTTCAGTGGCGTCGGGCCTATCCATTCATCTAGAGTTTTGATATATTTATTTCTTTTAGATGCCCTCTTTGGACAATAAAAGCAATAAAAAAGCAGTATTGTGCTTTGGGTAAAAGTAACTATCATCTGCATATATTTTATATAAAAAAACATTCAATTTGGAATATTCAGTATGGACAAGTTAGAGCCTTCAACATGTTAATAAATCATGAAGAAATATAGCGCCATCTGCTGTATTATTGCATGATTACTCTCAAGTCCCCCAAAATTGTTTTCACATGTAGTTCGACCGCTTGTGAAGAGATTCAGCGCCAAATCGCGACAAATGCATGGTCAAACATCCGGGGTACAGTGCATCAAGAAGACGTGGAAAAGTCGCATTTAGAATGGGTGTGTGTGGGCAAAACACGGCCCGTTATTGGACTGTTTTTCCTCCTGGCCATTTTCAAATGGAAATAAATAAATCCTTCTGAAAAACATATTTTGACTTTTTTTTAAACTTGACAACTAATTTTCACCTGTTTTTGGACAAGTTAGACCAATTTGAGCGATTTCAATGACGTTTTCATAACGTTGCCTTTGATCTATTTTTGGACGGTTTGTCAACAGTCCAAAAATAGGACGAATTGGCCACAAGGGTTAAAATAAAATGAACGTAAACACACACACACACACACACACACACACACACACACACACACACACACACACACACACACACACACACACACACACACACACACACACACACACACACACACACACACACACACACACACACACACACACAAATCAAATTGTATACTGTTGCCATACTTTCCATACTTGTGCCGGAACCCTGGGGCCGGGCCGCTCGCCGCCCATGTTACTGGTTCCACACTCCACCATGAAGTTGGGGAAGTTGGGGTATCCTCCTCCGCCACCGCCCGAGCAGCTGCCGCCGCTCTCCCTTCCTTTCCCGCCGCCGCGTTCCTCTTGCTTTGGGAGGACGCCGCCCAGCATCCCCCCGCTGGCCGCCACGGCGGCGGCAGCCGCCGCCGCCTTCCTCTGCGAGATAATCTGCGTGCACTCGTCGATGACCGTCTTGATCTGCAGGATGCTGGCGGCGGTGAGGATGCAGAGCGCCTGCGATTGGAGCACCACCAGCGAGCCGCTGTACATGAAGTCCACCAGCTGCTTGACCGTTTCGGCGGGCACCAGCGGCGGTACGGAGATCTCCGAGTGGCCTAGGAGCAGCTTGTCCTGGAAGAAGGGGCTGCCGGCCGCCAGGACGCAGGCGTGCGCCCGCAACGAGGCGTCGTGGATGCGCACCGTCACGTCGCAGAAGAGGCCCTCGCGCCGTTGGGTGCGCAAGGCCTCCAGCACCGACTGGCTGGAGTTGTGCAAGTGGATGTAGTGGACCGTCTCGGTGCCGGGCGCCATGACGGGTGGCGGCGAGTCGCTGGGGACCGGGTGGGGGTGGGGGAGAGGGAGGGGAGGGAGGTGCCTGGGGTTCTGCGTCAGCTTGAGGGATGAAGAGGACGAGGAGGGAAACGGGTACGGCGCATGGGCCACGGTGGGGCCGGGTCACGACTCACGGAGTCATGGGGGCGGATGCCGCCGAGCGAGGCGAGCTGCTGCTGCTGCTGCTGTTGTTGTCGGTTGTTGTTGTTGTTGCGGCCCTCTGGAGCGCGATGGGGAACAATCACTTATTCCTTTCGGCGAGGAATCAAACAAAAATCACCTTTTAGTTTGTGTAAGCAGGATATTTGGAAGTACAGCAAGGCTCAATCCCCATCCCCTGCCAATAGTCATAAACCTTCAGTAAATGCCGCCCCCCCTACAAATGTTTCGAATCGCCTATACAGTACAGCGGCAGGTTGACTTAAGAGTGAGACAATTTGAGAGGTTCTTGCGATACAAGGCGGCTCTCGGATGATCATTTCTACTTTTATCCTGAGCAATGACATCAAGGTGACAGCAGCAAATTTCACAACAAACAATGAACAATTCGTCTAAGAGAGGCCAAGGGACATTTGTGGACAATTGGGCACACTTGAATCTAAGCCGCACCCAGTAACTCAAAACAATCGTACATATAGAACAGATACACCAATTATCGGCCAGGCCAACTATTAGTACATAAATCATTTGATCCACATCAGAATTGGCCTTTTATAAAAAACTAAAAAACAAAAATAATAATAATAATAAGGCGTAGAAAAAGTAGTGTGTTTCCGGTAACATGAAATTTCAGCATAGGGTCGGTAGGTCGGACAAAGTTTTTTTTTAACTCTTTTTTTTTTCTCCCTCCCTCCCCCATCAAAAACGTAAACAAATTAAACATAAAACAAGGAGACATTGAAACCAGTGCCGGATGCTCGTCTGTCAAAGAGGGGAAGCTCAATTTTGGTCGACATCATAAAATGTGTCCGTTTAGTTCTACGCAAATTCTACTCTAGCTCCGTTCCTTTTCAAGAAAATGATCTGTGACCCTGTCATACCAACAAGGCGTCTTTTCCCGGTACTTAATTAGTGTCCTACAACTGTAGGAACTACAATAAAACCCACCAGAAATAAAAGATTAATTTGTCGCTAGTTTGTTTACAACAAAGAGTGTCACTAAAATGATTAGCAGAAGTCTCCAGCTCAACTCGGAACAGAATGCGAGTTGAAAAATTGCCGGCACGGATGCCTACACTAAAAGCTCGGTGATTGGCTCATTTCAATGTCAATCGAACTGGCACACAGGCTCAGACAGATCATACAATCGGATGCAGAAAAGCCTGGCGTCCGGTACCCTCCCACTGCCATCCAGTCCCAGAGACGCTGAACTCCGTGGGCGGGACAAAAACAGTTTGTATCCAATGACTCGTCTCCGTTCAACGCATTGGGACAACCTACCCTGAACTCACTACCGTTTAAAGCACAGCGAAGCTGCGGGATGAATGAGAAGGGAGTCGCGTCGTAACCAGTGAGAAGAAGCTGATTCGGAACAAAAGTTGAGCAAGTTGTAGCGCATATTTAGTCAGTGACATGGACACACAATGACATTTACATTCATATATTTGATCACTTATTCTTTGACATTTTAGGGGAAGCCGAGCTTCCCTTGCAGTCCAAGAGCAATCGCCGCTGATTGAAACCCCCGCTCGCCGCCAAAGGCGGTGAGAGAGTTGGGTGCCCTGCGGCTGGGTGTTCCAGCCATCTTGTTACCTCTGCGTCCCACGTCCTAGATGGCCCGTGGTGTTCGTCAAATAGTTCGCTGAATCTTTTCGATACAGCAGTGGATGCTATTTTCTTCATATTATGGTGCGAGCATGCGACTGCAACACACAAAACGCGGTTTCAACTGTTGTCGGAGATCGTGGCCGCCGCCACGATTCAATGTTGTTGACAGACGAGCGACAGGGCAAACGACGCGCACGCTCAACGTGAATATCGCGAGTTTGCACCAATGTAAACGCTCTAAATTCATCTTTCCTTTTATTATTTATAATTTTGTCTGTGGTTTTATTGTTCTTGTTTTGATTGCAAAGCGTCCTTGAGTGGTTTGAAAGGCGCTTATAAATGAAATGTACTATTATTATTATTATTACACAAAAATGTAGAAGGTTTGAAAAAAAAATGCCGGCGGTTAAGTTTTTTTTCGAGGTAGAAATTCTCGGTCGGTCGGGTTACCGGAAACACACTTTTTTTTCTAGGCCTTAAGTAATGTTAATTACTACAACATTTACTTCTACATGCACGTATACCATTAAATTTGGCCTTATAAATCAGAATCATCTTTATTGGCCAAGTATGTAGAACACACAAGGAATTTGTCTCCGGTATAACACGCTGCATTAGTATCATCATAAACAAGAACATGACAAATAGGTATGGAAGGACATTTCATAATGTAAGTGAACCATAGTTTCAAGCAGAGCTAAAGTGATCAGTGGTAGAATACAATACTATTACAGTTTGTACAGTTGGTGCAGAAAATCATTGAACCATTTTAGAGAGATACAATATTTGTTGTACAAGAAGAGTGACTACATCAGTGACTGTTTAGGGAGTTAATGGCTAGAGGGAAGAAGCTGTTTAAGTGTCTGCTGGATTTGGTGCGCATGGATTCTTAGCGCCTGCCAGAGGGGAGTAGCTGGAAAAGGTGGTGGGCAGGATGCGGGGCATCCAGGAGGATTTTCCGTGCCCTTGTCTTGATTCTTGCAGTGTGCAAGTCCTCAAGAGTGGGTAGGGCGGTGCCAATGATTTTTTGCGCCGTCCTAATTGTCCGTTGAAGTCGGATTTTGTCCTTCTTTGTGGCGGCCCCAAACCAAACCGTGATGGAAGAACACAGGATTGATTCGATGACTGCCGTGTAGAACTGACGTAGCACCTCCTGTGGCAGGCCATGTTTCCTCAGCAGCCTCAGGAAGTACATCCTATGCTGGGCCCTTTTCAGGATGGAGATGGTGTTGACTTCCCACTTCATGTACTGGGAGACTGTGATTCCCAGGAACTTGAAGGTCTCGACGGTTGACACGGGGCAGTTGGATAGTGTGAGGGGCAACTCTGGAGAAGGATGTTTCCTGAAGTCCACGATCATCTCTACAGTCTTGAGCGTGTTCAGCCCGAGGTTGTGTCGGCTGCACCAAAGCTCCAGCTGCTCCACTTGTTGTCGGATGCGCAGACTCGTCGCCGTCTTTGATGAGACCGATGACCGTGGTGTCGTCCTGCGAACTCGATGAGTTTGCCGGCTGGACTTGTTAAGGTGCAATCGTTTGTGTAGAGGAGAAGAGCAGTGGAGAGAGGACACATCCCTGTGGGGCTCCAGTGCTAGTGGTGCGTGTTGATGATGTTGTCGCTCCCAGTCTCACCTGTTGTGTCCGTCCCGTCAGGAAGCTGAGGATCCACTGGCAGATCGTAGGGGACACACCGAGGTGGAGAAGTTTGGGGGTGAGGAGTTCCTGTATGATGATGTTGAATGCAGAGCTGAAATCCACAAACAGGATCCTTGCGTAGGTCCCTGTCCTGTCGAGGTGCTCGAGGATGTAGTGCAGACCTATGTTGACTGCGTCCTCCACAGACCTGTTTGCCCGGTAGGCAAACTGAAGAGGGTCCAGCAGGGGTCCGGTGACGTTCTTTAGGTGGTGATGTTTTTTATACTGGTTTCATGGTCAACGAGGCAAGCTCGCGTGGGCAAAATAAGTAAGTTGGGCTGGTGTGGGTGAAACGAGGCAGACCAACAAGAAACGGCACGTTTTACCCACAAGGGTGCAAACTCTGTCTGTCCAACAGGGGGAGCGAACTCCGGTTCCTCGAGAGCCGTGTCCTGCCGGTTTTCGATCCCTCCCTCCTCCAACACACCTGATTCAATTGAGGATGATCTTTTTAGGCCACTCCAGAACTTGCTGATGAGCTGATCATTCGAATCGGGTGTGTTGAAGTCGAGAAGGCTCTAAAAGAGGCAGGATGTGGCTCTCGAGGAACCGGAGTTCCTGCTGTACAATATGTCCCACTTGCAAAAGGTGGCAGCAGTTTGACCGGGAGAGTGACGTCATGGAGCAGGTGGTCTGAAGTCAAAACTCGCCTCGGCTAGCTCGGCGATAGCTGTTGACGTTGGCCGCGCGAAAATTTCGGCCCTTTCCAGTCGACTCGACAAACAAGTCTCGATAAACGTACGCGTGTTTCTGATCAAATTACATTTAGGAGGCTATCCACTCTCACTCGACACCCCCCCCCCCCCACGTTCCTTAACCTAGCTACATGCTAACTTACCCTAGCTAGCCACGTTAGCACGTCAAGCTAACGAGCTACTGCCTATTTTTCACCGCCAAATAGACACGCGGCAAGCATGCACGCGCGATGTTAAATGTTGATTGCATACCTGAGACGTGCGCTGACACTTCGGAACTCTTGCGTCTTTATTTTCTTTTTGTTTGTTTCAGCGGGGGTGGATGCAGCAAGCAAGAAAGCAAGCCTGCTGTTGAGAGCTGCCTGCGTGATGTTGAGGGCTGGGGGAAAAAACACAAGCATGCACGCCCCCCCTCCCCCACACATACAACACAGCAGGGACGTGATGTTTAAACCACAGCAGGAAAAAAAATGAAGAAAAGCAACCAGAGCGCTCAAAGAAACACGCGCATGCTCACAAGTCGCCTGAAGTCGGACTCGCTACCTTCGAGTGCGCGTCGCGTTCAGGAACACCTGTAAAATGCCCTCACGGTCTCACGCGGCAACGGAAAGACGAAAATTAGTGTTGCGATCCATGAGCATCGAAATGAGTCGAACGGATCAGACTCGTTACGGACTCATTTGCTCCTGGATTCGAACTGTGATAGACAATATGTCGCTGTTATTTCCCCCCCTCTTAACAGGTGGTTCGGGAGTCCCCGAATGCATCAGCCAGGAATGACACACAAAGCACACACACATCTGGAAGAGTTTGAGCGAGTAATTTTTTTACATCATATGTCGTGATCTATACAGCTCTAATGTCGCCTATTCGCATCATATTACTCCGTGTACCGTATCTGCTGTTATTCAACCTTGATTTAAAATAAACCGACAAATTGGGCGGACCTCAGCTATTTGGGGAACGTGTTTCACGAGTGAGGAGCCGACTAACTTAAATGCTGCTTTGCTTTGTTTGGTTCTGCGTCTGGGAACACCAACATGGACCAGTCCCAGACCAGCTGAAGGATTCGTATGCTTCATTTGACGTGTACTGTACAGTCAAACCTCGGTTTTCGTCCATAAGACGTTCCAGCAGGCTGTTCGAAAACCGAAACCACGCTCTTTTTTAAAAAATCAAAATGTTTATTGAACACGTCTGCTCACAATGGAAAGCAACACGAGGAAGTGACGAGTCAAATGGTGCATTCAAGTGCGCTCAGTTTGTTCATACCGAAATTTGTTCGTCATCTGAGTCAGAAAAAACTCGAAATTTGTGGTCGAGAACCAAATTGGTCGAGAACTGAGACGTTCGAAAACCGTGGTTTGACTGTATTTTAGTCCAAGACTATTGAGGGACTTTTAAGACCAGCAGCAATATTTTCAAAGCTCTTCTTTTGACTCGCAGAAAGCGAGTGCAGTTATGCGAGGGACAGGAGTGGTGCGATCGAGTTTCTTCGTGTTTGTAAGGACATTTTGGGTCAGCTGCATCTGCCTGATCGATTTTATTTCTTCGAACCTGCAGACACTATCGTAGCCTGTTGAAAATATCGCGGTGCATCTTCCGCATCCTCAATTTGAAAGAATGTCCCGATTTTCTGTCATAAAGACAAGTTTGGATCAAATGTTTGATAGAATGATTCATCCATGATTCAAATAATCGGCCAAAGCGCTGCTGCGTGGACTTGCGGCTTTCGGAAAGAGACGGCAGACTTTGTTCCACAACAAAATAGAATTTAATCATCAAGTGTCTTCTTCTTCCGCGTGAAACAAAAGGCATCGCTTCTCGCGCTTTCCCATTTTCGTCTGTGTGTAAGGCATGCGGTCTCCACACAGCTTTTAGACACTGGAAGCGTACTGGTCGGACACACACACACACACACACACGCACGCTCCTGACACAATACAGTACAGTATACACACACAATAAAGCAGCAGCAGTAGTAGTAGTAGTACTCCACCCCTCCCGGTCAGAGTTGATGCGGGGTTCATCACGACAACAAAGCGTAGTAGTTCACAACAAAGTTCTAAACGATGGCTAACATTTGCCGCCCGCTACACGGAGACGTGACCAACACGGACACCGGCAGTCAACGGGCAGAGATTGGAACAGGTCACGCATGCGCTAAGCCTTGAGCTAACGAGTCGCGCGGCATTTTGTCTTGCGCAAGTCGGTTTGCAATTTACAGCGACACGAACGTGATTATTTCTCAACATACAACCGAGAACCTTTCGTTTCACTCGGGGGAACCCCCCCCATCGACGATTGGCTGACGAGTTTCCGTTCAAAAGATCCACTCTGGAGGACGTAGCCCCCGAAATGCCGTCGTGATGAGGGAGTGGCGAATGAGCGAAGTCAGCCCGTGCCTCAGCTCTTGAACTCAAAAGTCGAGCGTCGAGTCTCTTGAGTGACTTCGTTCAAGTCCAATTTGCAACAACTCGCGCCCCCAATCTCTGCTCGTTGAACTTTGCGTGTGATGTCATGGGAAGGAATGGAGCAGCCGTGACGGCGTTTCGGAAGGTCCGTCGGGGAGCGCCTTGGCCCATCGGGCTTCTGTGTGTATAAAAAGTGAAAGCATTTTCACGTTCTGTGGTGTAAAATGTGACGGGAATGGCCTCGGCTGTATAAATAGTCGTCTATTTGCTTCCATATAAAAATAACGTTAGCAATACACAAATATTAGACACCGACGGAGTTTAGACAGAGCTAGCGAGGAAAACGGACAAACACAAGAAAGCTGCTGGCGCCGAGCAATAAATATGCAGAGCGTGCGGCGCTTGTTGTGCGCCGCCCTGACTTCGGGGCGGCGGTCGAGTGGCGGGTGGGGTGGGTGGGTCACGGCCGTTGGAGGGATGGGGGGTGAACGATGGCCACGAAGCAGCGGAGTGTTCCTTTCGTACTTTTTTTTCCGGGAGGGCCTTCAGTGTTGCTGAGCTTCCTGCTCCCTCTGACGGCAGCCCACCGCTGTGATGAGCGCGGCCCCCTTCCCGCTGCCGTCCTCGGACAGAAGGAAATTCACGTCGCATTTCGGGGAGAGCTCTTTCACCGTTTGCTGGAAGATCCGCGAAAAGCTGCGAGGGGCAGAGGGGGGAGAGGAGACGGGCGGGGTGAGGGGGCGTCGAGAATTGTTTTTTTTTTCCAGAAAGTGTTATCTATCTTTTTCCATTCTTCAGCAATCGGCATTGCTAAGTTTCATGAAAATGGCGATTCCTGGGCAAAAAAAAAAAAAAAAAAGCGGAGAAAAACAACTTTTTGTAAAAAGCGTGCATTTCAAGCACGTGAGGCACCACTGCCACCTAGTGGTCGCTTTTTGACATGATTTACAATACAAACGATTTATTCTCATTCACAGATTGCATCAGACGCTCATCCTCTCTATGACGCAAAAAAAAAAAAAAAGACTTAGACGTAGAAGTACGTCATTGGTAGGCGGGGCCTCATTTTAAAAAGACGTCTTGTGGAGTTGAAGAGTTCATTGGATGTGCTGTGTGAAAGGTATTCATACGGAATTGGGAGCTGACCGGCAAAACCAGGAGGGGTTGCACACTCAGCGGGTTTTGAGTGGCCGCCTCTCTTTGACCCGTTTTTTTGTGTTTTTTCCCTAGATAGCTCTCATGTACGAAAGGGCTGATTCTCTATTGCCCGATCAAGTCATTCAATCGCCAAACGGTCGGCGGTTCCATTTCTAGCTCCAACTCTTGCCCACGATGATCAAGCAAAGGTTGCCACTCTTCCACTTGCTTTTTATTTATTTATGGACCTTTTAAGGACTTTGCGGGCTAATTTAGACTTTTTTTTTATGGACTTTTTCCTCGATTCAGCAGGGGATTCACGCTGGATTTAAAACCCGCTCAGCAATATGAAGCAATATTTTTTCATTTTATTACAGGTAGGAAAATGAAAAAAAACCAACTTGAATTCATTATCAAATAAAGTACACTAAGAACATTTTTAATTTAGAAAATATAAAACAAAAAAATGTTTCGAATATAATTTTTATTTTTATTTTAGAAGCTTTCCCTGAAAATTAAGAACATCATTTTACAACTTCTTTTTTAATGGAATTTTCAGAACTTTCAGGACCCGTGGGAACCCTGTCAAGGCACTGATCCATAAATTCCCCCCAGGTCGGCACTGCAAATTGCAAAAAAATAAATAAATAAAAATACTACTACTAATAATAAAATGTTCTCAATTGCACTTGCTGGTTAAAGAATGGAACTGATGATTCGAGAAGGTACTAAGAAGGAAGTGACCCGGCCACAATATCGAACGACTTCTGAGCCAGCGCCAGGTGGGACGCCGCCCGTACAGCCGCCGCAGTGACGCCGCCTTCACACCGCATTGGGACATCAGAGGCAATAGCGGCTTAGCTACGTCATAAGCCAACACAGACTGAGTCAACCTCAACTTCCTATTCTGTCTCGGTTATCTTCGCACGAGACAGCGAGAGGAAGAAGCATCGGAACGCGGAGAGTACCCGCACGCGAGTTAAACCGAGGGGATGGGCCAGGGTGCCGATTTTGCACGGGTGTCAAAAGAGTCAACTCTTGTAACAGCGATGACGTTGGCCTTACTGTGGGTGCAGCTTGTAGAGTGTTCCGTCCACGCCCACGGTCACATCCAGGTGGTCCAGTCTCCGGTTCTCGCGGATCTTGTCCACAACCGCCGCCATACCGGCCCCGCAGATCTGGGCGGCGCGGCGGGACACCGTGCCGCAAACCTCCTTGACGATGATACTGTCGTCGCAGGTGCTGTCCAGCCCCAGTTGCTGCAGGATGGCCCTGACCTGCAGCAGAGCCAGACGATCGCTGCGGAGGGGTGGGGGGTGGGGTTGTAGGAAGCAGGAGACATGTCAATAGCTTGCCAAATGCAGTGGAGTCACTGGATCCTTCGCGACTGTTGAGGAATAATACTTTAAGGAACCAACCCGAAGAATTTGAGGAGTTGTGAGCAAGTCAAGACCAAGCTTTGAAGGGATGGAGACCAAATCAGTCCTGAGACTTTGAGGGGCCAGGCCCATGGTTTGAAGGCTTGAGGCCGAGTCAAGATCAGGAGTCTCATGATTAAGGACTTGCGACCAAGTCAAAACCCAAAAACATTGTGGAGCCATAGAAAGAGCTGTGACCAAATCAAGACCAAGACTTTGAGCAGTGGAGAGCAAGTCAAGACCAAGGTATTGAAGACCCGTGGCCAAGTAGAGAATAAAACCTTGAGAAGCTGAGAACCCCAAGACCCCGGACTTTGAGGACCCCGTACGAGTCAAAACCAAGACTGAAAGGAGCCGAGACCAACGTGAGGTCGAGGCTTGTCAGGAACTGCTGTCCCTGCAGTTTGGGTCTCATCTGGACCATAAATCCCGAATACTCGATTTCGAGTCAAAACGATAATTTGGAAAGACTGAAAGCGTCGCACACTTCGATAAGCGACCCACCTTTCGATCTGAGACAGGAACTTTGTTTCAAAGATGCCTCTCGTCTTTAACGTTTCAGAGATTTGTCCGCGGAAAAGGAATCCGCGCTTGGTGAGATCAATCAAAATCTGCCTGACGATCTCCCCCAGGTACATGCCGCTGCACATCTTCTCGTATCTAAAGAGGAACATTTGGTGAAGAACTGTCGACTTGAAAGTACTCGGAGATCCCGAAAAGCGGGCCGACCTTTGTTTGCCTTCGTTGAGCGAGTTCTCGTCCACCGCCTGGTCGTACTGGGTTCTGATGTCATCCAGGCAACCGTTGTCTCCGAACGCTCCCCATTCCATGTTGACGCACATCTGACCTTCGTTCCCTTCCACGATCTCGACGTTTCTCATCTCCTCCATATAACAAGCGTTGCTGCCCGTCCCTGAGGGCGGGAAACAACAACAACAACAACAAAACGCTTGTTACTCAGTGGTGGGAAGGACAGGTTGGGAGGGGAGGTTGCCGACATCCCAGCTGAGTCCACGCGATCCCCTCGCGACGGCTAGCTAGCGGAGCTTCCTGCCCGCCTCGCTCCCGAACGCACGGATACATTGCGCCCTGCCAGCTACGGGATCGCGGGATTCTCCCGGAGAGCTTCGGCTGTCCTCCGACGCGCGGATCTCCGGATCTGCCAAGAAAGCTTCCCAAAGCTCGCCGATCGAAAGAGCTACGCGCTCCGGCTGCTCCCGCAGGGATGGCGTTGTTAAACGCCCGCTCACCCACGAAGAAAGGGTTGATTCCGAAGGAGCTAATTCTTTCCAATGACCTGGGTTTTCCCGGCCCTGCCTTCCCTGAGATGTGGACTGGCGCCAGCCAATGCAGTGCGACTCTCCAAATATTCTCGCTTCTTACTCGGACGCTCCGAGAACAACGTTAAACGTAAGCAGCGTATATTCGCCGCATCGACCACCGGTATCTTTTCAATTGCACTCCAAAAGAGGTTGGGAAATCGGGCTTGGGGGTGATGTTTCCGGATGCCACATGGTCTTTGCTAATGTTCGAAATGTTTCCGTACTTTCTGCTCTCCTCTAACAAGCAGATGGTTGTTGTTCAAAAAAAAAAAACCTTACCTGCAATCAGGCCCACCTCACAGGTGGGTTCCTCATAGGCGCAGGTCATCATGGTGCCCACGGTGTCGTTGACGATCGCCACCACATCCAGCTCAAATTCCTGACATGAGCAAAAGATGGCGGTCGGACACGTGAACCACGACGCATGCGCCACCATCATCATTTCCTAAGAGGCGGGCGCTAGTTTGGAGTATTTCTGGCTATTTGTTACGGGACAACACGACTCCGCTGATCAAAATGTTTTCGCGGGTGATCCGACCCGATAAGACCGTCTCGACACAGCACAATGCCGGCACGCCACACGAGGCACAATGCACCAAATACCCCTTTGGGGGGGTCTCATCTCTGTCGCGCTGCAGACTCGTACGTCGGATGGTGTGTCGGTTTTAGCGTATGCTAGCATAACAGGAGCCCCAATCAGCGCTGCCCTGGCACTTAAACACTAACAGTCACTGAATAATGACTGGTTCCTCCATCGAAAAGGGTAAAAGTCTGATTAGACCGTGATGGGCGCTGACATACCGTAAATTCCGGACTATAAGCCGCTACTTTTTCCCCCCCAAACTTTCAACCCTGCGGCTTATTCAGTGATGCGGCCAATATGTGTAATTTTTCTAACGGCCGCCAGGGGGCGCGCGAGTAGAAAAGGTAAGATTAAGAGCGGTGGAATATATGCGTCGAGGAAGACTGCAACTTCTTGTCTTGTGCATCAATTCAATTAGCGTGAACATAGCCTCATCATGGAAACGCAGCTTTCAAACTAAAAGCAATCGAGCTGTCCGATAAAGAAGGAAACAGAGCTGCTGCACGTCAACTTGGCATAAACGACGGCTCACCGTGATTTTCACAAGTACCGGTATGTTCTTTTACCAGACCTGTTATACTGTGTTGCTATTCTGTTGCTAGCGTGTTGTTAGCATGTTGCTACCGTTTTACTGCCGCGTCACAGGCACCGTTTGGGAAGAAAGTTAGATTATTATTAAATTATATGATTCAAACTTTGAAAACTCTTTCTTTGTAAATCTGTTGACATGTTTTAATGTGGGCACATGCAGCTTATATACAGGTGCGGCTTGTGTATGTACAAAATTGGTTTTCCTCTAAAAAATGTCGTGGGTGCGGCTTATAATCAGGTGCGCTCTATAGTGCGGAAATGACGGTACATTAAACAGCGAACACCAAGTGTCTCAGGAAGGAATGCCGGCAAAGAGAAAGTGATGAACACATGGTGGACTGTCGCGTTTGCGTCGTACGTGGCCATTATAAGGAACATTCCCACGCATAGAAACGACTTCAAACGCAGATGCGGTTCAAGGATCGACTCGTGACCATGCTGCAGAGCCCGTCGCCTTTCAGGCTCGCGACAGCGGACCCCCCCGCCCCCAAAAAACCCAGGATTTATCAAATTGCTTCCAACACGAAGTCGCCGGTGGTCAACTTAACAGCCTCGGGCTCGGCTTTCCCCTTTTTTTTTCCGTCGCACAACCGCCGTCCCGCCTCCGATACCAACTGGGGAAACGTAGGCGGTGATGTTCCACGGTTGGACTTTGGGACATGCGGAGAAGCTGGCTTTGACAGACACTGACCAAGGGGCCAATGTGCGGTTCGAGCAGACAATAACATGTCTCCTCATTGAGCCGATTGTTACTAAATCGGTTCTACCAGATTAACAAAATGGCGTCCCCCCCGTGCCCCCTTCTGAATGACCTCTTTCCTCTTGATGGCCTCCCTCAGAAGCTCCACCACATCTTCGCCCTCACAGTCGGTGGCTTTGAAGCCTTTGGTCCAGGTCACGAGTATTCCCTGCCGAACACAAAGCACGATTAGCTCTCGGCTAATTAGCTCAGAATCGTTTGAGATTCGGCGAACTCGCGGCTTGAGCTCGGCGTTTCGGGCAAACTCACTGCATCCAGGCTGGTCTGATGGCAAGGGAAGGAGAAGGTGAAGCCCAGCGGCAAACGGGCACTCTTCATCCCCATGTAGTCCAGGAAGTCCGATATGCAGTGCACGATGTGGTCAAAGAGCTGTGAAATTGATCGTGGGAGGAGCCGCAAAAGTGAGAACCATTCCGGAAGCGTTCGGTCGGGGAAGACGGCGGCCAACGCGTTACCTCCTCTCCTGTCCCCTGCATAACCTCGATGGGAATGGCATATATTTTGTTGTGCATCTCCACAGACCGCCTCTTCCCGCTGCGAATCTTGACCAGAAGCACGCGGAAGTTTGTCCCGCCGAGGTCCAGAGCGAGGAAGTCTCCGTTTTCTGGACACAAAGGAAACGTTTGCACCTTCCACGCAGGTCATCGATGGAATTCCAAGAGGAAGCCCAGATCAGCATCGGCAAACAGCATTTTAGCTTCTGAGAAGCGAGTGGCCCATATTGCCCCGAGGGGGGGGGTCCCTCCCCTCCCTCCCCTCCCTCGGCCATCATTCACCTGTTCCATCCGGTGTACTTCGGACGTATGTGGGCAGCATTTTGACCGTCGCCTCCTGGTGCGTGTCCTTCTTGAGGCCTCTTTCTATCTCCGCCCGCATGCGCTTCTTCACCTCCAGCAGCTGAGCTTTGCCCAGCCGGAACTCGGCCAGGGTCTGCTGGATGTGCCGCGCCTGTTCCGTCAGGCGGTAAGCCACCGCCGTCACCATGGCGGCGCCCTTGCCGCTCCCGCTCTCCGACAGCAAGAAGCGCACGTCCGAGTCCGGCACCAGGCGCCGCACCATCTTGTGCAGGCGGCGGGCATACCTGGTCACAGAAACACAGGCTTTGTTTTCTCCGTCCTCTCCGGAAGAGGCCCGCGGCCGCCGCCGAGGCACATCATTGAATTGCGCTTCGTCGCGCGCAGTCTGGTTGGGCGCTGCTACGTAGAAATATGCAAACCGAGATCGCGACGGACCGTTAGGAGTTTGCAGACCATCGTCTGGACCACCCTGCCACTCGGTTGACTGGCTGCGCTTGGTCGTGCGGAGGTCGGGTGGGCTTTCAATAAGTGAGGATTTTGGTGCCCCGAGACAACTCCCGTTGTGATTTTGTGCTACGTAACTGAAACTAAATTGAGTAACGTCACAAAGCAATGATGAGACTTGGGGGCAGCGTCAATCGCAGATTTTCGTGATTCCTGGCAGGGCTTTTGTGATTTTTTTTTTTTGGGTGATAGTAATGAGGACACCGTAACTACCGGGGACGACATATTGTGCTTACTGAGGGTGCATCTTGTAGAGGGAGCCGTCAATGCCCACGGTGGTGCGAAGGCGAGCCACGCCCTTGTTCTCCTTCAGGCGAGACAGGATGCCCCCCAGGGTGGCGGCGATCAGATTGGCCGAGCGGAAGGACACGATTGTGCACACGTGCTGCACGGCGAGGCAGTCCTCGTCGGAGGGCTCCACCCCCAGCCTCGTTAGGATTTCCATGCACTTCTTCAGCCCTTCTTTCGTCCTGGTGGGGAGGGATCGGTCCATGTAAAGTCAAACGAGATTTTGAGGGGTGGTCGGAAATGGAAAGAGAAGAGCAGCAAACTTTTTTGGTTGTAAGACTATCAGACCCCTCGAGAGAGATCAAACAGAGACTTCAAAAATCGAGATTGTGGAAGCTAACCCGCTCGTAGCTGATTTTGGTATCATTGTCAAGTGCCTTCATCGTCCTCCAAAGGTGCAGCATAGCATTGTTGGTTGATTTTTTTCACCCGCCCGATGCCGAACTTCCGAGGGAAGTCAAAAAAGTAGAGTTGCGTTTCAAAACAGGATTGTACAACAGAATGTGAGGAAGCTTCAGAGCTTCATATTTATGTTCAACGTCGCAAGTGGCGTGTGTCTTGAAGGGAAGCCACGGTAGGACTTACTCTATGCGCTCCCTCTTCCGAGTACCAATTAACTCATTCAGTAGCGACCAAGTCTGAAAAGACGTTTAAAGACGTCTTTGGGAGTGAATGAGTTAAGAGGCGACCAGCGGCACTGTGGACCAACTGGAGACCCCTCATGGTGGATTGGCTAACTCCAAAGTCAAGTGCATGACCGTCATCCGGCCGGGACGCGACGAAGGCATGAATTGCAGTATCTCAAAGTGCTCACCGGAGAAAGGAGAGGTTGGACTTGAGCCATTTCCAACAACACCTTAAAAACGGAAGGAAATCTTGGCGACGAATGCAAGATTCTCGCTTGTTTTTACGCAAAATGATCCTACGGCAAATGAAATGTCATCTTTGCGTTTGTTTGTTTGTTTGTTTTCGCACGCCACTCACTTTTCAATGGCCGACACGTGCTTGGTTTCAATCTTCCCTTTTGTCAGGAGCTCGGGTGTGATGCGTCCTTCAAACAGCAGACCCTCTTTGGCCATCTTGACCAGAATGAGCCGCACCAGCTCCCCCATGTACATGCCACTGGCCATCTTCTCAAAACTGAATGGAAAGAAAACACGGCTGGGATTCTCACTCACGCTTCCTACAAGCGTCTGCGTGGCTTCTCAATTCTCGTCAAAGATTGAACGGAGACATCCGGACTCTGACAATGTTGGACTTTTCACCAATGCAACAGGCTCATTCAGGCCCCAGCAAGCCAGAGTCCGGTTGCCTCCTTTCACTCTTCCTTTCCGAAACATGGCAGTGAAAGTCCGGAAAACATCAAGCAAAAGAAGCATCAAACGTCCTTCCAGAGTAAAGAAACGTTGACGCTCACAGCTGCTTTCCCGGGTTGATGGACCCCCTGTCGATCTCGCGGTCAAACTCAGTGCGTAGGTCCTCCAAGGAGCCGTCGTCGCCAAAGGCCCCCCACTCGGTGTTGATGCACATCCGACCCTCGTCGCCCTCCACCTGGTCGATGTGACGCATTTCTTCCATGTAGCAGGCATTGGTTCCTGTTCCTGGCAGCGGGCAAAGTCGGGAGGGGCGTCAGTCGGGCGACGCAACTGTCGCTCTCGTGATGTCGGGTTGTGGTCCGAGTCCTTTTTAGCGCGAGTGGCACCGTTGCAGCACGGACGCCCGCCCGTGCAGTAATTTGCTTCGTGAGTTGCATTTATCTCTTTATTTATTTATTTCTATATCAACGGAGTGGCTGGCTCACGGTGTTGCACTTCACCCGGAAAATATCCACTCTCAACCCATACTGACTGTATTCATACCGAGGGAAACTCCAGTGGAGCAAACCTAAGTTTGGGAAACCCTGAAAAAGTAGCCTTATTAATCTGGTTTGGTTTGTCTTTGGGATGAAAATAGCAGACAAAAGAAAATCCCCAAAACTATTAATGCCCATAAGGTGAATGAACAAGAGCTAACAACTAACCAGCTACGCCAGCATGCTAGCTAACTGACATTTAGGGAATTAGTTAGCTAGCAAGCCTTTGTGAGAAAATAGCAGACAAAAGAAAATCCCAAAACTATTAATGCCCATAAGGTGAATGAACAACAGCTAACAACTAACTAGCTACGTTAGCATGCTAGCTAACTGACATTTAGGGAATTAGTTAGCTAGCAAGCCTTTGTGAGAAAATAGCTAACTGATTTTGCACTTTATTACCATGGTTATGTTACTGAATTTGTGAGTTCTTGAGTGACAGTTTTTCGGGGAGGTGGTAGGGGGGGGGTGTCAAATTGATCATAATTTAAAGCAATGCTAGCCATCAAATAATGAAAACACATTCCCTGGTGGTCGACATTTGGCGTCCCCGCTACTACATCAGGCATGAGGGTCATCGTTCCTTTGTTTGACATTTCCAAAGTAACACTTTGACCTTTTCATAAACGTTGTGGATGATTTCCTCGTTCCCCCAAGTCACCGACGATCACGTAACGATTGTAAAAAAAAAAAAAATGCCGCATTCTCATGGTACCGCGAGTTCCGCCAAGCCCGCCCGCCCGCCCGACTTACCGATAATGATGCCCACCTCACAGCGCTGATCGTCAAAGCCGCACGTCATCATGGTCCCCACCGTGTCGTTGACCACTGCCATGATGTCGGCCTCGTAGTCCTGGCAAACCAGTTTGGCTGATGATCAATTCTTTTTTGTCTCTCGTCGCTTTGGCCTCCGCGGAACCTACCCCGCACTTCTTGATGGCCTTGTTGAGGAGTTTGACGACGTCCGTGCCTTCCACGCCGCTGGCCTTGAACTTCTTTGTCCACGTCACTAAGACGGCCTGCAAACGAATGGCTTGAATCAGTTTGGCGGGTTTGTATTTCTCGAGCACTTTCAAACGGCCGAAGTGCTGTACATGGAGCAATTTAGCATATACAACAAACAGTCAAGCAAATCGGGAACAAAGACGGTAGAAAGCACCGCTTGACGCGGGCGAACTGCTCGTGTCGTGCTCCCACACAGTCAGGCTTGGCCTTTAGCTCCCCCAAAATCCTGACACGTTTCCTTGTCTTCTGACTGCCATTTTATTCTTGGTTTTGAGCACGTTGAGCTTCAAATAAGAAATCCCGTAATTCGATTGACGGATGCGGTGTGAAGGCACAAGTTTGAAGAGGCTAGCGATGCAATCATCCCATTTTGCTTTTCTTTGGCAAATACTTTTGGCCATTTTTTTGCGGCGTATCCAAGCCCGCTTACCTCATCCAGTTTGCTTTGGGCGCAGGGAAAAGAGAAGGTGAATCCCACGGGAAGCTTTTTGTCCTTGATCTTCTGCTTCTCCATGAAGTCGCCCAGGCATTCTGCCACGTGGTCAAAAAGCTGCGGCCGCAACACGGGGAAAACATTCAAACGTGAGTCGCGCTTGCTTTGTTTTGGAAACGGTCCGTCTCGTCATTCAGACTTGAGACGTGTCGCTATCCCCGTTTCGACGGCAGACAGGTGCCGACATCTATCGTTACCATCTGGGACCCGAAGCACTCTGCTGCGTGCCAGTCAAACGGCGTTGCTTATGACCTCGCTCGTGTATCACGTTACGTTCGGGGCTTGGCCGCCGCTTCACAAAAGCGCCTCCGTCCGTCTCTGTGGGCTGCCGCCGGCCAATCGCGCCGCCCCACGGCCGCCTTTTTTTGCCATTGCGTTACGACGCGACTGCCAACTGCTGTCCGCTAGTTCACCGGAGGTCATCGCGGGAGCGATCTGATGTCACCCTCCTCGGAACTCGGTTTCTTCTTTCGGATTCGTTTTTGGGGGCGTGTGTCCTATTTCCTTGGGTTGTCTCTCTCCGTGTGATCTTAAAATTGCTTTGATGAACTGAAACCTTTGCATGTGATCAATCAGGAAGCGGGCAGATGCTATTTCACGAGCAGTGGATTGATTTTGTCCGCTGGAGACAAAACGAGCTAACAGGAATTCAGTTAAGTATAAGTGGGTCGAGTGTCTAGTTTGTTCCCACGCCAGCTGAGGTTGCCGATCGGATCGGTCTCTCACGCAAACCACCGTTTGGAATTGGATCGAAATGACCCGCGACCGCCGTCTCAGTTGCTAAACCTGGAGGAGGGGGCGTACCTGAGTGCCGCTCCCGTGAATGATGTCGTCGGGGGTCTCGTAGACCTGGCTCTCCATTTGAACCGGTTGCTTTTTATCCTGGGTCACCTTGACTCGCAGGATGCGGAAATTGGATCCCCCGAGATCCAGGGCAATGAAATCCCCCTTCTCTGTCCAAACGGCAAAACACACAAAAAGGTTCAACGTGGGACCGGCAAACGCAAGGCAACGGTCTGCCGTCATTTGAACAATCATCTCCTCGAACGAGACCAGCTGTCAAAGTTCGGCCGGTGAACAGAACAAGAGACCGAGTCACGTCTCTCTCCTGCAACGCTTTTTGTCAGCCGCGGCGCCGCTTGAATGTTTGTCGCCGCCGCCCCCCGAGGTGTTACTTTGGAAATATATATTTATATATGTGTATATATATATATACACCCCCCCCCAAGGATGACAATCCTATGTCTTTTATAAGATTAGCCTCTCAGACACGGGTACCTCGAAAGGCCCTATCCAGCCTGTTTTCGATTCAAATGCTGAATGGGGTGTGTTGGAGGAGGGAGATTCAGATTCAGATTCAGATTCAGATTCAGATTCAGATTCAGATTCAGAAAACTTTATTCATCCCCATGGGGTAATTTGGACTTGGATTTGGAGAGACGGAAAAGGAGCAGGAAAGCGGCCCTCGGGGAGCAGATTTGGGCCCCCACCCCTGCTCCAAGATGCTACCGTGGTCTGAAGTGTCGCAACATTCGATTTTTCCCAATCTTTGGCTCCAAAATACGTCAGGGCCTGAAATGGGTTCAATGTTTTTCAGCAAAAATCTTTGATGTCCATATCTCCCAAATGGGATGAAGCCATTTCAAACAAGTGCCCTGAATATGGAACAAGTAGCGTATTTTCACGACCATAAGGCGCCATTAAAAGTCTTAAATTTTCTCCACAATGGACAGGACGCCTTATAATGCGGAGCGTCGAGTGTATGAGCCGAGTTCCAAAGCCTGACTGAGAGCCGACACGCTGTTTATAGAGAGAAAAGGCGGGCGTGAGTGACGACAGGCATGCGGAAGTCCGTCAATGAGTGAAGGGTGGGCGTGTAAGAGGACTTAAAGGCACGCCCCTTGCAGGTACCAGTCGTGAGCGTGTAAGAGGTGAAGAGAAAAACGTGAGTACATTATCAAATGGCTAAGTAAAGTACAAGCGAACTCTGTTTTGCTTCCGTTGCCTTTTTAAAAACGCGTTTGTAGTGTGCGTGCATGCCGTATGTTTAAGCTGGCGTAAGTTTTACCACGCCTGGCTGCGCCCAATAATACAGTGCGTTTTGTGTATGTGTCAAATACAGAAATAGCACCCGTTACTGAGACTGCGCCCAACAACGCGGTGCGCCGAATGGTCGTGAAAATACGGTAAGTGTCTAGAAAATACGTTTTTTTTTGTTACGGTTTGAAAAAAATAAAAAATAAAGATGGACAAAAACATCTCCGAGACCAATACGCAAAATTGAACAGGAAGTCAGTTTTGGTTCACTTTTCTTTTGATGGCGGCGCGGACACCCGCAGCGGCGCCTCTTGTTTCATGTTGAGATGGAAGAGATTTCATCTGTGCTGCATGTTACACATACGGCACATTTGACAAGAAAGTTGATCCAATTATCCAATCCAATTTGGTTTGAAGCAACAAATTCCATGGCACCAAATTGCCATTTTTTTAATATCAAAATCATATATTAATGATCTACGGGGGGGGGCTCCCAGCTCAGCCTAAATGAACTGACACTTCATTTTTTCCTGCTACCTGAGCCGTCAGGGATGGACCTGACAAAGGTGGGCAACATCTTGACCGTGGCGGTGGGATTGGTGCCGTGGCCGAGGCCGTCCTCCATCTCCCGGCGGAAGCGATTCAGGATGTCCTTGAGGGTCTCGTCGGAGAGCCGCATGGAGTAGAGGTACTTGTCGATCTGGGGGGCACAAAAACCAAGGCCGCAAAATGCTCACTTAGCAACCATCACAACACTGCACTGACCAAATGCAAACGGAACAGAAACCTGCACGGAAACGCGGACGTTTGAGAATCAAGAGGCCACATCAAATTTGCTTTTTGGCAAAACTCATTCCTGAGGGGAAAATTGCCATCTTAAAAGAAGAACGTTTTTGGGGGGGGGGGGGGGAGCGGGGGGGTAATAGTGGCAATCTTACTAAAATAAATTTTCTAATTTTTTCTGGGAAACTATCATTTTATTACAAATATTTTGAGAGTGAAAGAAAAACTGATTCCCCCCCAAAATTATATGTTTGGGGGGGAAGGGGGCAACTCCAGTGCGGCCTCTTTCAGATGTTTCCCTCCTCCAGCACACCCAATTTGAATAATCGGCAAGCTCTGCAGAAGCCGCGTGGAGAAAAATCCAGATCATTAGAATCAAGTGTGTGTGGGGGGGGGGGGGGCACATCGAAAGCATGCAGGAGAGCGGCTGCAGATGCCGCGGCCTCGAAAAACGTCGATCCCTTCAAAAGTCACCTCATCTCATCGTCAACGCTTTGCCACCAGAGGCGACAGCAAATGATCGGTCTGACCACCCCCCAGGGAAGGCCCCCACCGAGCCATCAATGGAGGGCCTCGACAATCGAATGAAAGGCCAAATATCTTGCCACAAGAACAGATTAGTTGCCTCCATTCAATCTTTGGGGAACTCTAGAAAAAGTGTGGGGGGAGAATTCTAGGATTGA
Organism: Hippocampus mohnikei; assembly: GCA_026261675.1. Classification (NCBI taxonomy): domain Eukaryota; kingdom Metazoa; phylum Chordata; class Actinopteri; order Syngnathiformes; family Syngnathidae; genus Hippocampus; species Hippocampus mohnikei. The sequence continues at coordinate 19,014,375 of JAKGUB010000326.1, forward strand.
TTTGTTTCTTTATTTGGGGGGTATTATCTTGTCTTTTCCCCCAAACAGCATGACGTCATGCGTGATGTTCCCCCAGAAGCCTTCTTTGCATTCATTTCCGCGCACGTGCAGCTGCTGCACTGTGACGTCACAGCAGCCCCCCTCCCCTTCCTCCACTTTACTTGTACTAGGCCCTCCCCCGACCCTCCATCCGTGTCGCCGGTCTGTCATCTCACTCACACGCACACGCGCACACGCACGCGCGCTAGCATAGCGGCTATCGTCCGGCGGCTAACTCGCGCAAGGTCACCCATCTCGGGAATGTTTGAAGAATCCGGAAGCCTCGCCGGCTGGCATCTGCGCGAGCGGTCACGGAGGCGTCCGCGTCAAGGGCACGCCGCCGCCAGCGCGTCCATCCTCCACCTTCTCCTCTTGCACCCCCACACACACACAAACCCGCCAAGTAACATGGCGGCCGTACAAGACGCGAGTCGCAGCCTCGCCTGAGCCGTTGGTACCTTTTTGAGTTGGTCATCCTTCAACTCGGTGAAGTAGTAGGCCAGCAGCTGAGCCGCGATCATCTTGCCTTCCTTCCTGCGGGGGTGGGGTGTTGTCAAGAGGAAACTGCGTGGCCGCTCGCTTGCTTGCCTCCCCGTCCTTGTGTCGCGTCTTTTCCTTCCCACTGGTGACGGGGAAAAGGGAAGCGGATCTGGCGGCGGTCGTGCCTGCGAGTCTGCGACGAAGGCGCACACTCAGGGAGGGAGGTGTTTGAGTGTGCGCCCCCCCCCTCATCTCCACCCCCAACGTGGAGCGGCTCGGCCGCGGAATGGTTCTCGCTCCGAGCCGTGCCCTGCCCTGCCCCCATTGGCCCCTCCCGATTGGCAGAGCGAGAAAGACGCGCTAGCAAGCAGCAAGGCAGAAGGGGCCTGCAAAAATACAGATTGGTCGAGAAAAAAATGTTTTCTGGACTTTTGGGTTGCTGTTGTCTAATTGATGCGCTTTTCATTTCGTTCTCAGGGCAAAAAAGGCGAATCGATTGTGGAAATAGGGATATTTTTTCCATATTTTTAATTCTAGAATATTGCGGTACTTTTCCAGAAGTTTTTCCAAATTTTCAGCAGAATTTTCCTTTTCAAATCTAGATTTGTTCTGAAATTTGAGAATCATTGTTCCTTTCCCGAGATTTATTTTTCAATTAACTGTTGGATGAAAATAGATTTTTTTTCGACCATTTTGCAGATTATGATTTTTTTTCTTCTAGATTTTCTTGATTCTTGAACAATTTTATTTCGCTGGGCTTTTTTCCAGAGGAAAAGAAAAGTTCTGAGATGAATAAAAAAAAAACATCTCCAAATACCTCAATTTCTAGATGTTCTTGTTTTCTGAATTTTTTTTTTTTTAAATAAATTCCACAAAAAAAATCGAAATGATCTCATTCGAAAGCTTTCTGTGTCGTTGCAGTTTGGCCACATCACGGTGGCTTCCTTCTTGGAGCATCTCGATTGGCTGAGCAGGAAAGATGGGCGCTGAATCAGGAAGGGCAGGAACCAATGAAGGTTTGAGGAGGGTTTGACGCAGGGCCCCGCTCCCACTGAAACAGGAAGCTGCATCTGACTGACAAACTCATGTCCCCCCTCCTTCGTGGTTGGCACGTCCCTCACGTTGCCACGGCAGTCGTGGGCGGATGGGCGGGGCAGCCTCCGCGCCTTGTCATGTGACGTCGTCATCATCACGCTTCCTGCTGCATCAGCCGCAGCGTCGACGACCGCAGCTTGGCGGACTGTGCAGAGCGGGAAGGTGAAAATGTGAAACAAAAGACGCACTGTATGTATGGTTTACACACACTCATACAGTATATCTATTTTTGAATCTGTAAAAAGTCACGTGTGTGTGGCTTCGAGCCGTGAATGGCAAACCCGCGCAGACAATAAGCAAGTGTTGACTTGATATGGTGAGCAAACACTCCACTCCTTCAAATGAAGAAATAAAAGTGCAAGCACCCCCCACCGCCCCCGCCCCCCGTCGCATCGTAAAGGACACGGATTGACTGGAAACAGAGATAAAGAATTGTCGTCACGACAACCTGCCCGCCGCCCCCCCCCATGTAACCCTGGTTGGCCACTGCTGCTGTGGATATTTCTATTTTTCTATATAGAGACAGATATAGATATCATTTTTTTCGCTGTCCACCTACAATAGTCGGCGAACAATAGTTGTCGGGTTTGCGTGATGCAAAAATCTCCACGTGCCAATTGATTTGATCTGCCCGCGGCCACAAAATCATTCTCGAGAGCAAGGGTCAAAGGGCGTTTTTGTGGCGGGCCACATTGTAGTTCCATTGGAGGGCCCTTGTGAATTTTGGGAAACCATATCAATGTTGAATCCCCTCCTCATATCACATACACAGCCCACAACAAATTGATCAAGAACTCGTTTTACGATCAGAAATTCAGAATAACGACCGTTATTGTGGATGACGTCTGACCGTTTGAAATGTTTGCTTCAGACGTTAGCAAGCGTCGCGGAATTTGACGTGCTTGGTTTGCTTTTGTGGACCACGTCAAATGTTGTGGCGGGCCAGATGTGGCCCGCGGGCCTTGACCTTGACGCAGGTGCTCAGACACTCGATGTCAGAAGCGAAAGGGAAAGCAGCGTCGCCGGCGCTCACACCAAACTATTTCCCTTTCTCAAGTGCGTGGTTCCGTTTTTCCGCATTGACCCCTCGAAAAGGCCGCGGCCGCCTGAATCTGGCGCCGCCTGCCCAACTTGCTTGCTGCATATTTGAGCTCTTGCGTCTCGCTGCATGATCACGCTCCAGTAATCGCTTTCATTCTCACCATCGACCGAGCCCCCGCGGGACTTTGCCCCACTCTCAAATGTTCACGCTCGCTCAGCTTCGGCACCGCCGCTCGCACGGTTTTCCTGACACCCCCTTGTCGTGAACACCATTCCGATCCAGTCAAAGCGCCCCCGCCTTGAAGAAGCGTCACGGGACGGGAGCCGCAAGGGTTTTAGGTCCGTCTCGCGTGTATGGGAGCCAAAGCAAAACAGGGCTGGTTTTCGTGCTGGAGCTACAGTTTCTCCTTCTCTGCTCAGTTGAGTGTCGTGTTCAAAGGTTGGCCAGCAGAGGGCAGCGTTGCACTAACGCCCGGACAACTTGCCGGACCGGCGCGTTCCAACTTGGAGCTCCGAAGCGGGTGGCGCTGGAGGTTGTCACGCACGGGTGTGCAACAAGGGGGTGGACGGTGGTCACCGTCACCCGCTCCATCGAGGCCACCTTGACACCGTTTGCAAGTAGTCTTGCGGTTCCTTTTTTCACCTACTTTGCGCTGGCCAGGCTCCCGCTTCTCCATGCCACGCAGACTGCGGGCTTCTCGACGCTGAATTGAAAGAGAATGAAGCGCCGTGCGCCACTATGTCATCCAGGTACACGACCGCGCCAGGGATTCAGATTCAGATTCAGAAAACTTTATTATTCCCCGTGGGACAATTAGAGATACCGGCGAAGATGGGGGCCGTGATCTTCTGGAAGCAGCTGGGGGCGGAGCTAAGTCCAAAAGGCATGCGGGTGTACCTGAAGACGCCCATGTGTGACACGAAAGCGGTGAGGTCGCGGCTCTCTGGGTGCAGCGGAACCTGCAGGCGGAGGTCGAGCTTGGAGAAGACCGCGGAGCCGTGGAACTTGGCCGAGAGCTCTTCTGTAGTGGGCAGAGGATATTTGTCTAGGGATTACCGCTTTGTTCACCCGTCTGAGGTCGATGCAGGGGCGCAGGCCAGCCGTCTCCTTCCGCGCCACCGCCAGGTTGCAGATCCACGGCGATGCGTCCACTCGCTCCATGATGCCAGCGTCCAGAAGTTTCTGTCACATCAGCACGTAGGGCGAGGGGCAGACGGCGCAGAGGCTGGATGACCGGGGTCACCTCCGGTGGTTGAAGGCGGTGAGGCGGCTCGGTCCAGCGAACGACGAGGGCCAGCGGTGCAGCCAGGGCATGGCCACGGTGAGCACGGCGGCACCCATGTTGTCTGAAATCGAGAAGCCCAGGAAACAGAACAGGTCGAAACCGAGGAGGTTGGCGCCCTTGTGGGACACCTGAAAGGTGAAAGCTGGGAGAGTTCTCGCGCCATAGCGCACGGAAAACGTGGCAATGCCAACCATATCAATCTTGGTGTGTCCATAACCGAACAGGTCTTCCTTCCGTGCCAGGTTTAATCGTCTTACGTGGGAAAAGTCGCCGGACTGTGGACTCCTTCAGGAGCAACTTGGAGGTCGCGCTGTCCGGCAGCAGTGACAGACTCACGCCGTCCGGCTCGACCGAGCACCACTTGAAGGGCCCGGTGCAGGCGCCCACCGAGTGGATGGTGGCGGAGCCGGACGCGTTGGTCAGGTGGGGGCCGGGGGTCCACAGGAGCAGGAGCAGAGCGGCAGACTTTAGAAAAGTGGTTCAGTTTACCACAACGTTGGCATCTCCGTCCGGGGAACGGTCCCGGTCAACTCCGGCTAACGGGCCCGCCCCCTCCTCGCGGTAACGGCTGGGGAGACGGAGTTTTTTTTTTCACACGACTCGATGACGAAAGCGGTTCCTGAGCGCCTTTGATTGCGCCAATCCAACCTGACTCCGCCATCACTTATTTTGAACTCTTGACCGAACGGTGGAGTTGGTATACGGACCGAGTATCCATTCAACAATCGCGGTTGGGATCGTTCCTTTCATTCGTCGACGCCGGTTGAGTGGTGAGATGAATGAAATCATAAAAACAAGGTGGACGACATCATGATTTTGGACACTGACGCGGAATACGACACTCAACAACAAAAGCATGGTTAGAATGCTATTTTCCAACCTCAAATCAAATGTTAATCATGTCACAGCACAGTGATGATGATGATAATAAAAGGAGTGTAAGGCAAAAAAGATTAGATAGGAATAAATGAGCAGAAATGAATCAATGAAATCAGCAGCCGTCTATCATCATTGAGGGTGTCAAGATTGATCGCGTCTCGGCGCCCCGCCCGTGATTCAACTCATTTTATTTACTTTTATTTTGACATTATCCGGCCAACAATTTGGGGTTGGAGACGTTTCAGACACTCGATTGCGAGATAACGCAAAGGGCTTCTTCTTCTTTTTTTTTTTTGCAAGGGAACGCTTTTTGAATCAAATGTGCATTTTTGGCCTTCCGGGACATTTGAAATCAACGCAACACCGGCGGGCGCCTTTAATGGCATTTTACTATTTGGAAAGAAAGACCGGCATATCCCAAGATAGCAACGTTCCTTCAAATTGCATGAAATTAAGGGCAACTTTCTACTCTGCGGATGTCAATTTTCCATCAGCCGGGTGAGGGCCGCTACCTTGAAACGAGGCCGCTATCCGTCCCCGCCCATGCCGACTTGATGGCGCGGAGATGTCCTAGCGTGGGGTTTTGTCGTGGTCGCGTGAGGCCTAATGGCTGAGTGCTAAGCAAGTCCCTCGCCGTCGTCGCTGTCCTGCCGCTTCCCGCGCTCAGCCTCCTCTGCGCCGCCATCGTGGTCGCCTGAGTGGCGAGCGGCGCCGTCCTCGCCGGCGTCACCCGAAGCCTCTCCGCGTTCCTCCCGGTCTCGGCCGTCCGGGAAGCCCTTCCGATAGCGGGTGGGCGACGGGGCGGCATCCTCCGCCTCCCAAGACTCGCCGGCCGTAACGAGAGAAGAGCGACGAGACGTCCGGTCTTCCAAAGCGACGCCACGCCGCCATCTACGGGCAGCCGTCGGTCACTACAGCGCTTCACAAAGCGGAATTTGACAGCGCGACGCGTCGGTAGCGGTCAACGTTTGGAGCAGAAGCGCGGCCGTTCCTCAAGTTTGAACACGGGCCACAACACGAGCTCACGCGCCCCGACACCGCAACCTTTCAATTACCGTGTGGCATGGGCGGGGGTGCGCGGCGCCTTCCCGCGGAGGAAGTCCTCGCTCAGGTGGGCTCGGCGCAACGTGTCGGCAAAACGCTTCTGCGCCGCCTGCTTGGCGTTCTTCTGTCATGAGAGAGAACATCAGCGGAATGAATGGCGAACGTCCTGGGACAGCGGTGCCTCGAGACGCGCCTCCCACGACGACCATTTGTGTCTCCGATCATCTTTCTCCTCCGTAATGAATGCAAGAGCATTTCTGGAGAAAGTGATATAACTCAACTCATTCAGTAGCAGCCAATTCTGGAACAAGTCTGAAAAGACGTTCACAGACGTCTTTGGGAGCGAAGGGAGTTCAATTGAAGACGGTGAAGTCTTAATGTGGCTGAAAACAAGCCCATCATTTTTGCCGGCCTGCTCCTTTTGCATGTGCGCGCCTTGACCCCTTGGGGGCAGTCTAACATATCCATCCATCCATGTTCCGATCCGCTTATCCTCACAAGGGTTCAAATATGCCTCGGCATTGAGCCAGCAGGGGGCGTTCCTCAGGGACCTGACCTGGGCAACCTGCTCCAGCAGCAGCGGCCTGCCTTTCACGCGCTCCTCCATCTCTTTGAGCTCCTGCTGATATTCCTTCCTGCGCTGGCGCTCGTGCTTCCTGAGCAAGGCAACAAGAAGCACGCGGAGAAAAAAACACATTTAACCCGTCCCCCTCCCCAAAAAAAAGAAAAAATCCAAACTTGAGGGGGGAGGGTAAACAATATGCCTCAGATTGTGACTCCAATACTACTATCGTATTTCCCGCACTGAAGGCGCACTGGATTAGGAGACGCAATCTACAATGCAACCACTAGAGGGAGCGACGCTCCTTCCGGTCGACTCGAGAGGCGTTCACGGTCGCCTCTGAAAAAACGTAAATGAACAATGATTTCAATGAAATGGCGAAAATTGAATGCATCAAAACAGAAAATCAAGCGAGGAAATCACAAAAGAAATTCGATAGGGGGGGGGCCTTACAGAATTTATTTTGGCATTTCCTTGCGCGTCCTCAGTAAAACGGAGGAGAGCGGACCGTCTCAGAAGTGTTTGTTATTTATTCCTTTGAGGGCCGACGACCACTCTCGAGTCTGGAAAAAGCCGGGGGGGAGGGGGGGGGGGGGGATGATGGAGCCTCTCTCACCTGAACTCCTGCAGTTTGTCGGCGTCGAGCGGCAGGCGGGGGTCATTGGCGCTGGCCCGCTTTTGCACCAGCTTCTGCAGCTTCCTCTCGCGCTCCTTCTGCCTCTGCGTCCAGCGCGCCGCCTCCTGCTCGGCTCTGCTCCGCCGCTCCAGAGCCTGCCTGCGCCAGCAAACTCAAGTCACCGTGCGGGGGGGGGGGGGACACGACGGCGCAGCCCGCGTACCTCACGGCCTCCTGTCGTTTCTTGGTGGCGTCCGTGTCCTTGGCGGGTAGGAGCTCCGCGCTCCCCGACAGCGGCGAGCGGAGGCCCGAGCGGAGGGCGCGCGTCGCGGCGCCCGACCTCCGCTACGCCGCCTTCCTTCGGCTCCTCCGGCCCGGCGCGGGCCCCCGCGGGGATGCGGCGGGCCGCACTCAGCCGGAAGGGCCGGCACGTAGTGGCGGGCTTCACCTCGGCGCTCTCCTCCAGGTGCTTGCGGAAGCGCTTGAAAGCGGCCTCAAAGTCGGGCACGCCCCGTTGAAGCCGCGGGGCCGCTGGTTGCGCTTCTTGCTGTCCGCCAGTCGTTTGCTGAGCGCACTGGGAGGGGCCGAGGCGCTGCGCGGCACCTCCCGAGCTCTCGTCTGCTTCTCGATGATGGAGCGGTTCGGCTGCTGCTCTCTCCTCAGCTCGCACGCCGCCGACGCGTACACCCACCTGGGCACCGGCTTGGCCTTGAAGGGCTTCGCCTGCTCCAGCTCGCCAGGCGTTGGCGGCGGCGGCGGCTGCTGCTGGCGCTGCTCCTTCTTTAGGCGCTCCCTCTCCAGGAAGCTGAAAGGCTTGGGGGAAGACCGCAGCAAGGTTATGATCAGCGGCGGACGGGAATTCCGTCCCTAGGACGCCACGGAGGGAGGACGCCACGTTGTTGTTGTTGTTTGGTTGTTTTTTACTCTTTCATTCCGCAAGACGTAGCTGAGCGTCTTTTTAAAATGAGGCCCCGCCTACCAATGACGTACCTGTACGTCCAAGTCTTTTGTTTTTGCGCCCGAGAGAGGAGGGGGGTCTGATGCAATCTGTGAATGAGAATCAGCCGTTTGCATTGGAAATCATGTCAACAAGCGACCAGTAAGTGGCAGTGGTGCTTTTACAAAAAGCTCTTTTTCTCTGTTTTTTTTGGCCCAGGAATCGCCGCCATGTTCATGAAACGTAGCCATTTTGTCATTTTGCCGAAGAACGGAAAAAGAAAGTCATATTTTTTTTCTACTGAAAGACTTTTACTTTGGTAGGGTCCGTGTCGATTATCGCATTAGAACCAAATATTCTGTGGGCCTCGTAAGATCAGTCAAAATCCAGTCAAATGCTGGTGAAAATGGCTGCCATTTCATGCGTTAAGAACAAACTAAGCAAGGACGGAAGTTGTTTTTTGGGCCGTCCCTTTTGTCCTCCCGAAGCGGATGAAGCCAGTAGCAAGTAGCAAATAGCAAGACCAGAGTGGAGGCAAACACTCTCTTTCCTTCGCAGGCTAATTCGGTTTTTGTAGCAACACTGCCACCTGGTGTACAGTCAGATAACAGCCATTGCACGAGCGATCCATCCGCGTCGCGTCTCTCTCGCTACCCGCCCACAGAAACTATTTTAGTATTGGGAAACGCTATTGTTGAGTCGCTGATCGCAAAGACGTGGAAAATATCGCCAAACGGCCACGCCGCTTTGGTTCGATCGATGGCCGGTCGTGTCGGTGACAGCGAATCACGGCGCCTTTTTCAAAATGCGGCATTTTGGTCACGCGGCGAGACGCCGTAAAATTCCAAACGCTTTTTTCAATTTATAGAAGTCCAAGATGGCGCCCGAATAGGCAGCCGTCGGCAAGTGCTCTCATGAGCCTTGCTTTTTTTGGGGTGGTTTTTCTGTTTGTTTTGTCACTTTGTGTTTGTTCAGCGGAGATGTCGGCGCTGTTGAACGGTCTGCGTTGGTGCGGCCGGGGGATGCAAGGATTGAGGAGCCAATAATTGAGAAGAAAGGAGCGTTAGCACTAGCGCCAATGCGCATGTGGAAGCGGGAGTCGCGGCTTGGAGTTGAAGCGGATTTATGTGGGACGGGAGAAGTGAACTCATCTCTTTTTTGTCATTGGACGCGACAACTTTGCGTTTGCTTTCAAAACTTAGCTTGTAGCAGACATGTGCACGTTTTCAGCATGACGGTTCCGATCCGCCGGTGAAAGGACACTTAGATCCTCTCCTCTTTCATCGAAAACTGCTTCAGACAACAAAGTGTGTGCAGGAAAGTGGTGAAGATCGCACGACTGTCTGCGTCCTACGTGTTGTGTTCTTTTTGTTATTTGGACTTCAAGATGGCGCCGCCAGAGTGGCTGCCTTTCCAGCAGCTCCTCCATTTTGTTGTTCTCCTTCTTCCTTTCAGAACTTTGCTGCTGTCAATTGGGAATGTCTCCATTGCGAGACTAATTAAGTTTTTCTTATCTTATCTTATTTGGTGTTTTGGTACACGAGGCGACGTTTCGATTCCTCCATTCGGGTTTCGAGGGTCGTGTGGCATCGCTGGATGGCAAGCGAGAAAGGACACGTAACGTCAGAATCGTTTCAGACAAGATTGCGGGTGAGCCGGAAGATAAATATTCTTAGACATCTGCCTTGTGAGGCGGGCGGGCAGGCGGGCTAACGCCGCCCTCCCAAAATGGTCACCGTTGAAAAATGTCTACTTGGCATTTTCTCTGCTCCAGCCTCGCGAAGACATTCACTACAACGAAATCTTATCCAACAGCGACCTCTGCTGGTTTGTTCGGAAACGGCAACAGCAACCGCCACACTGGTTGAACGCTAACTGGAGCGCTCATTAGCGTCAGGTTTTTAGCCTTCCAGAGCTAACTAGGCCATCGAGGACTACGAAGCTGGAAAATGCTGGAAAATGTTGGAAAATGGTACCCTCAGTCCAACTAAAGTGAACCTTTGTGTTGAGGTGGCGGTCTTGGCGCGTGTCGCCGCCGCCGCGTCGCTCCTCGTCAAGCGGCAGGCGGACGTGCGCCGGCACTGGGCTGGCGCGGGGCGACAGCTCAAAGTCGGCCCACATGTTCTTGATCAACTCTTTGGGGGAGAACGGCGGGCCTTCCTCCGTCTCTTCGGCCGCGCCGGAACCTCTCTGCAGCTCCGCGGCCGAGCGAGATTTTCTCAGACGCCGCGACCCGCCGTTGCTGTCCAAACGTACAAACGGGGACGAAATTAGGACGCGCTGGTTTCACTTCGTTCGTGAGGACCCGCTACCGAGAAACAAGGCCGGTCCGGCCCGATATGGCGAGCCGCCGGCGGTCTCGGCCTGCCCCCGCCGCCAAGGCCGAAATGCAACTGACCCGCGTTGCTGGCGCAGCGCGTCCGAAGCCCGCAGCCGCAGCTTGTGGCGGTACATGCTCTCCAGCTCGGCCATGGTGCGCAGGTGAGCCTTCTTCAGCTCCTCCAACTTGCCGTAGTACTCCTCGTTGGAGACCAAGACGCGGCGCGGGTCCACGCGCTCGCCAGGCGAAGCCCGGGCCCCGCCCTCCTCGTCGCCGGCGTCTCCACGCGCCACCTGGGGGTCAGGGGGGGCAGACCAAAACTGTCGTCAAACACAAGCACCCGATGGCGCCGGAGGCGGAGCCGAGGCCTGGGGGCGGGGCCCCGGCCAAACGGGACTTCCAGTCACGACGTGAATATATATATTGCGGAGTGTGGCGAGCTTTGATGCGCGTCAGCGTCCGAGTACGGTACATCGAAGCCAATTAGGGCTGCGTTCGGCTTCACGTGGCGGCCTCCAGAAAGCCCGACATGCTGGGCAGGGGGGGGGGGGGGCGCGGGTGAGGGATTAGGAGCACGACTAACCCCCACGCTGTCTAATCTCGCCCACGAACAGACAACCGAAGGCCGCCAAGAAAAGCATGCGCATCGCTTGCACTTAGACACATTTGCCAAAGCGCAGAAAATGTCGCCGCTTGTTAATTCTTCAAAACTTTTTCGGTTGGGGCTTGCCTCATTTCGGGCTTTCGGTTGGGGAGAATTTCCACTTCGATGCATCCCGAAACGGATTGATTGATTTTTGTCAATCGCTCCACTCCTACTCAAGAAACATTTGAAAACCAAACCAAATGTCTTTCATAATTCAATCCAACTAATCTGTACTTCACAATGTACTGTAGGGGGGTTGGGCAACGCAACATTTTGCACAGTCTTTGCACACACATCGGGGCTGGCATAAAAATCCATATTTTAGTTTTTTTTTTTTTTTTTTATTGTCCCGTGCCGCCGGCATTCCAACCAGTAAACGGGGGGTGGCCCAAAAGAGAACTCTGTGGAACACCACCATGCCCCAAAAGTCGAAACAAGGCAACTTGGCCCGACTCATTGGAATGGAACCGTGAAACTGCAGGGTTTTGTTTTGGTTTTTTTGCGTTCAGCTGTAAAAGCGAATATTAGTGCGAATGGGGGGGCAGGTGACTTAATTTCTACTCGTTGGGACAAAGTGCTCAAAGTCCATTTTGAAAGCGGCCTTTCAAGTGCGGTCACGGCGTGCGGCCATTTTGCTCGACTTGGTCACCTTACCTCGTCCTCGTCCTCGTCCTCGCGGTAGCCGCCGCGGTTGTCCGCCGGGTGAGTCGGCTCAGAGTTGAGCGGTCCTTCGTCCCGCTCGTAGGAGGCCAGCGGCGCCCTGGTGTGCGGGTCCACCGGCCGCCGAAGACACGACGTCACCAGCGCGTTGTTCCGGTGCGCGTTGGCCATCACGTCTGACGTGTGAAACAGTCACAAGACACCCCGACAAAACTCAAATACGGGAGTACGCGGGCCAAAGTGCTCCGGGGCCCGACAGCGCAAAGCAACAGTTGAGGGGGGGCGTCAGCCTCAAAGATTAAAGGAAGCAATCGTTGCCTAGCAACAGAAGCCACCACGTGGTCAAAAGGAAGTGACGTTCAATGACGGGCGCGTCGCATTCAACATAAGATAAGGTAACATAAGATAAGATAAGAAAACCTTGATTAGTCTCGCATTGGAGAAATTCCAAATTCACAGCAGCAAAGTTATGAAAGGAAGAAGTATAACAACAAAATGGAGGAGCTGCTGGACGGGCAGCCACTCTCGCGGCGCCATCTTGAAGTCCAAATAACAAAAATAACACAACATGGAATCAATTACAGTACTTTCCAAACTTTACAATTCGAACTGAATGTAGGGATGCAACTAAAGATGACGTTATTGATCAACTCGGCAATCGACTACTTCTGCGGTGAATTGTACTCCAAACAAAACACACCCTTTATTTAAAAACGGCCGTTATGCATACCATTACAGAGAAGGAAATACTGTACAGTATATTGAACAACAACAGAAGGCAGCAAAAGCTGGCACGCGAACAAATGATTTACCCTAAAACTAACTAATACAAGAACGAACAACCAGCTACTAACTAAGCAAGCGCGAAATCCCGAACAAGACACTTGTTTGGAGGCCGAGAGCAATCGAGCTTCTGCCGTCGGATTCAGAGCGCCGAGGCGGCGACTCCTGTCGCTCCCCGGAGGATCTTTAAACTTGGCGCCGTTAGTTGTTGGCCAATCAGGAAGGGCCCCTCACTCCTCGGTCTCCGCAGAGCTGCTATGCATAGCAAGATCACTCACTCCCACATACAACAGGAGAGACAACAGAACGACGGCCGACACGGGACACGATACGGCCAGGACGACATTTGAGTCAATTTCTAGGATTGAAGACTCCTGATCTTTCGTCAAAAATCTCATAATTCCACACAAAACAATCCCGGAACAATGAATTTGCGAGACGAACAGGCCGCCATGAATCAGGTAAAAAAATGTTACATGCAATTTGATTGGTCCAATCGCTTGGAGTTAACCAATCGCTGGGCCGTATACAATCGAGCTAAGACTTCCGCAACAAATAATGCTTCCAGTGATCTGATTGGTTGAAGCTTTCATACACGTCTAATCGCAGGGCTGTTTACAATCGGAAGATGGAAAGACTGATCGGGAGAGCTCGTGAAAACTCGACTATAAGGTACCCCCCCCCCCAAAAAAAATGTTCCCAACGGATTTAGACGATTCACAAAAATGATCAATTTAAGAAATAAAACGGCGGATTTCCGCGTATCGGCGAAAAATTGCCATCCCTGAAGGAAGAACACAATTTGGAAGAAGCGCGCACGCAGACGTTTTTCCCCCCCCCCAACTGACTGCTTAACTCTCATTTGAATAGCCTTTGCAAAAATTGAAATGACTGCTCGTGACAGTTGCCAACCTGACATCCGCGTCTTCATTTGTGTGCTTATTATTATTTCACTCAAGATGAAGATTAAAAAAAATCTGCCCTATCTTTTGTTTTCTGAGCTCATTTGGATGGCAGATCATGAAGCTGTTCTTCAACCCCAAAAAAAAAAAAGGAAGGAAGGACAGAGAGAGGCACTTGTGTCATTCCGCAAACAAAGTCTTTTATTAACTTAAGCAACCTATCAAGAGCTTCGGTAACCCGGGCGGGTCGGCGGCGCCTCGCCGAAATTATCGCGTGTTGACCTGCAAACAAGAGACAACGCGACAATGAGCGAGCGAGCGAGGAACGAACGCAAAGGTGGCGCGAAGGAGGGGCTCGGTCCTACCACGTCGTCGATCTTGAGGATGCTGCGCACCGTCTCCGTGGCCAAGGTGAGGGCGCTGATGGACACCAGCAAGGGCTGCACCACCAGCTCCTCCAGGATGTTGGAGATCCCGCCCTGACGCCGGCGTGGACAACGTGTCAACGTGATGCTTTGCGTTCATCTTGCGCACGTTGATGCCGGCCATCTTTATGGAAAGCCATTTGAGCATTTATTCCAAATCCCTGATATCACACATGAGTGTGTTACACTAGTTTGATCTTTTTCAGCACTAGTTCGACACTCAGCCACACTAGTGACGCACTTTGTCGAACTAGTTGCATGGAAATCCTCACTAGCCACTCATTTTTGGCAACTAGTGCCACTTTTGTCCAACTAGTGCTGACAAAATTCTCCCCCTGGGTGTGCCTGTTGCGCAGCTCGGTGACGGTGCAGATGTATGGCAAGCCATTTGAGTATTTATTCCAAATCCCTGATATCAGACATGAGTGTGTTACACTAGTTCGATCTTTTTCAGCACTAGTTCGACACTCAGCCACACTAGTGACACACTTTTTCGAACTAGTTGCATACAAACTCCAACTAGTCATTCATTTTCAGCAACATGTTAACTTGTCAATCATGGATTACTCTAACATGTGAACTGGTCACCTGTGATTTCCTGCACTAGTAAACAAGTGCGAGCTGAAATACTAGCTAGTTTACTAGTTAAAGCCCCTTGATGCCTTGATATCGAACTAGTGAGTGTCAAAAATGTTATTTGTTCACTGGTGATGCCCCAAACATACACTAGTTGCACTAGTGCGACATTAAATGTTGCACTAGTGCAACTAGTGAGGTCTAAAATGTTCACTAGTAGAACTAGTGGATGCCAACCTGCTCACTAGTAAGCTAGTTGCACAAAAAATAATGAGGAGGTGGGGCAGAAATGTGGATGCAGGATTCCTATTGGATCTGCAGTTAAAATACACCAATCGGGATTCAGATTTTGTCATAATCACACCCACTTTATTTGCATGTTTTACACTAGTTTACAAGTTGTCCTGAGGATTTGCAGCTAGTTCCCTAGAGGATGCTCATTATTGGTTACATGTCGACGAGTGAATCCAGAAATCCAAACTAGTAAACAAGTTGCAATCAATTTGACCTTACATGTTAACTAGATGGTTTCAAAATGTGAACATGTTCACTAGTCAATGTAGAGATATCCACTAGTTGCACTAGTTGGGCTCATTTTAACTAGTGATACACATGTTTCCTCACTAGTAAACTATTTGGGTTCAGAGTGACACACTAGTGAGCTAGTGACACAGATTTTCATTTCACTAGTTAACTAGTGGAACGTATTTTGTCTCACTTGTCAGGCTCAATGCTGAACTTGTATAGACTTTGACTGAACATGTTTGACAAAACTGGGAACTAGGTGACATGTGCACACATCTAGTTTACTAGTGAAATAATCCCATTTGGCTAGTTTGCATTTTTGACAGTTATAAAACTTTACAAGTTCACTAGTTGTGCACACATGTCAACTAGTAAGCAATTTTATTTAGCTAGTATGCCAAAAACATGAGCTAGTCCAACAAAAATCCCTACATGTTAGATATTTGCTGCACTCGTGCACAGTTGCTCACTTGTGCTGATTAACACCAACAAGTGAAAAGAAAAGCCCAACATGTAGGAAAAATGTCAAACGTGTTCAGTCAAGTCTTGCACAAGTTCATTTCTTGGTCTGACTAGTGAGACAAAATGCCTCCCACTAGTTAACTAGTTGAATAAACACGAGCGTCTCTAGTGAACTAGTGACTCACTCTGCACTCAACTAGTTTACTAGAAAGAAAACATGCGTTTCACTAGTTCACAAGTGAGGTCGAAATGAGACCAACTAGTGCAACTAGAGGAAATTGTAGCATTTACAAGTTAACTAGTGAACATTTTGAACCTTACTAGTCAGCTAGTAAGGTTTGGAAGATCCAACTAGTGTAACTAGTGGACATAATATGCCTGACTAGTGAGCTAGTGATCACATTTTAAACTGACAAGTTCACTGCTAAGGCCAGAACACCTTAACTAGTGTACCCAGTGGACATTTGGCCCTTACCAGTGAGCATGTCAACTGTAACATTCGATCATTCATGTCTCACTTGCGACTCGAACACCACTGACATGTTCACAAGTGGGCTGCATGCAAATGAAGCAGGCGGGACAATAATTTTGATTGGTCAATATTCAGACAATGAATATTCAGTCTTAAAGCTTTAACTCTTACGCGCCCGGCTCGTAATACCTTAAGAAGAAAGTAGAGTAGTGATTTTATAAAAACAATTCATACTTTTGTGCTCTGTGTGTGTGTTTGTGTGTGTGTGTGTGTGTGTGTGTATATATATATATATATATATATATATATATATATATATATATATATATATATATATATATATATATATATATATATATATATATAAAATCATTTTTTTGGGGAATTGAACTACTGAAATAAACCTTTCTACAACCAACACATTTATTGAGATGAATCTGTTTTTGAATATGATCCCAATAAAACTGTGAGCTGTTTTATGTGCAAAACAAATCTCTAAAGCAATGGTAGACGGGTGTAAAAATAAAAGATAAGTACTGGCTCTTGATGGATTATGCAAGGTTGCCTGAAGTGTCAGGTCTTATATGCCACTTGAAAAATAGGAATAACTCAATCAAAGCCATTATAAACTACACTTGAAATGGTAGCCCAGACAAACAAAAAGAAAAAATCCACAGCGCATGTTAAAAAATGGCACAAGTGGACAATGGCATGTTGACATCAAGCCTATCAAAGGCCATCATGCCCCTCCACAATCTCGTTCTGGCATCATTTACAGTCAAACTCATCTGTTTCACTTCAGTCTGATTCACCCCGGGAAAAAAAAACACAATATGCTTGGGATCAGAGAAAAGTTTGGTGTGATGGGATAAGGCTTATCAGATCATCCCTCCTCTTTCCATTGTTGAAGCCAACCCCCCCACCCCCCCCCCCCCCTCCCATGGGATCAAATGAGAGCATCTGTGTCATCATCTCTGCAGTTCACGCTTGCCACCAGTGGGCGATGTCTGGTGCTTTTGTTGCTCCACATGTGTGTGTCGTGCAGCCCGGGCTCCAGGAAGTACAGGCACGCTCCAAAGCCCGCCAGCACCAAGACTGAAACTAGCAGGTAGAGTGGCACAAACCAGTCCAAGAACAACCACGACATGGCTGGGGG
The DNA here is from genome assembly GCA_026261675.1 of Hippocampus mohnikei. Classification (NCBI taxonomy): domain Eukaryota; kingdom Metazoa; phylum Chordata; class Actinopteri; order Syngnathiformes; family Syngnathidae; genus Hippocampus; species Hippocampus mohnikei. Next base: position 19,031,281 of record JAKGUB010000326.1, read on the forward strand.
CTTCGCAGGTGGGGCGGGTCCGAAACGGATGAGGCGGAAGAAGCGGCTCTCCATGTTGGGAGAGAGGAGAGATGAGAATTATTCTGTGGTGCTAAAACAACAACAGGAAAAGAGCACTCAGTGCATCATGATTTAATACACAGGTGTCAAACTCCGTTCCTCGAGGGCCGTATCCTGTATGTTTTAGACGTTTCCCTCACGCACCTGACTCACACAATCAGGATCGTTGTACGGCTCCATGCAAAACTTGATGATCATAGGATCAAGTGTGCCGGGGGAGGGAAATTTCAAAAACATGCGGGATGGCAGCCCGCAAGGATCGGGGTTTGACACCTGTGATTTTAAACTTCAATTCATTGCGCTGCTCCTTCTTTATAACAGTCCTACAGAGCCACCATTATTCTCACTGACTCAATCACCTTAAATAATGTGTATGGTATGTTCACTGAAGACTGAACTGTGCACAAGTATGAATGTGTTGTCTATGTTTCCAGCGATTGGGTGGCAATCACTCAAAGGTGTACCCAGTTTCTCGCCCAAAGTCAGCTGGGATGGTCGCCAATCACCGAATGAGGATGGATGCATGGAATTAATTCACTCTGCATTATTTTCCAAGGGTGAATTACTTTTGAAATCTGAAATTAGTCAGGGAACATAATGAGCTGTCACGATATTAAGTAATGCGTGCCTCATCAAATATGTTTCCACAAATCTGAGCCAATGTGGAATTCAACACCCAGAAGATGACAAGACACGTAACATGCATGTATATCTGATTCCGAAAATCACTTGCACGCTCTTTCCAGACATCCTTAAAACAACAACGACTGAACACGAGCGCTCACCTGTGCACACGGCCGGAGCAGCGCGTGAAGGTGTGTGGCTCGGGTCCGCAGTCAAATCCGTCAGCACGGGGCAAGACGGTCCGTCGCAGCTCTCAGAGTGGCACGCAAACAGAAATGAAGTCCAGAAAGACGACAGGTGCTCTCCGAGAAGCACAAGAGACAGATGCCGTATGCAGCTTCATCCTCCGAGCTCATGCCTCTGACGTTCAAAGGAGGGGTGCGGTTGCCATGACAACACCCCTGCTCATGGCAGAGAGGAAGGAGGGAGTGGGAGGGAAACTTATATAACTATCATCTTTGTATGTGTGCGTGTGTGTGTGTGTGTGTGTGTGTGTGTGTGGGAGGAGACGGGTGCAAGCCCTTCAGATGTCTTCGGCTTGCCGCGTAAAATCAATTGCACTCAATTTAACACCCAGGGCCAACGCGCAGTTGCAGTGACACGAAGAAGGAGGAATGTGGTGGTGGTGGTGGGGGGGGGGGGCGCTGTCATATCGACGATGGCTGAAAGCGGACGCATTGATGTTTAAGAGTAAAAGCTGATGGATGACTACTGCTCACGAGAAAAAGACAAAAGCTCAGCACAAACAAGTTTGGCGCCTATTTTTAGCCTAGGAAGGGGATTCATAAAAAGCAGCCGGATGACGGGAAGGTCATAACGATGACATTTACAAGCAGGAAATGATGATGTGACACTTTTAAGACGAGAAGAAAGGTGCGTTTTTCTTCTGCATCTTAATGTTGCGAAATGCCAAGCACTTTTTAAAGGCCACTGTAAAACAGTAGCTTTTTCTGATGCCGCGTCTGTGCCACCGGTGGGGTGTGTTGTACACATTTGGTTGCAGCCGACTGTCATGATATTTCCTCGTGTTTACAAATTGGAAATGATACTGACGAATGACATTTCACTTTTATGGCTTCAAAGCGCAGTCGATTTTTCTGCAAGCCACTATTGTATTGGGCAGAAGACTGCTGCAGGGATGGAGCTGAAGTTCCCATGGCTGATATTGTGTTGTATCAACAGCGCCTCTGCTGGCTGCAGCCAAGTCATGCATGCATTTCCATTGCTTCAAGACACACTACGATAAGCAACACTCAATTCCACAATACAGTACCTAACAGTTTCTTAAAGACAAGTTAACCTTTTGCAGCCACCGAATCCAAACAAATCCCCATGCACTGTGGCAAAACCAATCCAACAATTTCCTGTCTGTGTCATCCTGTTGCACACGTCGAGCAAAATGTCACCCATTCATCCATTATACGAAGTTCTGAACCGCTTATGCTCGAGGGTTGCGGAATTTAAAAACTTAATTAATCTTAACTGTCGTGTCCCAGCAGAGGGCGGTCGGCATATCAAATGACACAGTTGAAAATAGACTGAAATAATAAAAATCCACTTTCCAGCATTGAAATGGTCCAGATCTTAGCTTTCTGCAGTGGGCTGGTGAAAATGTCACTCTTATGTCTGATTGATGCTGACAATATGTTGGATTAAAAAGTATGCTGGATGTGTTTTTGGTAATATGGCAACATACTTCCATGCACCCTGTAAACTGATAACCTGACAAAATGTCCGCTGTAGTTACCGCTGTCCCTGAAAGGGTTAATGCAAATGCACATCCACATCCAGACTTGTATGTCTTTAGCTAGTATAACTAATGAAGTGCCCAGTGTAGCCTCGAAAAACAACTACAGCATAAAGGAAGCTGGTATGTTTGATGGTGTCTCCAGCCTCCAAAGTGTTGCGGCCGACAACAAAAAGACACTTGGCCTGCTGGGGCCCAAAATGTTACGCTTCATTTTTAAAAGGGATGAACATCGACTCACAGAATGAAGCCGACGGTCTCTGGGGTTTGGAAGACAAATCCTGCCAAAAGAGATGCACAGCCAGCACACGGAGGAGCAAAGGAAGAGAGATTATTTCCTGTGAGAGGACGAGAGGAGATTAAAAAAAAAAAAAATTCAGCCATTTCGCATTTTATGAGCCCCTCCATCCAGAGCAGCGTTAAACTTCAAGCCATCACGGCAAACGAAAAGATGCCTCCGACAAAATGATGACACATCAGTGCGTCTGATTTTATTTTACTAGCCCAAAGTGTCCCACATAATAGTTTGACTGCTGCCACCAAAGAACTTGTTAATTCACTGCTCGCTGGAGAATTGCAAACATTTGTATTACGAATTCATCAATTAAACACATTCCCAATTCCATCACAATAAATCTGCTACATATTACAGTACAGTATACTGTTTGTTCAACACATCCAGCTCATGCATCTGTTTAGAGCAGTGGTTCTTAACCTTCTGAGAGGTAGCGAACCCAACCAATTACCGGTAATATTCACACACACACACATTTTATATATATGTATATATATATATATATATATATATATATATATATATATATATATATATATATATTAGAGCTGTCAGTTTAGCGTGTTTTATTGGCATTAATTTAAATGAATTTTATCGCGATCAAAAATTTTCTCGCGAGATTAACGCGGCAGACGTCACAGCGGATGTTACGTTGCTCTATAAATAAACCTGAAACAAAACATCAATCGCTCTGCACAGGTCCACGCACGTTTGTTTTGCCAGCCACGGCAGCGCGAGACACCGAAAACGGATACTTAAATAGTTTATGAATGGAAAATTTACTTTTAAAAAGTTGCCAGATTGTTCCAATGACAAGAGTCTGAAATACCACTTAATGGCCAAGCACACAGCTGACGTGAGGACTCCGCCTCCTCGTCTCAGACCGACAGCTATGGATCATTTCAAAGCAAACAGCGTGGGCTAAAATGTTGCTAGAACAGGGGTGCCTTTATTTAGCTCATTTTTGCATAGCTGTCATGTTTGTCCGTCTGCAATCTGACGTTTAAACGAAGTAAATTGCGTTGCAGCTGGGGTAAATCATGCCGGCGCTCCACTTCCGGGATTGAGTATTGGGACTTGTAGTTCTTTTGTCCGATTCGACTTGATATGTTTGTGTTGTATGCTTTCTTACGTTTAAAACAATAAATAATGATGACGATAATGATACATAGTGAAACCAGGGTTGATTACATTATTTATTAAACGTATTGTTAAATAAAGGTATTAATTAATGTCAATTATATACATATTTACATTGTGATGCAGAAAGATGGATATATTAATTTTTTACTGCATTTATGTGTAGTTTAGGTTATTAGCTGCTTCTGATACTTCTGTTACAACTACTACTACTACTTCTGCTGCAAAGTGCTCCAATAAATGATCAAAAAGTACAGAACGCGAGATCCTTCCATGCTGACCGACAATCCCTATTCAGGGGGCCGTGAAAAACGGAATTAACTGAACAACTCCACTACGGATTGCCAGCGAGAGCCTCCATTACAAACATCCGAAATGATGTCGACACAAAACCGTAGAGAGACTTCCGAGCAGGAAGGACCAACAGAATCAGCATAGCCTGACTGCTGTGTTCCAAGCAAATTTGAGAAAAACGAAGAATGCAACCATTGCTTAAATCCATTATAGGCTGAGTACTAGTTTACCTTAGATGTGCACTTTATAATGTTATATTGCTCTGTTTTGATTCCCTAAAAAGAGCTGTTCAAGCAGCTGTTGTGTGACAAAATATTGTTTTCACTGTTGTTGATGGACAGTAATATTGTGTGAGAGATAATGTGTGAATAACTGCTCCAAGTGAAAAATGTTCATGTCAAATTGAAAATCGAAATTATTTCAGTAAATATTTGCATTTTGCACATAGAAAACTGATTCATGATTCCATGTTGATGAGAGCATTAAAATGGGGGAAAATAGGACAAAAAATATAAAAGGAAATTCAGAAACGATAAAAAATGCGTGAGTAATCATGATTAATTTTTAGTTAATTTGAGTTAATTATGACAGTTGAGTTTTTAATTAGATTAAATATTTTAATCGTTTGACAGCTCTAATATATATATATATATATATGTATGTTTTTTTAATACAAATTTAAGATATTAAAAAGACACATTTATTAAAAACAGAAAAAAGTAAATACAATTTCAAGAGATAAGTATCCTTTTTATTTTTAATTGTACAACGTACTCTGACGACAGTCACACGTTGACTAAAAAGCAAACTACTTTTCCTACAGCACTGATTGGACAGCCAGTGATGGCCAAGCGGGCGTGTCATAACTAATTGACATGTTGAGCCGGGTGTGTCTTAACCTCCATGTCAGAGGCTCCGTCGAACCCCTGAGACCGTTTCACCGAACTCCTCGGGTTCGATTGAACCCAGGTTAAGAACCACCGGTTTAGAGAGTAAAACAAATCAAAATGTTTCTCCACAGAAACCAGCACACTTAACTACACAAAATGAATACATGAATAAAAACAAACCTTGAAAATAAAATTTTGCCCACGCAAATATCACATGGGCAGACCAAAGACAAGATTAGATCCCACAGTGCTGTTTTTTGTGGCAAAATGGCAGAATCCTGGTTTAAATGGATAAAAATTGGTGGATTTTGCCTCTTAATTCATATTCCATAAAAGCAATATTAATAAGAATACCGTGTTTTGACTCCTGCAACCTCAGAACATATGATTATAAAGAAGATTTTTGAGTTGATTCCCCTTTTAAGTATGCACTCTTTCACACAACTACAAATTTCTTGTGGGCTGAGCTCTCAGGGCAGGAAATTGTACGACCTTACCTGTAGCACTTGGTGTCAAATAAATCAAAGAGAATGGAGCACGAGAAAAGGGAAAGTTCAAAGACTTGTTGAACATTCCAAACAGCGGGACCCTGACATTTAAAACGGTTCTTTTTCACCTGAAAAAAAAAAAAAATCTAAAATTGCGAGACCCACACACACAATGTTGATACAGTCTCGAGTGATTAATGAGAGGAACGACATTTCGGAGAGGAGCGTTACATCATACTTTGCTTTCAAATTAATTGCAGCTCTAATGACATCGCAGTGGCTTATTACTGACTGATTGGATGCAATGAGAACCAAGAGGTTTCCTTAACACCCGTGGGGGGTGTGAAAAAGCAGTGTCAGCATAAATCGGGTGGACTTGGTCGTTAGTGGAGTGTGTGTGTGTGTGTGTGTGTGTGTGTGTGTGTGTGTGTGTGTGTGCAGTGTTTGACTCGCCCAGGTTGTGATCCTCGCTTTTGTCCAACAAGGCCTATTATGGGAGATTATCTTGGAAACACCGTTACAGAAAATGGCAAGTAACCTTTAAAAATGATGATGCCACACAGAATCACCGCTACTGTAGACAACAAAGACTTCACTTCTTACTTACTGATGCTTTTGTTCATTACATTTCCTAGCAATGTACCAGACTACTTCACACGTTGCAAAGCGATATTACATTTTAGTGCAGCAACAACAATTAATGGCTCTTTTATAGTATTTCCATTTGTAGTCATTTATCTGTGCAGGACTACCGGTACTTGTTGCTAGGCAGAATTTGCGGGTCACAGTAATTTGCAACACAAACCCATTCATTCCATCTATCTTTTCCATATTCATAATTCAGATTGGGGCTTAATTGGAGCCAATCCCACAGAGGCAGGGCGCACTTCATCAAACAAACAATCATTCACACCTATGGACAACTTATTGTCTTTAATGAAGCTCACATGCACATGTTTTTGGAATGTGGAAAGAAGACACACAACCCCTGAGATTTAATGCAGTTTTATCTTGAAGTGGTTGCTGCCCAACAGGAGAAAAAGGACAGGGAGAGATGGCATGTCCAGTAAACATCATTGTGGGTTCCAGGTTTGCGATACTACTATATTTATTTAATTTAAATGCATCCTTTTGATTGAGCGAAACATTACAAAACCCAACAGCTGGCCTTACATGCACATATTTGTTCCAGGCATTTTGATCCAAGGTTTTTCCATTTAAATAGTAAACCAAAACCAAACTCCTCAAACGCATTGGGACATTTAACCGCAGCTTTTGAAAGCCTTGTAAGACAAAAGAAGCAGAATTCAAGGATTCAAAATGCTTGCGATGCAAATGAGAAATCCTCCACAGACCAAAGCAGCCGGACCACCTTACTAATGTTCAGCCCCTGAGCCGCTGTGGTGCTGCTGCTTTCCACAGCTCGTTGCCTTTTGATTTATTCATGCAACCTCTGAAATATTAATGGCGAGAGACTTCAAAGTCAGTCATTTAAAAGGGTTGCTCAAAGGCAGCGGGGTAGCAGCTGATATGGCAACCGCTGTCTGATTCTGCACGAGTCGATTGGCCAGACAAAAAAATAAAAATCAAGCAGCCACAAAGAAAACATGACCAAAGGCATGAAGAGGCTGCTTCCCATACTGACTGTAGCCAAAGGGCCTGAAATGTGACAATGTGTTTTTTGCAGTGTCAGGAAGCGTCTACGGAATTTATCGCTGAAGCCTTAGATGGCTTAGAAACAATTTGGAAACCAAGAAAAAAAGTGCCACGTGAGGCAACAACACATTCATATTTCTTACAAATATGAAAAATTGTTTACCTCAAGTAACATGGCAACTTGGAGATTAGTAGTTCGAATGTTAAAATGAGCAGTGTCATTAATGCGTGCTCTGTGTACTTCCTTACAGCTTAGGAGTGAGTTCGTCTGCATTGACCGTCGTCGACAAGACTTTGCTCTGGAGGAATTCACACACTAATGGAGCAACCACCTCGGGGTTATTCAGATGAACATGATGGCCGCCAGGAACCTTCACCACCGAGTGCTGAGCGAAAGAAAACAAGCGAAACGTGAAGGACACATCAAAGTTGACCCCTTTTCCCGATGATGATGATGATGAGACGACCCCCCCACACCCACCCCCACTCCCAAGCATATTTGGCTGTGCTGCATAGCCTCAGCCTCCTCATTACCAGAACTTGATCACATTCCATTATGTAAGTCACTTGACGAAATATTCAGAATGCTGCTTTCGCATCTCCCCGTCTGCTGTCTCTTTGTATGCCTGCGGGCCTGTCTTCATGTCTCTATCGGCCTTCCAACTGTTTTTGCATCAGTGCTGACTTTACAGTGTTCTGTCATTTTCGCATTGTATTCTTGTCTGGCTGTGGATCAGTCAGTCGGTCCGTTTGTCTACCAGTGGGCCCTTTCTGACTTACGGCAGAATGGTCAGTTGGTTTGCTGGTCTGTCTGAGCGTCTTTCTCACCGTGTTTTGGGTCTGCCTGTCTGTTTGACTGTCACAAGTTCTTTCAGTGGGCTTCTCTGTTGCTTTGTTCGCCGTGTCTGTCCGTTGTTCCGTCTGACTGACTGACTGACTGACTGTCAGCAGTTGAGGCCGTCAGTGGGTCTGTCTGTCGGTCATCTAGACCAGTGGTCCCCTACCCCCGGGCCGCACAGAAAGAATAAATAACTTACATTACTTCCGTTTTATTCATTTCGGAATCTGAAAGAAGTTTTATTTTGAAAAATTACCGGATTCTCTGTTACACCCGTCGACAGTATGTCACTCTTGACGCAGGCCAAGGTGCGCTTCTCGGCCACATGATCGGTTACCGCTAAAATGAAACCCAGGAGCTAGCAAAATGAGTCAAAAACAAACGTCTTTGGGAAGGGGAAAAGGCCCAGCCAGGAGACAGAAGAGGAGACTTTCAAGAAAAAGAAGGCTACATTTTATAGACAGTACTTAAAATCCAAATTTATCTCAACGGGAGTTTCCCACGCACCAAGTCCACGCTGCATAATATGTGGCGATGGTGAGTCGTATTTTTCTTAAACTTTGTATTTGCGTTGTATCTTATTTTGAAGGCACGTTTAAACGTTACCATAGTGACCAGAGATTATTATTATGTTTAGAGAATATCACAATTTTCATGCAGGTCATATCATATTATTTTGTTGTATTTATCCAGGCTTGAAATATTGTCCGACATGAAAGCGCTCCGTGGGGCTAAAAAGGTTGGGGACCGCTGATCTAGACAGTTGGTTGGTCTGTTGTCTGCATCAGTTGGACATCTGGTCTGTTTGTTGGTCTGTGCCTCACTCTGTCTGCACCTTTCCCAACTATAAATATAACAGAAGCTACAGGCACACCGACGCTGCATGAACACACTTACATTTTTGTGTCTATAGCCCTGCAGAATCTCTGATGTAAATTTCTTTTGGTCTGGTTCTGCAAATATTTTCTCAAAGCCTTCATCCGCACTGGGGAGAAAAAAAAAAGATGAGGTGTAGAATTCTAATGTTGAATTGTAGCAAAAGATTGCATCCATTATTGTATGCAGCTGCTAAATTAATTACTCACAGAACCACCAGAACGGAGGCTTGTATCCTCGAGAGCATTTCCAAACTCTGCTCCAAAGTGATACGAGCTATGTTTTTCTTCATGGAAAAACAAACAAACAAAAAAAACATTGTTAATGCATCTGACATCTTGAGATAAAAACGTACAACAGGGACCTACCAAATTGACACGGAGGTCACGTGAGAAGACAACTCCTACATGACAAGATCACAGTGAAATTACAGAAGGGGAAAAAAATTGGGATTATTCCAAGTGAGGAGAATGAGAGCAGAGAAGACGTGAAAACAAACCTCCCTCAACTTGTACAAGACCACGTTCTAAAAGGCTGCACGCAGACGCCTCGGACAGACTTGGGTTTGCTGCCAACAGCCTGAGACAAGAAGAAAGAAAATCAATCGGCAGATGCTTAAACAGAATCGTTTTAAAAGACAAAAACAAGACTGTGTCGTACCTCTCAACTGCTTTCTCATAAGTGTAAACTCGCTCACTCTTCTCGGGCTTCTTTTCAAACTCAAGAATGCCATCCATCCCCCGCCGCATTATTTCAGGCACGTCTTTCTGTAAACAAGACCTTATTGTGAGGTGTGAGTGTTCTGTTGGGGATTCGGGTGAATTTTGACATTTAAAATGTATCTCGTGACACCTCAAAATGTCCTCCAAAACGCAGTAGCCATAATTAAGAATGAGTTTATCAATTATCATTTGTCAATCAATCACTATTCCATGCTCCGATTCTTTGATCACCTATCAGCCGTCCTGAAATAATTCTGAACTTTACACACTTTGTCTTAACGTGGGTTTGCCAACAGAAAGGCTGGTCCACATTTCTAGCACAGTAATACCTCTGAGATTCTATTCCTGAACCAACTGCAGTTTTTCTGTTTTCATGCGAGTACAGCTTTTCGGGATTATAAAAGTAAAGTAATTTTAGGAGGGGGGGGGCTCTGATTTACTAAACATGAAGTACAGGGATAACAAAATAATGCTCAGTGGGAAAAGCCATTCTAAGTTTCTGAGTTGGCAAAGATGTGTTTCGAGTTTAGCCTGGGGGTGTCTATTCATTGAAAGATTATGAGGTGATCCACCCAAGTCTAATGTCATGTTAATGAGATTTACTGATAACTAGATGCAGTAAATATAAATATTGGTTCTGGCATAACACTGTTTGAACAACACTCAAAGTCATACGAACACACCTCTGGATGTGCTGAACAAAAATATACATTTTAAAATAACAAGTGATTTTCCATGAAAATAGAAAAATATACTCTGAATAATCTGAAAGTTAGAAGATATTCATGACTTGTGACAACTAGAGAAGCTACAAGGAACTGTAATTTCTTGAGAAAGAGAAATTATTCTATTAAGTTTACCGGATCAGTGGGTAGGAATCCATAAGAGTCCAGCAATACACAAGCTTCCACCATCTCAGGGAAAAGAGCACTGAACTGCATCAAACACAAGGTGGATCGAAGTCAGCACTGATTACGATTGTCCAATGGCGGCTGAAAAGAATGTGAGGTGAAACAACACACTCGCACAACTTACCATTCCAGCAATATTACCTCCTGAAAAAAAAAAAAGATGGAGATGTGGACATTTACCAAGGAGGAACATTTAAATGGTGTGACTAACGCTTGGCTATGCTCACCCATGCTGTGGCCCAGGATGGAGAACTTGCGCCAGCGGAGGGCTGTGGGAGTTAATTTCACAGACCATCAGGCAGCTAGCGCATCTCATCACGATAGTACACATCAGGCGTAGAAAAATAAGTAGTGTGTTTCCGGTAACATTAAATTTCAGCATAGGGTCGGTAGGTCGGACAAAGTTTTTTTTTTTTTTTTAATCTTTTGTTCTCCCTCCCTCCCCCATCAAAAACGTAAACAAATTAAACATAAAACAAGGAGACATTGAAACCAGTGCCGGATGCTCGTCTATCAAAGAGGGGAAGCTCAATTTTGGCCGACATCATAAAATGTGTCCGTTTATTTATACGTGAATTCTACTCTAGCTCCGTTCCTTTTCAAGAAAATGATCTGTTATCCTGTCATACTAACAAGGCGTCTTTTCCCGGTACTTACCGTATTTTCACGACCATAAGGCGCCATTAAAAGTCTTAAATTTTCTCCAAAGTGGACAGGACGCCTTATAATGCGGAGCGTCTAGTGTATGAGCCGAGTTCCAAATTCTGACTGAGAGCCGACACGCTGTTTATATAGAGAAAAGGCGGAAGTGGGCGTGAACAGGCGTGCGGGAAAGCAGCCAGCCAATCAGTGAAGGGTAGGCGTGTAAGTGGCCGTGAGTGAGGACGTGAGAGAGGCCAGCCATGCGGGAAAGCAGCCGGCCAATCAGTGAAGGGTGGGCGTGCCACATGGCAATGAGAGTGACGAGAGGGAACCCGGCGTTTTTTATGGACTACCGGTACTTGCACAATTGTTCAATTCGGATACAGAAGATGAGGACTTTGATGGATTTCTGGGTGATGATTGAACGAAAAACGTGAGTACATTGTAAGATGTCGAAATAAAGTAAAAACGTGTTTTTAGCATGTCTTAGCATGCTACGCTATGCTTCAAGCTAACGTGTTTCTAGCGTGCGTGCATGCATGCCGTATGTTTAAACTGGCGTATGTTTTACCACCCCTGGCTGCGCCCAATAATACAGTGCGTTTTGTGTATGTGTAAAATACAGAAATAGCACCCGTTACTGAGACTGCGCCCTACAACACGGTGCGCCGAATGGTCGTTAAAATACGGTACTTTTTTTTCTACGCCTCACTTTGATTTTACTTGCCATAGAACATCAGAGCTTGCGAGCACGGTTGGACAATGTGATTGAAATCAAGAAGGGCTTTTTTTTCCCTTTTACTAATCCGCCTATATCAATTGATATCAAGTGTATACAAATCGGTTTAACACATCAACATGCTATCGAAGCCTACGTGAAAATAAAATGCACTTACTGTCAACAACTCTGTGAATATCAGACACATATGAAGGAAAGGTGTAAAAAACGCCAGGGGGACGATGCGAGGAAAGACCGTGACCTGCCAGGTCCACCGCCACGTATCGGCACTCTGGCAAGAAAAAATGAGAGCAATGACTGACAAATGGCCAGCTCATGACATGGCACAGTATCTTATGGTTTGATATTAATTTTTTCTCCAAAGACACTGGTGACTTAATTAAAGGACCTCCACCATTACTAAGTCCAGCTGTACGAAACAGAACAATGATATCGTGGTATTTTTATGTTACCATAATTTCTTGAGAATAACACACACTTGAATATTATCCACCCCCTTCAAAAGCAGTTATTTGTCTGTACTCATGTACAGTATTACAGTACATGGTCTCCTGACTTCTCATTTCAGATGCACCCTAAAACATTTTGCACTATAAACTATGAGAAATAGCCACTCTCGCCTTTGAGCCCACCAGCATTATATCACGTACTCTGAGTGGCATGTGAAACTATGTTGATGTCAAATGCCAACGTGCGGTTGCGGATTGACTTTTACCCGTCATAAATCAATGGCCAACGAGAGGAGAGGTGTTGACAGAGGCTGAATGCCCGCCTGCCTCGTTTAGATTTGGACTGTTTATTGTGCAAACAACATTAAACTTTTAGATGTATGTGGAAATATTTTACTTACCTTTAGGTAGAAGGGGAATAAGAGTGTTGAAGCTACCACAGTTGTCAGCCCAGCCATGTAGACACAGCACAGGACGGCCATGATCAGGACCCCAAATTTTCCCTTTGATCTCTCCCCAGGGGACGGGTACAGACAGTTCTAGGGGATAGTGGGGACGCACAGGAGGATTTTGAGAATGACCACACTCATGACCTGATATATCCTACATAAGCATTATGCATATCTAGCTATGAGGTACAGTGAGGTTTGAAGGTTACATTACATATACAATACTTATCAGTATGTCAAATAATATTTTTAGTATATTATATCAACCTAATATTATTAGTGGGATTGATTGAGCCTTTGTCTACGGTTTCGTATCGGTATCAGTAATATCCCTAATAATCGTGCTAGTTGTTTTTAGTTAGTTATGTGATAGGCCTGTTTATGTTGGAATTGGGTACAGCACAAAATGCAACGCAAATGAAAGAGTCATTCAAGAAAAAAAATGTAACGTTACCCGTTTGTTTCATTGAAGCGGTAGACAGGTGTCTGACGTTCCGAAAAACTCGTATCATCGAAGAACGCGTGGAGTGCTACGCAATGCAATTTAAAAGTGTAAATTGCTTTAGACCGTATCAAAAAAGAAACAGAAGAAAAATGTCAACTTTGGAAATTAAGTTTGCTTTCGCCGACTAGTGACAGGCTTCCGTGTTTGCTACGCCACGTGATTAAAACACAAGAAATGATTGGACAAACAAGAACGTTTAGAGCTACGGCGTGACCAATCGCTGTTGAGAGAAGGAGGGGATTACCTTTCACCAATTAAGCGCAGTTCTCAAACCTTTATCACTGAGTATGACCTCCAAAACGGATTCGCTCTTCAAATTTCACCATAATGAACTAGAAAACGAGACAACTGTTTTATTATTATTATTTTTCAAAACAATGTCTTATTCAAGGGTAAGTAGACGTCAGAACTTTATTTTAAATTAGCGTATAAGCTTTGTCAGCTGCTTACTCAAATCGAATTTGTATTATTTTAAAAATATTCTTTCAAAACATGGCATCTATTCACCTATTCTGTGCGAATTCGCAAGAATTTGAAGTGTTGGATCCTATCCCAGCTGTGCAAGAGGCTGGGTACACGCTGAAGTTGTTGCCAGCCAATCACAGGACACACATAGACACTCATTCGCACTCACAATCTCATTTACGGACAATTTAGAGCAGGGGTGTCAAACAACCCCTCCGTGAGCCGTCACCTTACCGTGGTGGAGGGGTTTGTGCGTCCCAATGAACCTAGGAGCTAAGTTGCCTGGGGCTTTATGCCCCTTGCAGGGTCACCCATGGCAAACAGGTCTTAGGTGAGGGACCAGACAAAGCACGGCTCAAGAACCCCTTATGATGGACAAAATAAATGGAACCCAGTTTCCCTTGCCCGGACGTGGGTCACGGGGCCTCCTCTGGAGCCAGGCCTGGGGTGGGGCTCGTTGGCGTGCGCCTGGTGGCCGGGCCTGCACCCATGGGGCCCGGCCGGGCTCAGCCCGAAGAGGCAACGTGGGTCCCCCTTCTCATGGGCTCACCACCCATGGGAGGGGCCAAAGGGGTCGGGTGCGATGTGAGCTGGGCGGCAGCCAAAGGCGGGGACCCTGGCGGTCCGATCGCCAGCTGCAGAAGCTAGCTCTGGGGACATGGAATGTCAGGGAAGGAGCCCGAGCTGGTGTGTGAGGTTGAAAAGTTTCGACTGGATATAGTCGGACTTACCTCCACACACGGCCTGGGTTCTGGTACCAGCTCTCTCGAGAGGGGTTGGACTCTATTCCACTCTGGAGTTGCCCACGATGAGAGGCGCAGAGCAGGTGTGGGCATACTCATTGCCCCCCGGCTCAGTGCCTGTACATTGGGGTTCACACCGGTAGATGAGAGGGTAGCCTCCCTCCGCCTTCGGGTGGGGGGGACGGGTCCTGACTGTTGTTTGTGCATACGCACCCAACAGCAGTTCAGCGTACACACCCTTTTTGGAGTCCTTGGAGGGTGTGCTAGAGAGTACTCCTGCTGGGGACTCCCTCGTTCTGCTGGGGGACTTCAATGCTCATGTGGGCAATGACAGTGAGACCTGGAGGGGCGTGATTGGGAGGAACGGCCCCCCCGATCAGAACTCGAGTGGTGTTTTGTTATTGGACTTCTGTGCTCGTCACGGATTGTCCATAACGAACACCTTGTTCAAACATAAGGGTGTCCATATGTGCACTTGGCACCAGGACACCCTTAGCGCAGTTCGATGATTGACTTTGTGGTTGTATCATCGGATTTGCGGCCGCATGTTTTGGACACTCGGGTGAAGAGAGGGGCGGAGCTGTCAACTGATCACCACCTGGTGGTGAGTAGGCTCCGATGGTGGGGGAAGATGCCGGTCCGTCCTGGCAGACCCAAACGTATTGTGAGGGTTTGTTGGGAGCGTCTGGCGGAATCCCCTGTCAGAAGGAGTTTCAACTCCCACCTCCAACAGAGCTTTTCCCATGTTCGGGGAGGCGGGGACATTGAGTCGAATGGACCACGTTCCGTGCCTCTATTGTTGAGGCGGCCAATCTGAGTTGCGGCCGTAAGGTAGTTGGTGCCTGTCGTGGCGGCAAACCCCGTACTCGCTGGTGGACACCAGCAGTAAGGGATGCCGTCAAGCTGAAGAAGGAGTCCTATCGGGCCTTTATGGCCTGTGGGACCCCAGAGGCAGCTGACGGGTATCGACTGGCCAAGCGGAATGCGGCTTCGGTGGTCGCCGACGCAAAAACTCGGACGTGGGAGGAGTTCGGTGAGGCCATGGAAGCCGACTTCCGGACGGCTTCGAGGAAATTCTGGTCCACCATCCGACGTCTCAGGAGGGGGAAACAGTGCACCACTAACACTGTGTACAGTGGGGATGGGGCGCTGTTGACCTCGATTCGGGACGTTGTGAGCCGGTGGGCGGAGTACTTCGAAGACCTCCTCAACTCCACCAGCACGCCTTCCTTGGAGGAAGCAGAGTCTGGGGACTCTGAGGTGGCCACTTGTATCCGGACGGGTTCTTGTTCTTCATACGACCTACAGATTGTGACCATATGTAACAGTAAGAATGTAGATCGACCTGTAAAATCGAGAGCTTCACCTTTTGACCGAGCTCCTTCTTCACTACGACAGACCCAGACTGCTACAGTCTGGATCACTACAGACGCAACACTGATTGATCTGCTTGTTGTTCTGTTGCTCCATCCTCCCCTCACGTTGTACTTGTTTTTTTTGGGGGAGTGGCAGCAAAACACTTCCGTTGCATTGTCCAATCTATTAAAAAAAAAAGAATGAATATATTTAAAACAAATGAACAACAATACATGTAAATAATTTTAAAAACCGAGAAATATAAATGTTTTAGACTACTATACAAATATGTGACACATATTAGAGATAAGGTGAGAAGCTCGGTCATCCGGGAGGGGCTCAAAGTAGAGCCGCTTCTCCTCCACATCGAGAGGAGCCAGATGAGGTGGCTGGGGCATCTGATTCGGATGCCTCCTGAGCGCCTCCCTAGTGAGGTGTTCCGGGCATGTCCCACCGGGCGGAGACCCCGAGGACGACCCAGGACACGCTGGAGAGACTATGTCACCCAGCTGGCCTGGGAACGCCTCGGGATCCCCTGGGGAGAGCTAGAAGAAGTAGCTAGGGAGAGGGAAGTCTGGGCTTCCCTGCTTAAGCTGCTGCCCCCGCGACCCGGCCCCAGATAAGCGGTAGAAGATGGATGGATGGAAGATGGTGTCAAACAATATTTCACATGATGGGCCACATACGGCCTTGGGAGATGTCAAGTGGGCCAGACCATTAAAATTATACCATACTTTGTTAGAAATAACCAAAACAATATGTCTTTCCTTTGTTTTGGTATAAAGAAGCACAAGAACATTAGGAAAATGTTGAAATTTACGTATCTTTTACAAAACATTTCATGAAGCACCTTACATTTCCTTCGACAAATGTGCAATTTACTTTTATCATTCACATATATGCATTGCAACTGATCCCACTGATCGTACAAACTTTTTAAGTAATTGGTATTGAAAAATATAGGAATGCACTTTAAGATTAACCGAGATTTATAAAGAAACGAAGTTTTAAAGCATTTACACGTGCATATAAAATCTAAATGTGATCCCTGCCTACACCTTATAAACTAAGGAGAGTGCTATTAAATGTGTAAATGTGAGAGTGCTATTGATAGCGTCTGCTGTCATGGGTCTGTCTCAGTGACGGACTGAGGCTGCTGTTGTCTTCTTCAAAGGGAAAAGAGGAAAAGAGGAGAAAAAAAGACAACCCATGGTGCCCAGACACCATGCGGAGGAAACTAATCTTGGCCACTTGTATCCGGCCGGGTTCTTGTTCTTCATACGACCTACAGATTGTGACCATATGTAACGGTAAGAATGTAGATCGACCTGTAAAATCGAGAGCTTCACCTTTTGACCGAGCTCCTTCTTCACTACGACAGACCCAGACTGCTGCAGTCTGGATCACTACAGACGCAACACTGATTGATCTGCTTGTTGTTCTGTTGCTCCATCCTCCCCTCACGTTGTACTTGTTTTTTTTTGGGGGGGGGGGGGAGTGGCAGCAAAACACTTCCATTGCATTGTCCAATCTATTAAAAAAAAAAAGAATGAATATATTTAAAACAAATGAACAACAATACATGTAAATAATTTTAAAAACCGAGAAATATAAATGTTTTAGACTACTATACAAATATGTGACACATATCAAGAAAGAAAAATATTCCCATTTGTCCTTAAAAAACATATTTTTTAATGATATTATGTACAGTTCTATAGTGTTGCAAAAATAGAATCACAATGATAAACACATTTTAAGAAATATGTTTCGGTTGTCAGTCACAAGGGAGTACTGATACTGTATGATTTAAGCTATTTGTTTTCAGTACTGGGGCGGCCCGGTAGTCCAGTGGTTAGCACGTCGAATTCACAGTGCAGAGGTACTGGGTTCGATTCCAGCTCCGGCCTCCCTGTGTGGAGTTTGCATGTTCTCCCCGGGCCTGTGTGGGTTTTCTCCGGGTACTCCGGTTTCCTCCCACATTCGAAAAACATGCATGGCAGGCTGATTGATCACTCTAATTGTCCCTAGGTGTGGGTGTGGGCGTGCATGGTTGTTCGTCTCTGTGTGCCCTGCGATTGGCTGGCAACCAATTCAGGGTGTCCCCCGCCTACTGCCCGAAGACAGCTGGGATAGGCTCCAGCACCCCCCGCGACCCTAGTGAGGATAAAGCAGTTCGGAAGATGAATGAATGAATGAATGAATTTTTAGTACTTTATTTAATCAGAATCAAAATGAAGCTTATAAAAACGCAACCATGCACTTTGTTGTTGGACTGTTTTTTTTTTTTCTTTTCATTGAGTCATCCAGAGTATCTGAGGCTTGAAATAAGTTGAAGGCTGCAAGTTTGGGATCCAATTAATAGCAAGATTAGATCTTGGGAAAAATCTAAGCTGTATCTTGCTCTTTTTAGTTTGAAATTTGAAGTCTTGCACTTCAACTCATGTCAGAGTAACACCACAACACGATGAACGCAGTGTTTGTGTGTCATTCTGCTAATTATCCTGATCCCTGAGTGGCAGTCTTTTGTGTGGCGTCGAGGTGTTGAAGCTGTTTGGAGGGACGTGCGTGATGGTAGGAGTTCCGAGTATGGGCTGGGATATTTTGGTGATGGGACAGAGGGAGGGAATATATAAGCCTTAGGGTCGATGAGAGGTCATAGCAAGAAGAATTGGATAACGTAGCAGGATCATTTGTATTTTCACAGGTAGGTTTTGCTGTGTTACCGGCTTCCTCATTAGAAAGTTACATTTTGTTGGATGACAATTTATCTTTGGGGATTAAAAATTAAATATGCACGTGTTTTAAGAAGGCGCCACACAATACAGCTGCATTGAGGTCAAAGCTGAGGTAATGTATTCATCGAGACTTTCATGCAACGCCTAATGGCTGCTGGCCATTAAATGTAATACTGGAACAAAAGGATAATGGTCCTGCTTTTTTCTCCTCTTTTCCCTTTGAATTTTTCTCCAATTAGTTTTGTATTCCCCAGTGTTCTCTAATCTTTTCCACACACAGTTTCCTCAAACATATCCTTAAGTCATGGCTGACTTTGACACAATTCTGAAGTTTTGGGCGCCAGTTGAGACAGACTTGAACACATACGGAGGTCTGGTTCTAACTCGGTAAGTTGCTTTTGAGATAAGATGTAGTCCGGGATGAAATGTTAATCGATAAAAGCCAGCAACCCAGTGTACTTTCTCTTCACAGCTTATTCACTGAGCACCCTGAGACCCAGAAGCTGTTCCCCAAGTTTGCAGGAATCGCCCAAGCCGACCTGGCCGGAAATTCGTCCGTTTCTGCCCACGGTGTAACAGTGCTGAAGAAACTGGGGGAGCTGCTGAAAGCCAAAGGCAATCACGCCGACATCCTCAAACCTCTGTCCAAGACCCATGCCACAAAACACAAGATAGCCCTCATCAATTACAAGGTCATCTTGAAATATGTTCCAGGACTGGTGTCACAAAAGAGATTTCAAATCCAAATGTTGAAGGACACTCCAAAAAGTTGATGTTCTTCTTGGACAGGAACTGTCAGATGCTCAGGGTCTTGAAAAGATGCCAAGTTGCTCGGCCACATTACTTAACAGCTCACTCACATCTTCTCAAGTACTGAATGAAGCAAACGAGGCTGTTTGGGTTTTAAATCTCTTTTGTGACATGAGTCCTGGAACATTTCTGACACGCCTCTATGTCCTAGCTGATCGTGTATAGTTAATGTGTGGTCTTATTTGCTATCTGACTCTTTTACAGCTGATCACAGAAGTCATTGTAAAGGTCTTGGAGGAGAAGGCAGGATTGGACAGCGCCGGGAAGCAGGCTTTGAATAACGTGATGGACGTCGTCATTGCCGACATTGATGCAGACTACAAAGAGCTGGGCTTTGCCGGCTGATGTTTAGTATGCAGAAAGAAATATGGCTGTTTGAAAATTTGTCAACCTTTAGGGGTGCTATTTTTATGAATGAAGATTATATGTAGCAAAATAGATGAACCACTACCAAAATAGAGTTTGCAGTGCATTGGATAGACATTGCACAAAAGTGTTACACACAGAATGAAATGTTTTATGTTGTGCATGTTTGTAAGTGTTCAGTAATAAAGAAGAGTAAAAAAAATGAAGTCTGGCTTTATTGACTAACGGGATGCAAACTTTACCCCAGTTTGGGGAAGGCAGATTTAAGGAAACTAAATTGAAGATGTTCAAAAACATTTTTGAAGGACTTGCAGTTGACAGAAAAATGACACCATAGTTGCTCAGCGTTGAATCTCTTGTTCAGTGGGCTTTAAAATGCCACGGTATGCAAAAGGACATCACGGTTGCTCAGCGCTCAGGTAACGACCAATCATGGCTCAGGTTGTGAATGTCACCGGACCAAAACAGATGAGTCATGTTTGGTCATTACCCACACTGATCAAATGCAATTTTTAATGAGGAATAAGTCCTTCATTTTGTCAAATCTTTACTCTGGTCTAATTTGATACATACACTATTAATCTCGAGTCGCAACCCTATCATTCCTGCAAACCACTGTGTTGGTCGACGGCTTTAAAATTAAGCAATAAAGCAGGTAAGCGAAAGACATCAATCCAAAAGTTAACGTACAACTGCTTGCATGCAAAACAAATGCTACCAAGGACACAGGCAGAGTAAACAATAACCCCCTTTAAGGACCATGTAACAAAAAAAATATGGTTACTCAACTGGATACAAAGTTTCTCAAATAAATGTGTTGCCGACAAGTGCTGTACATTAAAAAAATGACAAAAAATATTTATCCTTATGACAATTTAATACAAAACAAGACGTTAGCCTAACATCTTAATTAACAGAAATAACAAAACCCAACTGACCTATTTTGGGAAAACCATCTTGAGACTCTCATTGTTACGGTCTTAAACTATTTCCATGGTTAGCTAATCCGTGTTGAATGATTTCAAAGTAAAACAAAAAGGGTGGAAATATGTCAGCCACAATTCCAGACACACTAAGTTAAGGAACGGTACAAGTTTTGCTTTTTGGGCCTTCTGTTGGAAACAAGATGACTTCGTAAAACTTCAGGCATGTTTCGGATCATTTCCAAAGAGCATCAACGCTGACACTACCAGCAACATTCCATACACGCCCCCCCACCGTGTCTGGCTCCACGTACGTGAACTTGAATTAAAGATAATTGCCATAATGATAAGCTATTAATAGTGAATGTGTATCAGCGCAGGAAGCAGGCGTGACACGTGGCACAACCACCCTCACTCACTGCACGGCAGTTCTATATCTGATGCCATTCAAATATCTAGAAAATAAATCGCTTCATTGGCGCCAATGTTATTTCTGACCATTTTTTTGGAATATGCTACAACATCTACACATCGCTGAACAGCGCACTCTGGATACTTTTCACATTCACACTTTTCCTAGAATTCCATCTTCCTCAAGAAATAGTCCTACTGCATCATGCTTGATATTAGCATGCTACATGTTAGCCTTCCTCTTGGAAGAGTGTCAAAGGAAATTGTGTTAATATATTGTTCTATAATGTTAATTTTGCCAGGACAGTTCATCTTCCAAAATACTATATTTTGTTCAAACTAGTGACAATTTGAAACATTTTGGGAGCTAATCCATCCAATAAATGGTTGTAAATGCAACACCATCTCAAGAGGCAAACTGGCTAACTGTATTAAATACATTGAAAAGAAGCATTGTTACAACAGCGACTCAAACTACCAAACCCAAACTCTGTTTAAGTTTCCTCCAGAGAAGTTTGGGCAGACTAGAGATGGGTACCGCTGTAGTCAATACAGCTCTAGCACACGCTCAGTTCACATAAATACATTCGTATCAAGCAGAGAAAAGGACAAGACTAATTTGAGAAAAAGGGCATTTTAATACTTTATGTTGACATTTAAAAAAGGAGCTTGACCAACACTGCAGTAATTTCATTCAGTCAGTTATTTTTAATGATTTGGGGATAAGGTCATCTTCCTAGCGATATTAGAATTTATGTTCTCAACTTTTTATTTTCACCTTTCGTGACATTTCTCTTTTAATATTCTATCTTTGGGCAGATTTACGAGGCACTGCATTTTGGGTTGTTATTAAATGGGAGGGAATAGAATAGCTTTATCGGAATCCAGTTTATGGTAACCAGAAGCCTGACTGGGCTCTTTGAAATTGATTTTAAAAATGGCATTTAATTCCCCCTTTCCTCCCATTTTTTCTTTTAATCGGTCAAATTTCCGCCATATATGTTAAATGAAAGACACTTCGAAGCAAGGATTCTGAAATTACCAGTCAAATTCCTCAGCCCCACTCGTGTGCCTCCAGTGTCTTGCCTGCATGCTACAAAACCTACAGATGAACATGAATGACTGATAACTGACATGATTACAACCTATTAATAGCAAGTGCACACGTGCATCAATGCGGGATGAAGACGTGACATAGGGCACAAAGACCGCCATCAACCAGCCGCCTCTGGGGGTCCTCAACCACTGCACAGCGTTTAAATATTTGACACCATTTAAAGCCTCTTTCACGGGTAGAAATCAGTTTATGTGGAAATATGATCTTGAACATGCTCTATTTGACTCCTGGATACAGATTGGACAGAAAGACACACAGACGAAACAAGCTGATTTGAGAACGGCACTGCATTACATATACTATGAGGTGTTCTTAATGGGTTGATTTTTAGCTCAATAAGGTAAGCGAGTAGAAATGCCTCACAAGTATGATGAGTGTAGTTTACATACATGACTAAGCCTTATTATTTGTATGGGATTGTGAAGGTGTACCGACTATTGCCAGATTTGGAGTGTAAATAAATAAATGTCATCGACGGCACCCACAGAGAAGATAATCATGTAAAAGTCAGAGAGTTTGCCAGTCCAATGGCGGTAACTAATCAAAATCCACTTCGTTAGTGTTTGAGGGCACTGTGCACATTGTCAGGTTGGACAGATAGAGTGCTGTCGTCATGGGAACGAGACCGGCCGCCACCTTCAGGATGGTCAGCAATCTCTCCGAGGCGTTGGTCGCACCATCTGCCGTCTGCAGGGGACAAATATTAACACCGCTGCCACAGCGGAGAACCTAAAATCGATTGAGCACAACATGTACTCGCTCGTTTCTTTCTTTCTTTTTAAGATCTCTTTCATTTGGGAATAATATTTTTGTTTTCCCATTTTCTTTATGCCTGGATTCTCCATTTTCAGCAGTCTTCAGAGGTTATATCCCAATTCAGGGGCTGCACCGAAAGCCTACGTGTACATGTATGGGTCTTCAGCTTGCAATGTCCCATTTATTTTTCCAAGATTGAGCAAACGTGATTTAAAGAAAAAAAAAAGCCACTGACACATTCGGGATTTGTCGAGTGTATGTATGGAATCAGCAAAGTTGTCACTAACCTGATCCTCTGCAAAGAGCAGCGTGCAGCGTAAGGACGCAGCCAGCCCTCTGAGGGTGTCCAGGCGTTCCGGGGGGACGGCGACATTGCGTGCTACGAGTTACAAAAGAAACATGCAGCAAAAGCTTTGGCTTCAAAATTCTGTCCTTTGCAAACAACTACACAGAAACGTAGGGGAGTGTAAATAATGACAAGCCCAGATGAGTTTGATCATCCGTTTGATATACCGTTGGTGGCCATGAAGCAGACTTTTCCAAGAAAATATCCCGGGTCCAAATATTTGAGGGAAGCTTGGGCAGATTGCAGACTGTGACAAAAAATAAAAATAAATAAATAAAATAACCCAGTGAAGGCCACCATTACAAGCTTATTATTATTATTATCATCATCATATTTATTTATTTATTTATTTAACACCTATAAATAAGTACCTATAGATAGTTGAACTGACATTTCATAATTTTTCTTAAGCGGAAAAGAAAGTGCTTAGCGTATCTATCTGACAGTTCTGAGGTTGTGGGTTTGAGTCTTGGCCGTGGCCTTTCTAAGTGGCATTTGCATGTTCTGGCCCTGCGGTTATAATATTTACGGAGGTTATTAGCACACAGACTTGGAAACCTGGTTTTAAAGACATACAGTACCTGAGTTCAGAGGTGAGGTTGACGATGAAAACCACCAAGTCTATCCTGGGGCGACTGTGTTGGTTCTCGGAGGGCAGAGGGAGACTCTTTGCTAGTCTCCTGTTTGAAAAACAACATTGTTAAGTAGGACTTCAGAATGCAAAAGACCAATATGATAAACGGACAAGTCCAGTTGTCAATTCAATAGGTATGAGTTGGGCCACCGCTCCGCAGGTAGAGGAGGAGAGACTGTCTTAATGTGTCCTTGAACAAGACATTGAGAACTCCTAATTATGCACAATGGAGCACTTTGCAGTGTGCATTTGCAAGCCGCCATCAGCCAGGATCATATAATGTGGCCCCACTGCTGCTAAGGAGCCATATAAATACAGTCCATTGGGCAGGGTAGAACTAATGCAGCATAAAACAATTAGTTCCTTGTGAGGGCAATGATGGCTCATTTTATTGAATCGGAACACTGTCACAGCTCACTAAGTCAGGGACTCCAAAACGACTATTAAAATACATATTTCTAGTAATATCAGCAGTTTGGGGGATGAAGCACTACTCACACATTCAACGTGACTGCCGTCTCCTCCAACAGAACTTCAGCTAATCTCTGCTGAAACTCTTCTTCTCTTTCCACCAGCTAAATGGGGAGGGGGCAAAGTCAGCATGAAGCATCCTTTCCAAAATTGTTTTTGCAAAGTAAACACCAATGCTTTATGTGGATTGAACACAAAGACAATACCAGACTCAATATGATTTTTTTGTGCATGGAGTTTTTCAATGGATTTTAATCTGGTGTTAGTTTTTGCTAATCATACCACATTTGAAAAAAACTCTCTTCTCTCTCTCTATTTATTTATTTAATAGAGTCAAGAGTTTCTGATACTAATTTCAAGCTCACTGGAGCAAAACATTACTTTTTCTGGCCATTTTTGTGATTTTCTAGCTACTTCCCTGATCATACATCAGTATACTTTCATGTCACATGACAGAACTCGGATATTTACTGCTGAGAAGCCGAAATTCTATGCATTTGTACAGTTGTAAAATGAAACAAAATGCCATTGAAACGATTCATTGACTATCAATAATGATCAGTGATTAGTTGATGACTAAGCATTGCACACACCTCTAAAATATTTTTTAAATAATTAGGCGTCAATAGACGCTACAGCTTCTTGTTTGGTTTCAAACTTAGCATGTAGCATATGTGTGCACTTTTTCGGCATGACGTCTCTGATCCACTGGTGAAGGACGCTTTGATTATCTCCTCTTTCATCTATAACTGCATCAAACAACAAATTGTATGCAGAAAAGGTGGTTAAGATTGCATGACTGTCTGTATTTTATGTATTGTGTTATTGTGTGTTATTTTATGTTAACTGTTGCCGGTCGGGTGGCCCAGCAGTTTGCGCATCGACCTCACAGTGCAGAGGTGCCAGGCTCAATTCCAGCTCCGGCCTCCCTGTGTGGCGTTTACATGTTCTCCCCATGCCTTCGTGGGTTTTCTCCGGGTACTCCGGTTTCCTCCCACATTCCAAAAACACGGACTACGTTAAAGTTTTCTCAGAATAACTAGGAAATAGATAAATACGTAAAGTGAGACTTTATTTCCATGAATCTATGCAGCTTTTACAATTTTAAATGATCACGTCTACCACGTTCCTAGAAAATCACAATCATTGTCCCACCAGCGAGTTACTCCTCAAACAGACCCACTGGCTACTCATATGGTCCATGGAGGCTAATGGGGGCCACTGACACCACATCGGTGACTAAGCTTTACTTTTTAATTGCAGATAGTGTTCGTGCACAATAATGTTCGGGGAATTCGGACAGTTCGTATTTCGACGATTGTGAACGTCATTCTTTCATTCTCGGTTTATATTTACATTGACCCATACCTGTGGACTATTCCGCATTTGAAACTACTTTTCACACAAGACTTTTGAGTTTAATTCTACGCCGTAAATAAAGCTCTAGACTTACCAATATGGTAGCGGTGTTCAGAGCAGGCCGCCTACTAAACGGTTTCAGGAACGACATGGTGAATCAAATGTTACATAGGACGTTTAGTGTGCATTGGTTTGCTGTAGCGCACTCCCTGCGCCATTTTTTCTCCAGTTGCGCGCTTCTTTTCCAAATACGCGTGACGTCATGACGCTTCTCCATGTTTCAAGACCTCACTGCCACCCAGTGGCCCAAAAAGAGTACTTACATCACACCATCGCGTGTCCATCATATCCAGTATGGTTTTGTAAATTTAGACAACACTTTAATAATTTCCTCAACGGACTAGGTGATAAGCGCCATAACCAGACATTAAAAATCAGCCAGTTTCAAATTCTTTGATTTCTGTTAATCCATTGAAAATTCGGCACAAAACTTTACAATACAGATAAAAAGTGCATCAAACAGAAGTCAGTGTAGTACATTGCATATCGAGCAGAAAGTTTATTTTATTGTGGCAGCACAGCAAAACAGATGCCCTTCACCAACCGCAGAGACAGCACACCCCTGTGCCACATGACAGGATGTAAACATGCACGTCACATCAGACACTGAGCAGAAGCTGTTTGATGAGTCATCAAGTTTAATTTCCAAGCGTCGTTATCTTGAATTAAAGGCCAATGTTCAACACCTGTACCAGATTTTCCAAATGGCTTCAAGTCAGTAAACAAAAGAACATATACAAGGGTCTCTTGTCGATCTAACCCCAGATCAAAATGTACTGTAGTGGTTATGAATCATTATTTCCAACCCCTGTAACAATCAGCCACACCTACTGAAACTTAAGAGTCCTAATGGGGAAAAAAAGAGAAACATTCAAAGCTGAACTAATGACTTTAAAAGAAATCAGCATGTTGTGAGGAAAGTTAAACAGACCTCTCACAGGGTCAAAACAACCTGGCATTAACAAATTCAATTCAAAGTCGTATAAAAGTTGCTCTGCCTCGTAAATTGACAACATCCCTTCATTCCCCCCATTAACTTTCCACCCTGCTAATGTACACATGCCACTTTGAACATGAATTCGTATGTTGATAATTGCTGAACAATACAATGGACTGACATCAAGAGATGTGTTCCATCCTGCCCCTTTGTCCTCCTTCAAATCTCTCCGGACTCCCGCTCCTCGGAGCTGGAATGTCGGTCCCGCTCTAAGGACAGGGATCTCTCCCGCTCCCTCCCCATGTCTGGGGAGGTGGACCTCTCCCGGTCCTCCCAGTCTTTGTACTCCGCCCTGTTGTTCTGCCAGTCCTCCAAGGCGCCCTCCTGACTGCGCAATTGGGGGAGGGAGGGTTCAAGGTCATGGGCGTGTGACGATCTTTCTCTGGATGACCTGTTGGAAGAGGAGCACATTTAGAGACATGCCATGTTTATTGTTTAACCATATGATAGTGATTTATTCAAACCATTCATTCATCTAAATTCTTTAAAATGCTATTTTACATTATATATTTTTAATTCTACAATTATATAAAAAAAAAATTTTTTGAAAGAAAAAAAGTAGATAAGACTACACCGTTAAGGGAGCAGATCTAAAAGCTGTATCGGTAAGAGTAGTAGTATCATTAAAATATTAACGATACCCATCTCTACGCATGTTGATGGGTCAGCCTTTCACTGCCGATCTAAAAAAAAAAAAGATCATATTGAAAGTCTCCTTAAAGGCGTTTCATCCACTGCGTCAGTTCTACACGGCAGTCATCGAATCAATCCTGTGTTCTTCCATCACGGTTTGGTTTGGGGCCGCCACAAAGAAGGACAGAATCCGACTTCAACGGACAATTAGGACGGCGGAAAAAATAATTGGCACCGCCCTGCCCACTCTTGAGGACTTGCACACTGACTGCAAGAATCAAGACAAGGGCACGGTAAATCCTCCTGGATCCCCTGCACCCTGCCCACCACCATTTCCAGCTACTCCTCTCAGGCAGGCGCTACAGATCCATGCACACCAAATCCAGCACACTTAAACAGCTTCTTCCCTCTAGCCATTAACTCCCTAAACAGTCACTGATGTAGTCACTCTTCTTGTACAAGAAATGCTGCTACTGGTCAGTCTAAAATGGTTCAATGATTTTCTGCGCCAACTGTACAAACTGTCATAGTATTGTATTCTACCACTGATCACTTTAGCTCTGCTTGAAACTACGGTTCACTTACATTACGAAATGTCCTTCCCATACGTATTTGTCATGTTCTTGTTTATGATTATACTAATGCAGCGTGTTATACCGGAGACAAATTCCTTGTGTGTTCTACATACTTGACCAATAAAGATTATTCTGATTCTGATTCTGCAAATTGTCTCTTGATTAACTCTCAACAGCAAATATTCTCATCTTTCTGTAGTCCTTCAGGAAGCATATGACTATCTTTTTCAATCAAAATGTCATTTGCAAACATCTGCTTTTAATTAGGAAAACAATGATCAATACTTTTCACTATTTTCTGACATGTTATAGTTTAAAAGAGCAACTGAAGCACAGTCTGCGTGCATTTTCTGCACTGTCAATTTGAAACGTCACTTTTGTATTACAAGGACGGAAATTAGGAAAGAATATTTTTATCAAATATGTAAATGTGATTCATCGATTAATCGTTAGTGAGCAACTCTAAAATTGAAAAAATGTTCGGCTAATTTGTGTGATCGGCATTGGACTCACTTGTGGATAATCTGTATTGAAATCCCCAGCATAAAACCCCAATCAGAACACCCTTACTTGGAAAGCTCTGCATGCAGAAACTGTTATGTCATCTGACATTTCCACCGGAAACCCTGTTGCACGCTGCAGTGCATGAGATCCATTTGTTGTTGTACTTAAACCCTGAAACCAAATTGCTGTCATGCCTCTCACCACACATTACCTAAACTCAACAATCATCTTAAATGTTTTTTTTAACTTGTTCTTTGGCTTTTCAGAAAACGTATTCCAAAATGTCATCAACATGAAAAAAGCCAAAACATGATAACCATAGAACTGAAAATTGAACTTTTTATGATGTAACAAAGCACCACATGTCTCTGTACTGACTGCTCAGTAATATGCCTGAACCACCATTCAAATTTTGACGGCTGGTAATGACCACAGAACCGGAAATAGAAATCAATCCTCTCACTACTTCTATCAAAGATGACTTTACTTTGCACTATTAGCAGTGGTTAACTTGCTCTCCACTTGTCTGGTGGTTAAAAATGATCAAATGTGCCCGTAAAGTTAATAAATGTTTTATGATGGCACAGATTACGTGTATAAAGGGTGTCCACAAAGTCTCTTTACAATTTAATGCCCACTTTATAGTGTGGAAACTATCCAACCCACTATTTTTTATTATGCTCATTAAGGTCGCAGGTGATTTGGAGTCAGCTGCCTTTGGGCCTAAGGTGGGGTAAACCCAGGGATGGCCGGGGGCGATCACAGGGGCTGGTGGAAGCGAATGGTGACCCCATATAAAGGCGCACCATACAAGGCAAATTTAATCTACACCCTTTTTTTCCCTTCTTCAATTTGTAACATGTGCCGGTTTTAACCCCCCACACACACATTCTCCAGAGGCGTTACAGTGGGTATTATACCTCTTCACATACTTGTTCAAATGGCAAGTTTTTGTGGTCTAAAATACAAGAGAGTGAATGATACTTTATTTGGGGATAACTATGAGAGGCATTTTAAATGGTGGCAGGTGAGTGCTGAGCCCCATTGTAATTTAATGTAATGAGGATGTGCAATTTTGCTACCACATTACGCCGCCATTTTTTTTCTCTCTCCCCAAAACGGATGTTTGACTAATCTTCCAAGGCTGAAGAGGGAATGCCACTCTGCAAGGGAAGGTTTTTAATGTTGTCCCACCTCTTTCTCTTGTGCCGGTGAGAGTGCGAGTGTGAGCGGTGTCTGTCCTTGTGTCGATGCCTCCTCTCTCGCTCCCGGTCCCCGCCCTCCTCTCGAGAATGAGAGGAGCGGTGGCGTCTTGATCGGTGGGAGGACGAACTGCCTCCGTCCCTACGTTTGTGCGTGAGGAAATTGATCAGACATATCACTGCGGCGTTAATATTTGACTAATTGACTAGTTGATTACATGTAAAAATATAGCAGTTGTACCTGTATCGGTCTCCGCTTCTGGACCGTGACCTGGATGGGAACACAGAATCATATAAAGACCATCACACCTGATGGCAGGACAGGATAAGGCAGCTGGGGGACCTCTTACCTCCTGCGCTCACGCTCTCGTTCCCATTCTCGTTCTCGTTCTCTCTCCCGCTCCTCTCTCTCCTTTTCTCGTTCCCGTTCCACCTCCCACTGCCTATCCCGTTCATCATCTCTTTCTCGTTCCTCTCTGCGCCTGGTACGCATTTTTTCTTGTTTCTCCACAACTGCTTTCTGAATTAAAAATGGCACCGGGAACAGACATTCACGTTTCAGAAACATTGAACATTAAAAAGACACAAACACGTTGAGTTTTTGATCATTTCGTAGAGATCCGCTTTTAGAAATATCTTCGGGTGAAGTGAGTCACAAATGTGCTGTAGCACAACATTGTGTTTCGAGTTCAACTGTGCACCAGGAAGATTGTACCATACTTCTAAATCCATTCTTGATTACAAAAAAATTATCATTCTGATAGATTTCAAGTAGGGTTGGGTGATAAATCAAGCAATCTATATGTATTGTGATGGACACGTGATCAATAGAAAATGTTTGATGGAAAAAAATTATTGTTTCCCCAAAGTATTTTGTACGATGCACACGTTCCGAAATAAATTCCCAGACATATTTCTGTCTTGACTTTGCTGCTTGAGATAATATGGAGTCAAACACTCATTGCAGTGGTTAAACAAAATAATTCACACATTAAAAAAGGTTAAATATCAAACTGAAAAATACAATTACAGCCTTTTTAGTTCTTTTGAATAATTACAAAAAAAATCAATAATTACTGAGCCATAATTACCCAGTCCTATTATCAAGAATAACATAATTACAAAAAAATATGCGCCTTGGTCAATAAAGGTTGGCAAACACTCAAACATTCCAAAGTGTGTCCGCTGCATATGTGAAGTGCCTTACCCTGAGCTTTTCCAGTTTCTCACGGATTTCAATGAAGCCCAGGTGAAGTTTGCCCCCAAAGTGGTCAGCAAGACGCCGGTCGTTGTCATGAAGACCCAAGTAGGCTGAGCACACTTCACACACTCGCAGTTTTTGCTGCTGAAAACTGGAGGCTGGCATGGAGTTTCTGTAAATATCCTGAGAAAAAAATCAGGGGATAACAAGACTTTTGTATCTTAATTGTAATTGAGAAGCACCTCAACATTCCCATTAAGACTTAAATCAGTCATCCTGTCTTCTAACCTCAGCTTCTTTCTTCAACATGCGGGTCGTCTCCACCTTTTCAAGCAACTGTTGGGCCTCATCGACGTTGCCCTCGCCTCCGAGCTGCTCGGCGCTAGCAAGCAGCTTCCCGATCTCCTCGTTCAATTCGTGGACACGTTCAGCCTAACCAAAAGAGATCAGAATTAGTGTTGCAGTGAATGGAGTTAATTGGTTGGTTTTGATTTGGGCGGTGATAGCGCCACAGTTGTCACCTTTGCCGTTACTTCAGCACTAATCTCATCTTGAGTCTCTGCTAATCTCTTCTTAGCCAGCTCGGTCCTGCGGTCACAGTCGGCGATAAAAGACTGAAGGTGCTCAGCAGCCTGAAAACCAACATGCAAGATCTTTTGGTCAGTAGCTATGTGCCACTGTGGTTTCCTTTGATGAAAATGCATGATATAGCTGTAAAGTGCAGCGGAACCTATGTGGGGCTCTTCTTCACTCCTGGGGGGTCGCAGGAAATCACAGGTGTGTGTGTGTTTTACGGTAGTCTTAAAAAGACAGGAGGGTTTGTTAAGAGTGTGTGTCAACGCTCAGATCCTACCTCAGCCTGGTTCTTACCTTAGATTGTATTTGTGGTTGCACATTTAAGACTACAACCCTTAATTCCTCATTTAACAAAAAGGGCAACCAAGTTTCTCTTCATGGGATAGTAGGGTGAAACCCACAGTTGTCTAGCGTGGACTAAATGGGTGACGGCGACAGGGAAATGGCAGTATATAGTATATATATTTTTTAATGGTATAATGGATGGACTACTGATCTAAAACAACATGGTGTGACTAACTTTTTAACAGTGCCGCTGCAGGCGTACTGCTTTTATTGCTAAGTACGTTGCGTGGTGTATATTCTTAACTTCAAAGTTGTAGATTTTATTTTTAAAGGCATCGACCCGTGGCACATTTGATCGTACAGGTTTCACTCTTACTGTGTGATGTCACGTTTGTATGCTGCGTGCAAAGGCTTCCATCTCTAAGGGCAGGTGGTCAGGTGAGACTGAGGTCAAGAGGCAAAACAGTCGCAAAGTCCGCTTTGTGTTCATAACAATGGTGAACACCTGTGCTGTTCACGTTTGCTCAAATCGCTCAAATAGAGATCTGAAATCTTACTGTGTGATACTGGCAGTAATTCTAGACCGGGGATGTGGGTGCAAATAAGTTGTGTGAGAGATGACGAGCACAATGGCTTTGAAATCTTTGACATGACCACTTTACATGATGACAACATACAAGGACTGATCACTTAATGTCAGGTACTGTTTCATGTGCGGCTCGCGACCAAAGCTAGTGTGAAATGCTTTGACGTACAGCAAGAAGAGTTTATCCAGAGACCAATAATTTAACGAATGACATTTTATACCATTAAAGTAGTGATCAACATACTGTGTCACGAGACAAAGATCGTTGTGGTGATCTTTCCCTCCAACCAACTTCAATTTTTCTATATAACGACTTCAAATGACTGGTTCCAATGCGTCAATGGATAGGTGTTCCAATAGGGACCTTATTCACAAAACTAAACATAAGTAGACCGATAACTAACAATATTAAGATAAGGCGTGTCTTCTTGTTTTCCTTTTGTGTGCATGCCTTTAAAATATGGTAACCAGAAACTAAGCTTTGTGGTTAAAGTGACATCAAAGTTAAGCGTTTACTGAGTGTTCATAGCAGGTCATTTTGACTTGTATATGCCCACAGTCGACTTAATGACTCACATCAAGCTCAAAAAAGAATTCATGCTCCTTAGAAGCAATCTCAAAGTCTGCTCTGAGGGCCAGGTCATGGACTTTCACACATTCTCCAAGGTCCATTCTCTATAAGGACAAAACAAATGAGTACATAAAAAACAGCATTCATAACCTTATTAGATCCAGTACATGTGCACGTGCGAGTGAGTGATACTCACAGTGCCCGACAGTATGTCATGAGGGCAGGAATCCAAAAGGTGACTTTTACACACCCGGTCATCTGAGAATTTGATTCTCTGCCTCATGGTGTCTCCTATTGAAAGACAATTTAAAGCATCACTGTCAATATTATACTCACCACTTTACACTTATACTATAAAAAAAAGTACTTTTGCATCATTAGACAATTGTCATTATAGTCGCGTGTACATTGGGTATTTCTCACTTTGTGTTAATTGTACAAATATTGTTGTAGATTACTGTATGCAGTATGTATTTTGAGTGTATTATAACCCCAAATTCAACCTCTGAAAACGCATTTTTATTTAGAACTAAAATCATGTTAATACATCCTCAATGGTACGCTTTTTGTTCGACATTATTTACACGAGTGTTTGTGTGTTAAGTAAACATTGTTAAGCTATTCCATGTCTCTCGCCGGATGGCAGAAGTCAAATTTAATTTAGGTGCACTTCGTCGAGCCACACACAGGCGTAATTACCGTGTAGGTTCCACGAAAATTGAATGAAAGCCCGTGAGTCGTGAAAAAATAATCCACACAACATTTCAACGATATTTTAACATCAGGTAGCTAACTAGCCTAATGACTGGCAAAGCATGCGAGCCCTAGTTAGCAATGCAACTTACGCTAGCACCAACACAAACTCAATGGCACAGGCTAATGTTAGCACACAACATGAACTTCTGTCGTTATACTCTATTTGACGACACGCAACAAATGTCATGCTTACCGTCTCTCGCCGTCCCCATGAGCTGGTCCAGCATCGCTCGCATCTGAGCCTGGGCCGACATCTTTGTGGCGAGTAAGTCCCTTCTCGGCCGCGGTCCTCGCACATGTAACCCTCCTCGGTTTCCTAGGCCTCGCTCGCCAACTTTCTCTCCCACAAGTAGAAACTTTAAGCCAGGAAGCTGAGCGTGTGCTGATATATTTTAGTACTAGTGGGCGTCGTTGAAAAACACCCCACTCAAAAAAGTGACTTTGTGACCAGGTTGAAAGAAGGCTAAGTGCCTGTTTGAAAACTGGCGGAGTAACCGGGTCGTGTGGAGAAATGATAGAGCATTGACTACACGTCAACGCAGGCTAGGGTAGGCTTTGGGTTAAATTGGTTAAATCGATGCTCTAAATAAGTCAGAACTTCCTTTGTGACATTGTGTATGATTGTCGCCCGTCGGCTTAAAGTTGGCAAGTTTAGCTTCGGCGTCCTTTCTTCCGTCTTTCGACTTCCCGTCCCCGCGCGTTCTCGCGGAGACAGCGCGCGCACTGCTACTTCCGGCTTGAGGCAGTTGCTGCGCGTTTACCTACAGCAATCGTCTTTTTTCATATTTTGCAGTAAGGTTTTATAGTTTAGCTACATAAATGCTATATAAACAATATGTATATTTCACCTCGACTGGAGTTAAACATAACCACTCTGTGAAACAGCTCTACTTTTGACACACGAATAAATATATTCTGAATTAAATTGTGGTTGGTGACGATAGTGAGTAATACGGAGTTCGAAGGTCTTGGTTTAACAGCATTTAAAAAGTCATTCAACTTCGACCTCGTGTATGATAAAGGCTGCAAATGAAACCCGACGTCATCAAAAGGAAACACCCAGTACGTCATTTAGTGACACCGCCCACAGCTTTGACACTGGGAAAAATGGCGACGAGTGTTTTACGGTTCTCCCTACGACCCAAAGTCAGGAACGCGGGCCTGCTGGGTCGTAACAACGTTTCGAAAACATCATATCTAAACAGGACGGCGCAAACCAGAAGTGCGGTTTCGTCGTCGTCGGGGGCAATCCTACCGAAACCGGATAAAGTAAGTGTTGTGGGAGGCCGTCTTGTCAAGGCGAAGAAACAGACTAATCGGGTGGCGGAATGAGCCAATGAAGGCGTATTTACACAAATTAGAGGCAATACCAGGAAGTTTTTTTTTGTGTAAAATATAATGGCGGACACTTAACGGACTCATTTCTGGAAATATGTCATTAAAATTGTTTAATGATGACTGTTATTCTTGACGATCTTAAAAACCCGTTCCAAACAAATAGTGTCTGTTTTGCCCTATGCAATTTTTGGTCCAGCACAAATGTAACGCTTTCCGAGCATAACATTGACTAATATACAATACTGTACGCCGTTATTGTTGAGTCAAGTGAATTTCATTTAATTCCCAAATATTTTTTTCACCTCGTGCTTAGATGACGAACAGTACTGTTTGCTAGGTAATATTAACATTCCCCCGTTTGATTTTAATGACTAAATTACGACATGTGTAGTTAAAATGTGTGCAATTACCTCGTCAATCACTTGACCTTAATCCGATTGAACATTCATTTCACTTTGTGAAGACAAAACCTTAAAGAACGTGCCTAACAAACATGGAGGAACTGAAGACAGCTGCTTCTGGTGATGTCCATGAGTTTGACATTTCAGGCTTTCCCTGATTTTCAAGAATTTTCAGAAACGTATTAAAGGATGACAATCTGTATAATGATTGTTGGTTTGTACAATTATTTTTGGTCCCTTAAAAAAGTGGAGCCACATATAAAATGTGTTGTAATTCCTACATTCATAACATGCTGTGGCACAGTGGTTGGGAATCACTGTTTGAACAGAACAACGTAATGTCTGAGATGGAGTTTGAAATTTTATCATCATTTGCTCCATCTTCTAATTCTAACGTCTATATGTCCTCTTTTCCCTTGAGACGCCCTTTGGTCTCATTCGAATGACTGCAGTGGTGGTGCCATTCCTCTATGTGGGAACTCTGATCAGCAAGAACTTTGCTGCTCTCTTGGAGGAGCACGACATCTTCGTCCCAGAGGATGATGATGACGATGACTGAACTGATTTAAGACACGCTGATTTATGTGACCTTATGTAAGACGTATACAATTTGTGCTATTTTACTTAATTGCATTGTATGATACAACTTGCCCTAACCTTTTTTTTTTTTTACATACAGGGTGCATTGCTGAGTGGAAGAATATCATAAGGCAAAAGGAAAATGAGGAAGATGAGCGACACATGTCCTTCCTTCCATCCATCTACCTCTGCCCATCTCACTCCTCTGTCTTTTTGTGTGTCACCTTAACATCCATTTTCTAATTCGCTTATCTTCACAAGGGTCACGGGCTTGCTGGAGCCTTCACCTAAACATATTTCAATAATTCACATATCATGTGAAACTGACATAAAGGAAAGCATTCACTCTTGTTTGCATCTTGTGAACTCAATTAAAGTGAGTCATTACAATATGAAAACGTGTCCTTGTCTTCGCATGGTGGTGTCACAAATTTTGTTGCATGACACAGTTGTTTTGCGTGGAATTTGCTTTATTTGTCTTTTACTGAGATCTCTACTTGTTTCATTGTGCACTGCTCTCCCTCGCTCTCTCCTGTCGTGCGGCATCAACCAATGTCAAGTGTTCATTGAGAGAGTCCATCTCCAACCTGTTTCTGCACTTCAAGTCACTGAGCTCGACATAAGACTCCTTGTAGCACTCATAGGCTGCCTCCTTCTCCTGAAAGAAAACATTTGAACAGTGGATTAGCCACTCCATGTGAATAAACTGTAGCATATATCCAGTGGCCACATCATAAAGTACATCTGCACAATTTCAAGCAAAATTCTGCTTTTAAAACATTCTTTAGTTCTGATTGTCATTTTCATATTAGTTCAAGCATATGTTACTTCAAATCATCTCATTGGACAATTACTTGAAATTGTATTAGCAGTAGATGGAGTCACACCATTACTATAACAATAAAAAATACAGTTCCATATACCTGTAGTACATTAAAGCAAAATGTTCAGTCATGCAATAGTTGATACCGATCAACTACTATGGTACCACATTATGTTTACTATTATGTAGAGCAAATTTATTCTAAATTCAAAAATAAACAATGGAAAAACTGCATTGTTATTGTTTAAAAGGCACAATTTCTATTACAGCTCTTGTCTTGGACCTCATTAGATTGTGCCGGTGTACCGACACACTGGGGCCAGTGGCGCGTCGTTTATATCCATACCTTAGTGAGAGACTGGACTTCACTTTGCAGGCAGCTGACCTGCCTCTTAAGAGAGTGCACTTCATTTTCTTTGCCTCTGAGCAGCGTCTGAAAGGCGAGAAGTTGAAGGCGCTTGATTGTGTTTTGGACTGAGGATGTGGAACAGCAGAATAAAAAACAAAACAATGTGTGTTCCTTGAAAGCTACTTCTTATACATACTCTAGATGTATAATGTGTTTTTTCTATTTCATATAAAGCACGACAAAGTAGTTAATACTTTTTTTTGCACCAACTTGTATTAAAACTACAAAGTCTTTTCCTTGCTGCAATCTTTTATAGCAGTCAAAATCGCCAAAGAGTGGAATTTGACACACACACACACACACACACACACACACACACACACACACACACACACACACACACACACACACACACACTACACAAGTAACAAGAAAAGTAATGCTGATGAAAAAGGTACATTTATTAGATGGTATAAAAATACTGTAAAAACAATGATTCAGTACTGTGATGGACTACAATGATTTCAAGGGGTTCGTAGGTATTTCAACGAGGGCCCTATAAACGGATAAACAAAATAAATCCACCTTGATGAACGGGGATTTTATGCTTTTATGCATGGAGACAATCTGGCGAGAACAAAATTCGCATTTCCCACCCTTTTGAGACGGTCCATTCGGGAGAGCTTCGCCGGTCAACCAGTAGATGGCAGTGTATACTGCTCAAAGGAACCAAACCTGGGCAATTTAACAAGGCCGCGATGAAGAAAGGAGGAGTGTGCTAATGATGCATCCGGGACTCATTACTGGGATGGAAGACAACACATTAAGCAAACTTGCTCAAACAATTTGTCTCTTTAAATTGGGTCCAAAATCCCTCAGCGCCCATCTGCCAAATCCCATTAAAACAAAATGCCAGGATGCGGTGGGCTATACTTCCCTACAGTTTTTATGTAAGAGTCAGAGTTGTGTAGGTTTGAATTTCACCACAGATTACTGCTGTCAATACCTCAACGTCTGATGCCACGTTGCCAAGGGATAGCACATCAGGTCGCTGTCCTGTGATGAAGTAACGCATGCGGCTAATCTCTTCCGCCAGCTTGACTTTAAGCTCCTGCAAAAAAAAAAAAAAATTACATGCTTTGATTGATGAGGTACAGTAATCTTGCACAATCAAATGGGGCGAATATAACTTAAATTGTTTAGTGAACTCTATTGTGGTATGGCCATTGACCTGGTTCTCTCTCCAAAGCTGTTGCAACTCTCTCTCTTTGCAGTCCAGATCATTTTCTCTTCTTTGGCCGCTCTGCTGGGTGAGGCTCAGCTGCAGACATTTCTCAGAGAAACGCTCAGACAACACATCCAACTCACTGTGCCACACGTCTACCGGCGGCCTGACAAACACAAATACGGTAGCATTTGTGCAGTGAATTGGAACATATGGAGACAGAGTGTCAGGGTGAAAACATGATTCCTTACACGTGTCCTCTGCAAGGTGCCCCCATGTGTGCGTCTCTGCCAGGTATCCGCCTGGCCTTCTCCAGCTCCTCTCTGTGGGCTGCTCTCAGAGCCTCCATGGCTGTAATAACAACATTTGCTCATCAGAGAATGATTCCTGCCCTCGTGCTCAACATCACAAGACACACCGATACGCAGCTCACTGCCATCAGATTTCTGTTCCCATGGAAGCTGTTCACTTTTTATGACCAACTCACTGTCTACCGTTTTGGGATGTATCAACCAGGATTTTAGTTGACAATCGGCAGGGATAAGCACTATAGACTTTTGACACAACCTTTAGCAGAAGCCTGACGCTCCTCCTCCAGCATTTTGTCTCTTTGTCCCTCTAACTCGCTGAGCTCTCTCTCATGTTGCTCCTGCAGCTCCTGCACTTCTTTCCGATGGGCTGCTTCCATGGCCTCAAGCTGGGCCCCACAGGGGGCCCCGGGTCCACATGGACTGTCCACTTTTATCACCATGGCTGCGTAGTCTGTCTTAGTGCTCTCCATTTGCTTTCTCGCCTGGATGATGAAAATAGAGAGGATAAATGAAAGTACGAATGCAAGTCAATTTTTCATTTTTATTAGAATGGTGATAATGTCATCCACAAAAAATGGATGGAGGGCAACTTGACGTCTGGGTCGTTGAAGACGTTTCATCTTTAATCCCCAAAAAATGAGCTGAATATGCCTTTTGTTCCATCCATCCATCCATTTTCCGAACCGCATTATCCTCACTAGGGTCGCGGGGGGTGCTGGAGCCTATCCCAGCTGTCTTCGGGCAGTAGGCGGGGGACACCCTGAACCGGTTGCCAGCCAATCCCACGGTTCACACAGAGACGAACAACCATCCGTGCTCACACTCACACCTACGGACAATTTAGAGTGTTCAATCAGCCTGCCATGCATGTGTTTTGGAATGTGGGAGGAAACCGGAGCACCCGGAGAAAACCCACGCAGGCCCTGGGAGAACATGCAAACTCCACACAGGGAGGCCGGAGCTGGGATTGAACCCGGTACCTCTGCACTGTGAGGTCGACGTGCTAAACACTGGATCACCGGGCCGCCGTGCCTTTTGTTATAAAGGTGAAATATCTTAAACAACCAAGATGTCAATTTGCATCCAGGAGGATGTTTGGCATTCGAGCAGTAGACATCTCAATTGTTCCAAATAAATCATGGAAACAGGATTCAACTAGATATCAAACTCTCGACATCACAAAAATGAGAGCAAACTATACGGATAATTAAACAGAAGTTATGCAAATAACTGATGCTGTTATGAAACAATACAACTAGTAGTGAAGCTCCCTTTTGCTGATTTTTTTTTCTTGAAAAAAAACAGTGCAAAACAAATGAGAACTATAGATTGGGAGGAAGTCTGAACCTAAACTAACACCATACTTAAAAATGCCTTCAGTCAGCTTGATTTTGTTGTGAACTGGAGCAAAGTTCCATGAGTTGAATAATGTTTCATATTGAATCAGGACCGGTGTGGTAATCTGGAGTTTCTTGCGACTACCCGGTGGGCCGTGCTATGTTATGTTCTGTTGTAATTCGTTTTGAAATCAGCAAAAAAAAAAGGGGGTGGGGGGTATTCGTAATACAGTATTTAAATCGAGTCATATTCTCATGCAACTGTACTAATGACACTCATAGGGAGACCATAATCTTATACATACAAAGTATATAGCACTGGCTGCACTGCCTTTGTTACTTAGGAAGTCAAAAGTAGCAATAATTTAAAACACGACCAGATACGACACCACTATAACTACTGTAAATTATACTCTGTCTGCACAAAATAACACATAAAAGAGTCATAACAGTCAAAAGTGTTACTTGCAAGAGTAACAAAGCAGCAAGCAAAGAAAGCCTCTGTACGATTTATGTTCTTCATATTTGTTCAAATAAACCCTGATCATGATCTTGTGAGCATTCATTTCTTGTGACACTCAATTGTAATTGGGATTTTTGATGAAATACAAGATGAATAGTGTTAATGGGAATGGTGAGATTGTTCAGATTCACACACTAGTAAGGGGGAAACTGTATCTTCACTTTAAAATGTTGTGAACCTAAGTGAGCAGGTCTAAGATATGAAAGTCTAGCGCTGAAAATGAGTCCCACTTCAGCCCAGCAAGTAAGAGTGTCTCAATATACGTTGTCGTTTCCTCACCTCCTTCGGAAGGGCTTCGGCTGTGTTTGTTTGAACAGTGTGTGACCCGTTTAAAGTTGCGGGAGCCTTCCTCCAGCAGTCAGTTGGTGAACTGGTGACAAACGCTTCATCCTTATCAGTCCATGACTGACAGGTCTGGGTGTCATCACGGGAATCAGAGGCCAGCCACGTGATCGTTTGATACGCCTGGACTCCGATGAATGACTGCGCGCTCATGTCCTTAAATGACAGCCTCTCAAATTCCGTCCACTTCCTGCTGACCTCCGAGTCCATGGTGTCAATGACGGGCACAGGCACACTCCCCCTCTTCAGCTGCATGCAGTCCCACCGCCTGCCCACCTCGCTGAAGGGGACAGCGTCCTCAAACCACTTGTTCCTTTCTTCCAGCCGCTTAGCCCAATCGCGGTCCCAACCCTCCTCCTGTTCTTCTTTTATCTGGGGGTCTGAGCTCACCTCCTCATGCACGTCCACATCTGTTGGCGGACGGAGGCCTTCGGCTGTGCTGTTGGAACCTGCAGGCTCAAAGCCGGAGCAGGTGAAGCGAGCAGCCGGTTGGCATGACGACGGGCCGAGGGAGAGGGGGTTCTCTTTCTCGCCGCCGCTTTCTGATTGGCTGAGGACAGAACGAGGAAAAGTAAAGGGGCTAATGTTACATATCAGAAGAAAGATAGAAGGGCTCGCTGCAGGCAGACCACCCAACCACAACACACCCAAATCTCTTTGATGAACTCGGGAGTTTCTGACTTCTTGCAACAAATAGATGACAATTTGACGAGATAATCTAATAACGCGCTTATGTTTAATTCGTCTGAAAGAAATCCGCGATATATAGAAATAAATACTTTATTATCCCATTTACGGCACTTAAGATCTTCATCCTTCATCATAAAAACCTTTAATATGT
Source organism: Hippocampus mohnikei (assembly GCA_026261675.1). NCBI lineage: Eukaryota > Metazoa > Chordata > Actinopteri > Syngnathiformes > Syngnathidae > Hippocampus > Hippocampus mohnikei. The sequence goes on from JAKGUB010000326.1 coordinate 19,073,116, forward strand.
CATAAATACCTTTTTTAATATGTCAAAAGAGCACAAAATCAATGAATAACAAAACGATTGTAAAAATAATGCAACAATGTGTACTCACGATGACAATGAAGACGATGATGATGAAAATGCCGTAATACTGTACGTTCCTGTTTCAACACCGAAATGAAGGCGTAAAAAAAAAATGGACAAACTTGTCATGTGTTGAAATCGACTGTCGAAAGTTCCGCCTGCATTAGCATCTCACTGCGCTTTAACATCTCAGCCCTTCTCCATCGGTGACTTTTGTTTTTGTCATACGTTTCTAATTTTGTATACCTGGGTGGCTCCACCAATGCTGTTTTGGAACTGAAGTGGAGACCCGTGTCAGGATGCCACTCCACTAATATTGCATTTTGTACAGAAAGGGGAAACGTTGAAGTGATTAGCAAGGCGCGCAGCAGGCTGACAAAACAATAATGTCGCTCTGATTTACTGAATCACAACATTTGGCTTATTTTCATGACGGTGGAGATTCAAACTCAAAACAAAATGTAGCAAAATGGTCGCAAAGGGTTTTACTGTTTATTGTTTTCAATATACTTTTCACGCTTTTGTGTATGGATTTTTCTCTTTTTGTCAAGTGACAGTATATATATTTTTAATTGCTTTCTTCTTGTTTGCCATGTTTACATTTACAAATTAGCAAACTATCTTCTTCAGTCACCCCCTCAGGGTACAAACGATGTATTTGGGGGTTGGAATGTGATGTAAGCCATGTCAGAAAAGGCTTTTTTAGATTTTACAGCCTTTTTCCACAGGCTATTTTTTTTTCTTTACAGCCAGTTCCCAGTATGCAGCCACACTCACTGCGTGTTGTTCTGGATGGCCTGCTTCAGTAACGTCACCCAGTTCCGCCGCAATGTAGAGGTCACTGCAGAGAGAGTGTACACTGCCCTCTTTGTCTGGGAGTGATCAAAAGACACACACACACACACACACACACACACACACACACACACACACACACACACACACACACACACACACACACACACACACACACACACACACACACACACACACACACACACACACACACACACACACACACACACACACACACACACACACACACACGTCATTAAACAGGAAGAAGCCGAACATATAATAGATGCGAAACTGAGCAGGGTAATAAATGATGCTGGTACTCTGGTACTTTGCGTAAGTCAATTAGCCAAGAAAAAAAAGAGTACAATACTTGAATCCGGAGGCCAAAGTGTTTTTCCACATCCCAGTCCGACACATTGACACATGTGGATAAGTCAATCTCTCCGTCCAAGTCATCTGACTATGGCACAAGATGAAAACAAACAGAAGTCTATGAATTCAGAGTGAAAACTTGAATTACGAAACTCATATGAATCGATATAGGCTGGGTATGGGTGTAAAAACATGAAAAGAATGTGACTGATATGAAATGCAGAAAGTCACTGTTGGGCAGAATACTCCTTTGTCCAAATTTGGTCAAGTTATATGATTTGATCTATTTTTTTCATTTTTTTCCCAAATGTCTATCTTTGGTCATTGCCCATCTGATCTGTTATTTGTACAAAGTATTGACCAGTTTAAAATGTTGAAAATGTTTTTCCTCTCTTTGATGATGCAATGTTAATGGCTTAACAAACATGTCGTGTTTTTGGTTTCCTGAAAAGTGATGGTTTTGGCGATAAGAGGATTCTGATGCCAGTGATCAGTGGCCTCTTGCGCCTTATCATGTACCTCCTCAGCCTCGGGGTCTCTGTAATATTTCAGCGACTCATCATCCAGAACAAACCAGTGTTTCCTCCACTGTGGAGAAACACCAAATTTACATCCAGTGATTTGGTGGCAATCGTACAAAATCAATAAGACATTTCACAAGAATTGCCCCCCCCAGCCCCCCCCCCCCAAAAAAAAACCAAACAAACATGTATTTACCATGTCATTTTCATCCAGTCGAGACATCCACCCCTTCAAAGTGTCAGGCATCTGCAAAAAGAGGAGGAGAAGGAACTATGATAAAGCATTTTGTTGTGGTTTCTTTGTCAGTGATGACAGATAAAACCCACATTACAATTCTAGCGTAAGCAGAACAAAGCTTACAAGAACTTAAGTACCATACTTCTTCATTTGGTGTGAGGGATGGTTTGGTATATAAGGGATGTAATTATTATTAATAATAATAATAATAATAATAATAATAATAAGTTTTATTCTTATAATAATTATTATCAATCGAGAGTTCAGCTTTACAGTTGCCATGTCTGCTCTGTAAGTGGTAAAGTTTTGGAGCATGAAAGCATGCAAAACAGAACAGCCTGCAGAGTGAATTTAAGCAAAAAAAAAAAAAAAAAAAAAATCTTCCCTATTAAAACTTGAACAAGAGGCAATAAAGACACTTTCACTGTCTAGAGCAGTGGCATGTGGGCAACACTCAGTGACCTTAGTTTAATTTTTTAAAGTAAAAATGTGAGGATTAGTGGTTTGGAAAATGGATGCATGGGAAAATGTTTACTGGAGCTTATCGGTTTAAAGTTGCAATAACAGTGTTCACCATTAGATGGCAGCCATCGCTTCAGAACACCTCCAAACCCAAGACTGGCCTTCTGCCATCCTGGCTAGAAGCCAGGCCAAATTCATGAAAAAAATGTTGTATTTTAGGTAAAATTGGAAGCACATTATATGTTCACTGAATTTAAACACAAACCTGTCTGCCAAGTATGTTTCCAGAGATACTTTGGAATGAATGAATGAACACTTTGTTCCTCATACACCGATTCAAGGGCTTCACCTTTGTCTGTGGACCGCCGGGAAACCTTCGTTCCATCATCTTTGCAGATCTCTGCCCCCACTTTGCCTGTCTGAACTCTATGATGGAACGACCATAGTGTGAAACAGTAGGTTGATGTTTTGGTTCAAATAAAGTAATAAAATGGCACCTGTGTACGGAGAGATGCTGTCGACTGTCTTTGTGATAATCGACCATTCTCAGAGTCCTTCTCTCTCCTGTCTCTCACTCGTTCTCTTCCTCGGCCTCTCTCATCTGACGCAGAATTCCAACTGTAGAATTCTGCCTGAGGTTGATGGCTTCACAACAAATGCATATTTTGGTAATAATTACATTGTCACTCGAATTAAATGTCATTAGATTTTGTGCTCCAAATTAAACCATCGAACAATACTCTTAAAAAATATATTGAAATTAACACTGTAAACATACAATTAATGGACTATTGTGCCGACAGTACAGTATTCGTACAGTATGAAATATATTGAGCTTTACAAACATTGATTCAACCTTAGTTTCAAACACAGTGAAAAATTAGTCAGTTAACAACAGTATTTGATAGAGACACACTAATGAAGTAATAGATACAAGAGTTTAAAGGTTGAACTTATCAAAGCTAATCTTGAGCTAACTAGCCTGTTTAAGATGTTTTTATATACACAATTCATAAAACATTTATACATTTATCACAGGAATCAAAACTGGCCCATAATTTCGGGTCATGTTTCTGGTACACTCAACTGTCTATTTCGTATAAGTCACTCTGTAATGAATACATTTCAAGACCACAATGCTACACTTTTTTGGAATGTAAGAGTTTGTAGTTATTATAATGTAGTTCTGTTATGCAGGGTGATATTTTTTCTTTAATTTTGACACAAGTTTTTGGAACTACAATTCCAAATGCTACTTTTAGTTCGCCTAATATTTCTGTTCAGAGTTTTAAACAACAATCCTTTTGCTTTTGTAATCTTCCACCCCAACCAAGCAAACAATGTTTGTCTTATGGGACAGCAATGATGTTCGACTAACCTTTGAGTCCGGAACCTTTGGTCTCTACAAGGACTTGGACTCTGGTTCCTCCTCCTAATACCCGGATAATCGTCCTCTGACTCGACGTGGATTGTTGGAATGTCAGCCAGTACTATGTAGTCTTCCATTGTCATCCCCACCTCATATTTCAGATTTTAAGAGTTAGAAAAGCAGGATCATTCAAGTGTGAGCGACTTGACACTTTTGGGGTGTTATTCTTCGTTAAGAGTTCTTTTGTATCATACGCTCACTGGCCACATTGTAAGGTCTGTATAGCTGCACAGTCTAACGAAAACCAATATCTGACTTATATCATTATTTATGTCTTTGTGGTATGAAGCAGATATGAGACACAGCAAACTACAACCACAATAACATTATCCATCTATTTTTTAATACTTCTTGTTACTTTTAATAATACTTGTTGGATACACTGTGCAGGGGTGTCTAATATTGTGGCTGATGGTGAACTAAAACTTTACCTCCTCAAGCTCTTGTGCAGCCCTCTTGGGTTCAGAGAGGAGCAAGGCCTCCATGCCTCTCCTTACACTACTCCTGCTTCTGTCACCACTGATCGTGGTATTCCCCGCACTGAAATTGTCCGTTTCAGTGATGGCAACAAGTGGCGGTGATGCACCAGGCCCCTGGTGATCTGCACCATGTCTCGAAGCACAGGAACCACATGAGATGGGAATGCTGAGTGCAGACTGTGAGGATCCTTGCCAGGAGCCAGGGGAGGCGCTCGCTCTGCTGTCTCTCGAGGATGGCTGTCTCTGTGAGATGCGGCTGTGTGGGCCATTTCTGGATGGAGACCCTTCTCTGGTTTGAGGAGATCTTTGGGATCCCTCGTTTGTGTTCTGTTGAAATGTTGATGAGGAAGAGGCGCGACGGGAAATGGACTCGAGATTCCTGTAGAGCCTCTCAGAGTCTAAACTATGTTCGTTGGAAGCTCGCGATGGGATTTTAGGTTCTCGGCTACATCCTCCCTGTGCTTCATAGCCTCCATTTTGTGAAAAGAAGGACTCTGTGTGCTTGTGAGAAGGTGTCAGTCTGGATGGTGACACCGTTCGAGAGGCAAAGGAGCCCCATCTACGTGATGGACTGGACCTGCTGGATGTATGCTGAGAGGTTGTGTGTGAGGGAAGGTTAGAAGAGCCATGAGGTTGCGTCTCACTTCTGGAGAGGGAGCACATTCGGGGGTCTGATCTCTTGTGTCTGTCTGGGCTCATTGAGCTATGACGAGTTGGAGAATTCCTCAACGACTCAGTACCCCTTCTAAAATTGGAGTGGTATGAGTACCTCTGAGGGGATTCACTTCTCCAAGTGTCCTGCATGTACGTTTCAGGGTTTCTCCTCTGGGAGGGAATACCGAGATTGACGTTCCTATATGGGACAGAGGCTTTGGGCTCAGGAACGTAGTTGTTGGGTAGCGGGTGACCCCTCTCATAGTAACGATAAGACCTTTTGTTGGAATCCTCCGCCAGCTGTTTACCATCAGTTCCTTGTTCTGGAGAGAAGTAGCCACTCTCCTGTTCCCTGACTCCTCTGGACTCTGAAATTCAAACAAATTTAAGATGATCTGATTTAAATTACTGGCGTTAGAATGGGGTAAGATGCTGCAAATTGGCCTGTAACTTTCAAGTTCTTGAGCAGAAAGAAGAGCTCAATTGCGACTCAAACAGTAAAAAGACCATAAAAAGTAAGTCCAAGATCTGCCTTAATTTAAAGTTACACCAACATGTAATGAATACTTTCTCGGTACATGTACCATCACCCATTCACAAACTTTCTTTGAAAACGGCTCTGCAGTTTTGACATATTCCAGAAAAATTCTCAATCAACAACCAACTTAAAACCAACCAACGTCGCCTTTGTGCTCTGACTTATCAAATTTGGTATAATTCCACCTAATAACATACATGCTAATGCTGTAAAAGATCTTGAGTGGAAAACTCTTCTGCTTCTGCTATTTCTGTAGTGCAGATGTTGTGCAGAGTGACCTGAAGTTCTGCGGGATCTGTTCCTGCCTCTCCTCTCGTCCATCCAGGGACTCCCAACACCTCGAAGTGGAGAAGGGTCCATCCGGGTCATATCTCCGAGGGTGACACAATTCCTCTCTGAATTTAGGAGTTGCTCCTCTGTGGACTTTCAGGATTATTTTCAGAGCTGGAAAATAGGGGTGAAGGACATTTAAGATTCAATCTACAGAAAAGCCACAGGGCAAGTTTTAACACAGCTGTTGTATTGGATCTCATTATATCGTGTGGGTATGCTCAAAAGTAGAATAGTAAATTAAGCAGTTGGTTGCAGCAACTATAGCCCCAAAGAGCTACTTCGTCCAGCTCTTTGGGATTTCCTGAGGTGTTACCAGGACGATTAGGAGACACTGTAGTCTCTTCACTATGTCCCCTTACGAAAGGAAAATATAGTTGCCAATATATTAACTGTAATATAGTTTAATATATTGTAATATATTGTCAATACATATATTGTACAATATATTATATATTGTTCATAATATATTGTTATACATTGTAATATATTGCAAAATATACAAATGATTGCCGCTTTTCATATATTGCAGTATATTGCAAAATAACTAATATTTATATAGTACAAAATGTATGTAAATTTGCATTTACAAATAACTACAATCATATATTGCAATTTATATTGGACAATATATATATAGATATAGATATATCTATATCTCTCTCTATATATAGATATATCTATATATCTATATCTATATCTATATATCTATATATCTATATCTATATATATCTATATATCTATATCTATATATATATATATCTATATCTATATATATAAATATTAGAGCTGTCAAACGATTAAAATATTTAATCTAATTAAAAACTCACCTGTCATAATTAACTCAAATTAACTAAAAATTAATCGTGATTACTCGCGCATTTTTTATCGTTTCTGAATTTCCTTTTATATTTTTTGTCCTATTTTCTCCCATTTTAATGCTCTCATCAACATGGAATCATGAATCAGTTTTCTATGTCCAAAATGCAAATATTTACTGAAATAACAATTTCGATTTTCAATTTTACGTGAACATTTTTCACTTGGAGCAGTTATTCACACATTATCTCTCACACAATACTACTGTCCATCAACAACAGTGAAAAAATATATTTTGTCACACAACAGCTGCTTGAACAGCTCTTTTTATGGAATCAAAACAGCGCAATATAACATTATAAAGTGCACATCTAAGGTAAACTAGTACTCGTAATGGAGGCTCTCGCTGGCAATCCGTAGTGGAGTTGTTCAGTTAATTCCGTTTTTCACGGCCCCCTGAATAAGGATTGTCGGTCAGCATGGAAGGATCTCTCGTTCTGTACTTTTTTGATCATTTATTGCAGCACTTTGCAGCAGAAGTAGTAGTAGTTGTAACAGAAGTATCAGAAGCAGGTAATAACCTAAATTACACATACATGCAGTAAAACATTAATATATCTATCTTTCTGCATCACAATGTAAATATGTATATAATTGACATTATTTAATACCTTTATTTAACAATACGTTTAATAAATAATTTAATCAACCCTGATTTCACTATGTATAATGATCGTCATCATTATTCATTGTTTTAAACGTAAGAAAGCATACAACACAAACATATCAAGTCGAATCGAACAAAAGAACTACAAATCCCAAAGGTCCAACCCGGAAGTGGAGCGCCGGCATTATTTACCCCAGCTGCAACGCAATTTACTTCGTTTTAACGTCAGATTGCAGACGGACAAACATGACAACTATGCAAAAATGAGCTAAATAAAGACAGCCCTGTTCTAGCAACATTTTAGCCCACGCTGTTGGATTGACGCGGCGCTTTAAGAGAGGCGGGGCTGCCACTGACAGGTGACCGTTCGCGCGATGTATAAATAGCATTTTGTTTCGTGAGTGAATACACTCGCTTCATCGTCGGCATGGCTCAATGTTAAGCTACGCGTGTGCTTCTTATCAAGTCAGATGTGTAAAGTTAGCTTTTAGATTCGGTCATGATCGGTTGCTTTGTTTGTCTGCTTTGCATTGTGTCACAATCACAGTCAGTTACCGTTCGCAATCGGCAATTTAAACAGCGTGGGCTAAAATGTTGCTAGAACAGCGGTGTCTTTATTTAGCTAATTTTTGCATAGTTGTCATGTTTGTCCGTCTGCAATCTGACGTTTAAACGAAGTAAATTGTGTTGCAGCTGGGGTTAATCATGCCGGCGCTCCACTTCCGGGATTGACTATTAGGACTTGTAGTTCTTTTGTTCGATTCGACTTGATATATTTGTTCTTTTGTATCATACGCTCACTGGCCACATTGTAAGGTCTGTATAGCTGCACAGTCTAACGAAAACCAATATCTGACTTATATCATTATTTATGTCTTTGTGGTATGAAGCAGATATGAGACCCAGCAAACTACAACCACAATAACATTATCCATCTATTTTTTAATACTTCTTGTTACTTTTAATAATACTTGTTGGATACACTGTGCAGGGGTGTCTAATATTGTGGCTGATGGTGAACTAAAACTTTACCTCCTCAAGCTCTTGTGCAGCCCTCTTGGGTTCAGAGAGGAGCAAGGCCTCCATGCCTCTCCTTACACTACTCCTGCTTCTGTCACCACTGATCGTGGTATTCCCCGCACTGAAATTGTCCGTTTCAGTGATGGCAACAAGTGGCGGTGATGCACCAGGCCCCTGGTGATCTGCACCATGTCTCGAAGCACAGGAACCACATGAGATGGGAATGCTGAGTGCAGACTGTGAGGATCCTTGCCAGGAGCCAGGGAGGCGCTCGCTCTGCTGTCTCTCGAGGATGGCTGTCTCTGTGAGATGCGGCTGTGTGGGCCATTTCTGGATGGAGACCCTTCTCTGGTTTGAGGAGATCTTTGGGATCCCTCGTTTGTGTTCTGTTGAAATGTTGATGAGGAAGAGGCGCGGGGAAATGGACTCGAGATTCCTGTAGAGCCTCTCAGAGTCTAAACTATGTTCGTTGGAAGCTCGCGATGGGATTTTAGGTTCTCGGCTACATCCTCCCTGTGCTTCATAGCCTCCATTTTGTGAAAAGAAGGACTCTGTGTGCTTGTGAGAAGGTGTCAGTCTGGATGGTGACACCGTTCGAGAGGCAAAGGAGCCCCATCTACGTGATGGACTGGACCTGCTGGATGTATGCTGAGAGGTTGCGTGTGAGGGAAGGTTAGAAGAGCCATGAGGTTGCGTCTCACTTCTGGAGAGGGAGCACATTTGGGGGTCTGATCTCTTGTGTCTGTCTGGGCTCATTGAGCTATGACGAGTTGGAGAATTCCTCAACGACTCAGTACCCCTTCTAAAATTGGAGTGGTATGAGTACCTCTGAGGGGATTCACTTCTCCAAGTGTCCTGCATGTACGTTTCAGGGTTTCTCCTCTGGGAGGGAATACCGAGATTGACGTTCCTATATGGGACAGAGGCTTTGGGCTCAGGAACGTAGTTGTTGGGTAGCGGGTGACCCCTCTCATAGTAACGATAAGACCTTTTGTTGGAATCCTCCGCCAGCTGTTTACCATCAGTTCCTTGTTCTGGAGAAAAGTAGCCACTCTCCTGTTCCCTGACTCCTCTGGACTCTGAAATTCAAACAAATTTAAGATAATCTGATTTAAATTACTGGCGTTAGAATGGGGTAAGATGCTGCAAATTGGCCTGTAACTTTCACGTTCTTGAGCAGAAAGAAGAGCTCAATTGCGACTCAAACAGTAAAAAGACCATAAAAAGTAAGTCCAAGATCTGCCTTAATTTAAAGTTACACCAACATGTAATGAATACTTTCTCGGTACATGTACCGCCACCCATTCACAAACTTTCTTTGAAAACGGCTCTGCAGTTTTGACATATTCCAGAAAAATTCTCAATCAACAACCAATTTAAAACCAACCAACGTCGCCTTTGTGCTCTGACTTATCAAATTTGGTATAATTCCACCTAATAACATACATGCTAATGCTGTAAAAGATCTTGAGTGGAAAACTCTTCTGCTTCTGCTATTTCTGTAGTGCAGATATTGTGCAGAGTGACCTGAACTTCTGCGGGATCTGTTCCTGCCTCTCCTCTCGTCCATCCAGGGACTCCCAACACCTCGAAGTGGAGAAGGGTCCATCCGGGTCATATCTCCGAGGGTGACACAATTCCTCTCTGAATTTAGGGAGTTGCTCCTCTGTGGACTTTCAGGATTATTTTCAGAGCTGGAAAAATAGGGGTGAAGGACATTTAAGATTCAATCTACAGAAAAGCCACAGGGCAAGTTTTAACACAGCTGTTGTATTGGATCTCATTATATCGTGTGGGTATGCTCAAAAGTAGAATAGTAAATTAAGCAGTTGGTTGCAGCAACTATAGCCCCAAAGAGCTACTTCGTCCAGCTCTTTGGGATTTCCTGAGGTGTTACCAGGACGATTAGGAGACACTGTAGTCTCTTCACTATGTCCCCTTACGAAAGGAAAATATAGTTGCCAATATATTAACTGTAATATAGTTTAATATATTGTAATATATTGTCAATACATATATTGTACAATATATTATATATTGTTCATAATATATTGTTATACATTGTAATATATTGCAAAATATACAAATGATTGCCGCTTTTCATATATTGCAGTATATTGCAAAATAACTAATATTTATATAGTACAAAATGTATGTAAATTTGCATTTACAAATAACTACAATCATATATTGCAATTTATATTGGACAATATATATATAGATATAGATATATCTATATCTCTCTCTATATATAGATATATCTATATATCTATATCTATATCTATATCTATATATCTATATATCTATATATATCTATATATCTATATCTATATATATATATATCTATATATATAAATATTAGAGCTGTCAAACGATTAAAATATTTAATCTAATTAAAAACTCACCTGTCATAATTAACTCAAATTAACTAAAAATTAATCGTGATTACTCGCGCATTTTTTATCGTTTCTGAATTTCCTTTTATATTTTTTGTCCTATTTTCTCCCATTTTAATGCTCTCATCAACATGGAATCATGAATCAGTTTTCTATGTCCAAAATGCAAATATTTACTGAAATAACAATTTCGATTTTCAATTTTACGTGAACATTTTTCACTTGGAGCAGTTATTCACACATTATCTCTCACACAATACTACTGTCCATCAACAACAGTGAAAAAATATATTTTGTCACACAACAGCTGCTTGAACAGCTCTTTTTATGGAATCAAAACAGCGCAATATAACATTATAAAGTGCACATCTAAGGTAAACTAGTACTGTAATGGAGGCTCTCGCTGGCAATCCGTAGTGGAGTTGTTCAGTTAATTCCGTTTTCACGGCCCCCTGAATAAGGATTGTCGGTCAGCATGGAAGGATCTCTCGTTCTGTACTTTTTGATCATTTATTGCAGCACTTTGCAGCAAGTAGTAGTAGTTGTAACAGAAGTATCAGAAGCAGGTAATAACCTAAATTACACATACATGCAGTAAAACATTAATATATCTATCTTTCTGCATCACAATGTAAATATGTATATAATTGACATTATTTAATACCTTTATTTAACAATACGTTTAATAAATAATTTAATCAACCCTGATTTCACTATGTATAATGATCGTCATCATTATTCATTGTTTTAAACGTAAGAAAGCATACAACACAAACATATCAAGTCGAATCGAACAAAAGAACTACAAATCCCAAAGGTCCAACCCGGAAGTGGAGCGCCGGCATTATTTACCCCAGCTGCAACGCAATTTACTTCGTTTTAACGTCAGATTGCAGACGGACAAACATGACAACTATGCAAAAATGAGCTAAATAAAGACAGCCCTGTTCTAGCAACATTTTAGCCCACGCTGTTGGATTGACGCGGCGCTTTAAGAGAGGCGGGGCTGCCACTGACAGGTGACCGTTCGCGCGATGTATAAATAGCATTTTGTTTCGTGAGTGAATACACTCGCTTCATCGTCGGCATGGCTCAATGTTAAGCTACGCGTGTGCTTCTTATCAAGTCAGATGTGTAAAGTTAGCTTTTAGATTCGGTCATGATCGGTTGCTTTGTTTGTCTGCTTTGCATTGTGTCACAATCACAGTCAGTTACCGTTCGCAATCGGCAATTTAAACAGCGTGGGCTAAAATGTTGCTAGAACAGCGGTGTCTTTATTTAGCTAATTTTTGCATAGTTGTCATGTTTGTCCGTCTGCAATCTGACGTTTAAACGAAGTAAATTGTGTTGCAGCTGGGGTTAATCATGCCGGCGCTCCACTTCCGGGATTGACTATTAGGACTTGTAGTTCTTTTGTTCGATTCGACTTGATATATTTGTGTTGTATGGTTTCTTACGTTTAAAACAATGAATAATGATGACGATAATGATACATAGTGAAATCAGGGTTGATTCCATTATTTATTGAACATATTGTTAAATAAAGGTATTAATTAATATCAATTATATACATATTTACATTGTTATGCAGAAAGATAGATATATTAATTTTTTTACTGCATTTATGTGTAGTTTAGGTTATTACCTGCTTCTGATACTTCTTTTACAACTACTACTACTACTACTTCTCCTGCAAAGTGCTCCAATAAATGATCAAAAAAGTACAGAACGAGAGATCCTTCCATGCTGACCGACAATCCCTATTCAGGGGGCCGTGAAAAATTATAGGCTGAGTACTAGCTTACCTTAGATGTGCACTTTATATTGCGCTGTTTTGATTCCATAAAAAGAGCTGTTCAAGCAGCTGTTTTGTGACAAAATATATTTTTTTCACTGTTGTTGATGGACAGTAATATTGTGTGAGAGATAATGTGTGAATAACTGCTCCAAGTGAAAAATGTTCATGTAAAATTGAAAATCGAAATTATTTCAGTAAATATTTGCATTTTGCAAATAGAAAACTGATTCATGATTCCATGTTGATGAGAGCATTAAAATGGGGGAAAATAGGACAAAAAATATAAAAGGAAATTCAGAAACGATAAAAAAATTTGTGAGTAATCATGATTAATTTTTAGTTAATTTGAGTTAATTATGACAGTTGAGTTTTTAATTAGATTAAATATTTTAATCGTTTGACAGCTCTAATATATATATATATATTGCAATATGTTGTCAAATATATTGCAATATGTTGTCAAATATAAAGACAGACTATTACATGTGAAAAATATACAGCCCTTTTTGGTCTCAATTGCAACACTTTTTCAATATATTTATCGATATATACACATATATGGTCTATATGCATATATTGAAGTATGTTCATGTACAAAATCTCATACATGACAATATATTACTTTTTGTATTGCATGATATCTTCCAATATATTGCAATATATTTTTGTTTCGTAAAGGGGATTATCCCCAAAGACTCTTCCCAGTGGAGAGGCCCAGTACACCTCACCAGGGAGGCGTCCAGTCGGGATTCAAAGAAAGTTAGTATGCAACTGTGTTTTTTTTGGTACAAATTCCACCACAATTATCTTATACTTTTCCTTGTAGAAACCCAAGTGCACTGAGAAAACATACAGTACCTCCCTTTAAGTCTACAAAGTGTTTGCTGCTGCGGACGTAAGAAAACAGGGCGTATATAACGTGTCACCTAGATTGTGTGTCAGTGTCACAGATATCAAGTTCGCACTCAGGACTCAGACTGCGGCCAAGACTCCACTCGTAGGTCCAAGCATCTCTGATGTCATCACTGCTGGCGCTTGAGTTCACCTCAGACAAGACTTGCTCATCATCAGCCAGCTCCTGAAAAATAAATAAAAAGAGGACACATCCAGTCAACTCAATCATCAATATGGAAAAATGATCAAGTTTGAAGTTGTCTGATTATAACAGACTGATTTCATTGCTTTGGTCTGACTTAAATTCCCCATTCTTTGATCACACAGCACATTTACAGTTACCCAATTAGTTATAATAATAATAATAATAATAATACATTTTATTTATAAGCGCCTTTCAAGACACCCAAGCACACTTTACAATACCAAAAAACACAAAACAGTACGGGTTGAGCAGCGGCAGCCAAATGCGCCAGTGTTCATAATTACAGCAAGTATAGCAGTTACACCAATAATGACCCGCACAGCAATGTGACACAGCAGAGAAAGATTGAAACGAATGAAGTGCAAGTTTATTCTACAACATTGAAATAAATAATTGTACACTACGATAATGCAAGTTGCACTCACCGTCACCGCTACCATTCATCAAAAGCAGCATCTGCGAACTATTAATACCCTCTTCATTCGTTGAGCAAAGCTAACACGTTGACTGCATGCCGGACGTAACACAAGCTAGTCCCCGTTCACCCTCATCATTATTTTATTTCTCTTTTGCATTGCAAGTACCGCCTACATGACGCCATATCTTAATCCCTTTAGATGCCTCAACATTCATTAGTGGAACTCAAAAGTGAATTTGAGTTTTGATCTCCACCTAAACCGTCTCCAGATTTTTCAGGCCTTTCTACCTGTGAATGAAATCACTATGCAGTCACAACTCAGCGGTATTCCTAATGTCGTGGAAGTATTTGCATGTGTCACATGGCTGTCTCTCATTACAACAGATTCTCTGTGCTCCCTATGACCCATCAAGAATTAATCATCCAGATTCAAACGGCACCTTGCTGTTTCTCTTGGTTGAGAGTCTTATTCTCCTGTGACCGACATTGCCCACATTTTGACTGTATGTATGCGCCATGGTCTTTCAGGAACCTACGCCTCTTACACATCCAACTCTCTCGAATTAAAGTCCGCCACTTCTTGCAGTTTAGATTAAAAGTGTCATGTACACACCCGCTCTTGTGACGCATCGGTTGGTGTCGTGTCAAGGTGCATATGACCTGGCCGCAGGCAGGCGCTGCAACGAGACGGGTCAAAGGTGTTGGGCTGGAAATGCCGGCAATAGCAGTCCTCAGATGGTAGAGACATGTCGCCTGTGATCCTCTGGCATCTGCCATTGAGTCATTATTAAAATGCGATTGAGCTTTCAGTTCATGTGTGGATGTTGGGAGACTCTGAAGCATCATGAGAATGACAAGTATTATTGGAACATTTTAATCTTAACTCTTGTTGATCATGCAAGTTATACAATATTAAAGGATACAAGTAGAAACAACAAGGGCATATTTGGAATCATTTAGAAAGGTTAACTTGCATCTCTGATTGAAAAATGTCATCAACCAGCATTAAACAAAGTCTACATTAGCAACATGTGCGACACTCTTCTTTACCTTCTTCAAAGCCTTGTTTCCCTTCCAGAGTAGTTGGCTTCGGGTTCCAACGGATTGTACGTTGCTCTGGTACTTTGATGCATTGTTCGCTGGTTGAGTTCTTTCAAGCTAAAGTTGATTGGTCCTCACATGGGCCCACATGGTGACTGTGTTGTATCCGATACTTTAGAACGTTGGAGTGCCTGACAGCTGTCTTATGGAGAAGGAGAGGTTGCTACACAGATGGTTGCCATGACAGTGAATCAGCATGGAAGTGAAATAAAAGACAATGGCACCATCTGATCCTCGAACAGAGCAGACCAGTACAATCAGTAGAAATTTATTTTATCTGAGAGTGCACAATGACTGGCCAGGAACTGGAAAACGTAAGTCATTAAGCAGTGTAGCAAGCAGTGATGTTGGAAATGTCACGATCTGCGCTATTAATAGCCCTTACTTGCCATTATACTGTATTAAGTACACCATAATATTGCTCAGTATTGTTTAATATGGTTGCAGTGGTGTAGACTTGCAAAGACGAAATCATCGTTGTTTTGGTATGATAGCCTTGGCCTACAAGAAAAATGTATACTGTATTGACCTAAAACCACAATTAAAATGTAACTTATATTTTTAGGGGGGCAGGTGGGGATAAAGTAAGAAAACAGTTTTGGGCATGTCCGAATTGATTAACATGTTCAACCGAATCAATTACAGGATGTTGAAATAGTTAAATGATATATACAGTATACGTGGGCGGTTCGGTGATCCAGTAGTTAGCGCGTCGACCTCACAGTGCAGAGGTCATGGGTTCGGTTAAGATTGCATGACTGTCTGTATTTTATGTGTTGTGTTGTATTATTTTGTTATTTTATGTTAACTGTTGCCGGTCGGGTGGCCCAGCAGTTTGCGCATCGACCTCGCAGTGCAGAGGTGCCAGGTTCAATTCCAGCTCCGGCCTTCCTGTGTGGAGTTTGCATGTTCTCCCCGTGCCTGTGTGGGTTTTCTCCGGGTACTCGGGTTTCCTCCCACATTCCATAAACATGCATGGCAGGCTGATTGGACACTCTAAAGTGTCCCTAGGTGTGAGTGAGTGTGGATGGTTGTTCGTCTCTGTGTGCCCTGCGATTGGCTGGCAACCAGTTCAGGGTGTTCTCTGCATACTGCCTGAAGACAGCTGGGATAGACTCCAGCACCTTCCGCGACCCTTGTGAGGATAAAGTGGATCGGAAAATGGATTAATATTTACCTGTACCATCAAGTCAAAGAGGTCCAAGTATTGAGGCCGTGTTTCCTTTGGGATTTCAGCCACAGGGGGGCATCTCTGTAGAGCATATGACAGGGTGTGCGTGTGCATGAAGCACTTTTTTTTTTCAACCAAGCTCTAAAGCCCCTGAGGCAATGACTATAATTAAACATGTTGGCAATAGCAATTAACAGAAAACTATTTTTACCTCATGCTATGTTATGCAATCTCCTTTTGTGTAGCAGTTAGCTCAGAAACAACTTCCAACACTACTTAGCTTTTTATCTTACCGCATCCACACAAGTTTTTCTGGAAACAATTTCATCCTTTTGGGGTTTTACTAACACAGGTTGAGTTGAGAAGCAAAATGGCAATATACCGAGAACCGTAACAAATAACTTATAATACATCTCGGCACATTTTGCTGTAGAAAGTCATCAGGTGCCCCCGCATGGAATAATTCCATTTAATTTAATTAGTCCTATAAATATTATTTACTGACTACAAATAATGTATCTTTGTTCATCCATCAGTGCGAGTGATGTTTCGCAACAGGCCAAAAAAATAATGTCATAGATAGCAGAAGGTACTAACTATTGCCATTCGCCAAAATAGGTGACGGCGTTGTGCAATTATGTTGGCTTTGTGTTCAGCTAAGCAAGTACATCACACCGAGCAAGTACATTTGTGAATACATTGAAATACTATCATCATTATTTTAGTACTCATACTTTGTGTGATTTTTTTTGTCCGGTGGGGTGCCATGAGAATATGCAATGTAAAATATGTGCCCTGGCTCGACAAAGGTTGGAATACCCCACTGGAGACCTTTTGGGGTCAATTGGTCCACCTTGTCAGATTTGTTGGACATGTACGTGGCAGTGTACTCACTTTGTTTCCTACTTAACCCTTGTGCAGTAATACAGTTTGTCACGTTCTCAGTATTTGTCCCAAATTGGGTTGCGCTTTGAGGTGTGACAACTTTTTTCACTTTTGAATTTTTTTTCACTTTCAACTTTCAAAATGTTCAGTGGCATCAGGCCAAGACATACATATCATTATTTATTTATTTATTTATATTTGGCGCCCTCTATGAGCCGCAGCAGCAGGAGTGTGTCAATCACACAGTCACTATGCTGCATATACAATACAATACAATACATGCTGATTTATATAGCGCTTTCACAACAGCGGCAGCTGTAACAAAGCGCTTAACAAAGCAGTTAACATAAAGTAAAATAATAAACACAACACACAACATAAAACACGAACAAAAAGTAAAATAATGAACACAACACATGACATAAGACACGGACAGTCGTGCAGTCCTAACCACTTTTCCCACATACGCTTTGTTGTTAAAGCAGTTTGAGATGAAAGAGGAGAGAATCAAAGTGTCCTTTCACCAGTGGATCAGAGACGTCATGCTCAAAATGTGCACACGTCGGCTACAAGCTAAGTTTCAAAGTCAACAAGAAGCTGTAGCATCCAATGACGAAAAAGAGATTGGTTCACTTCTCCTGTCCCATGTAAATCCATTCCAATTCCAAGCGGTTCCAAATACGCATCGGCCAGAAGCCGACGCTCTCTCTCCTCATCCTCAACTTCAGCAGTTATCCATCCAGCCGCACCAACGCAGACTGTCCAACAGCGCCGACGTCTCCACTGAACAAAACGGGCTGTGAAAAATGCTGCCCATTACAGGCGCAAAAACACAAGCGCCCGGGCTGTCCAGCACCGACAGTCAATGGCGCCGACATTCCTCCCAATCAAAATCTGTGCTGGTACAGGCGCATGCCGAGAAGGCGCCACCACCAAGCACAGATTCTTCTCCTTTGACGAATGTCGTGGCCAAAAACGCTGAAAACAGTCCACATCAGGTCCACACGACGAAACAACAAACATGTGACAAAACAAAAAAGACAAAAACTACAAAAAAGAACAAAAAAAGCAAGGCTCTTGAAGAGCACTTGCCGACGGCTGCCTACACGGGCGCCATCTTGGGAAAAAATAAGTAATGTAAATGCATATGTAAATAAAAAACCCACCCAGTCCAAATCTTGCATATGACATAAATAGAGCCTTGAATATGTCACCAAACCGCAGGAACAGAATTGTATTTCATGCCTGTTTTTTTCTGTAATGGCCATTTTTTAAAAAATGTGACATCAAACATATTTGTCCCAAATTGGGTTGCGCTTTGAGGTGTGACAGCTTTTTTCACTTTAGAATTTTTTTTCACTTTCAACTTTCAAAATGTTCAGTGGCATCAGGCCAAGACATACATATAATTATTTGTTTATTTATTTATATTTGGCGCCCTCTATGAGCCGCAGCAGCAGGAGTGTGTCAATCACACAGTCACTATGCTGCATATGTAAATAAAAACCCACCCAGTCCAAATCTTGCATATGACATAAATAGAGCCTTGAATATGTCACCAAACCGCAGGAACAGAATTGTATTTCATGCCTGTTTTTTTCTGTAATGGCCATTTTTAAAAAAATGTGACATCAAACATATTTGTCCCAAATTGGGTTGCGCTTTGAGGTGTGACAACTTTTTCACTTTTGAATTTTTTTCACTTTCAACTTTCAAAATGTTCAGTGGCATCAGGCCAAGGCATACATATAATTATTTATTTATTTATTTATATTTGGCGCCCTGTATGAGCCGCAGCAGCAGGAGTGTGTCAATCACATAGTCACTATGCTGCATATGTAAATAAAAAACCCACCCAGTCCAAATCTTGCATATGACATAAATAGAGCCTTGAATATGTCACCAAACCGCAGGAACAGAATTGTATTTCATGCCTGTTTTTTTCTGTAATGGCCATTTCAAAAAAATGTGACATCAAACATATTTGTCCCAAATTGGGTTGCGCTTTGAGGTGTGACAACTTTTTTCACTTTTGAATTTTTTTTCACTTTCAAAATGTTCAGTGGCATTAGATCCAGCCATACATATATAGTTTGCATTACTTTTTTTCTTGAATAACAAAATGAGTATTGGGTTATGACTCTATATAAGTAACTCTAACTCTATGTGTCCAATATTGTGTATAGCGTTTATATAGATATCAGAGTGAAAAAATGTTGTACATGGTAATTAGAACCTTGAAAAAGTATAAAAGTCACAAAAACTATGAAAAATGTTGAAGTAACATACATTATAACAAACAAACAAAACAACCAGCAACTAATATGCAAACTTGATAACAAAACGAAAAACAAACACAAAACTTTTTTTTTTTTACAATCAGAACAAATGGTTGTAGTGTGTTTGTGGCGGATTGGCCTTTCCACATCTGCCACAATAATTCGAAGCACGAAGTGGTTTTTCGCAAAAGCTATCCGTATTGCTTTCTTTTTCTCACATGTCCTCTTCCTGCAGCTGCTGCACCGGCTGCTGTGCAGCTGCAGTTGCAGTGTTGGTGTGTTTACGTGCATAAACAAATGTAAAACTCATTCATTCATTCATCTTCCGAACCGCTCGATAAATGTAAAACTCGATTCTCAAAAAATAACACTTGATTTTCAAAACAACGTCCAGCCAGTAACTATCGTTACGCGTTGAGTTTTCGCGTGCTGCACCCTCAAACAAGCCAATCATGCCAATCAATCAGGGCACTGGGCATGCCCGTGCACAAATGCACATTGTGAGTGCGCGATCTACTGGCGTGAAGACGAGAAAAAAGACTGATGAGCCCATCATTTCAAATGGCCGTAAGTACACTCTAAAACGTGGCTGTTTCGCCTGTGCTGAGCGCGTTCACGTGAACGCGCGTAGCCGCGCGTCACGTTCATTACGAGCCCACACGGCCGGGACGTGCATTGCATAACAGTTTGACCAATTCAAAAGTCGATTTTCAAAAAATAACACCTGATTTTCCAAAAAACACCCAGCTAGCAATGCTCTACAAACTGCATTACATTGTTTTGCGCGTGCGCGCGAGCGTGCACGTGCAAACCAATGTAATTTATGTGCAACATACGCGGGTGGGACATCTTAAGAGGTGACACCAGGAAGTTGAGTCTGTCTGGGTGACGTCTCTGCAAGAGACGCGTACGACCTCACATTCAAATGTGCACAAAATGGCGGAAAAATACTGCTTCGATGTCTTTGCTCAGTACTGTTCTATGACGTGCACAAACGATCATATCCACACACATAGATGCAAATAGACCTCTCGCAACAAACTACACCGTTTATTCGAATGAAAATGACGAACTGGAAGTACTCTCAATGACGTAAAGAGTCGGCACGAAAATGATATCTTAGGCTAAAGCGCCATCTCGTGGAGAGTGAGGTAAAACTCACTACCACAATTCTCAAGCTTTGATAGTACTGGTGAGCCGCCGTGATGTGATTTGTGCAGAAATTGAGAAAATGCACGATAAAACACCAGTTTTACAGTCTATTGGAAATTTGAATTTATAATGGGCGTCAATATGCCAAATTTGGGATTTCTACTATCAAGGTATTCCAAATTTGTTACAATGTCATATATACCAACTGCAATGTTCAAAAATGTCCAGCTTGCTGTCATTTTGAACTTTGACCCCTTTTGACATCCTATGGAAATTTCAGCTTCGTGGGGTTATTTTTCACACTCTGGCTGTGTGTACAACTGTCTGACTGTCCAAAAATGTCCAAATTTGGGACAGATACTGCACAAGGGTTAAACAATATACCACTTCAAGTAATTCATAGAAAGACTTTCAGAGAACGCTGTAGTCCAGTATGTGACGTAATAAGCGTGATCTTAAGCGGAGAGGACCTCAGTGAAGAGGTCACACACACTCCTAACCCTGTTGCCAAACTCAGCCACGTCTCCCTCGGGCCGATATTGATCGGGACCAGCGATCATGCTTGGAATCGGACGTCAGTAACTGCAGCTTTCCGTTTTAGTATCCTTTGAACTTGCATGTCATACTTCTGAATGGATAATCCATCTTTCAATGTTTAAAAAAAAAAAAGCCCTTTTATGTGTCATATTCTCTGACCCTAGAAGATTCTTTTTATCATAGCGACAAGCTGTAAATGTGTCATCGTATACAATTGTTCGATCACAACAGTTTCATATTTTCTTTACAATGCTTCATAGATCATGAGCTGTAATGTTGAGAAAACAGGACGGCCGATGACTGAAACGCTTGATGAAGTTACTTTGAGTTGAAACCATCATAATCCTTATCAAGATAGTATGACAAGAGTGTCCATATCAGCATGACTCTGAGAAATTAAAGTGGGCTAAATAACACTTTTCAACACTAAAATCTGCTGTTGACACGCGTAGACAGTCCGGTGTCTGAGCCTTTTTGCCAAATGACAAATCTTAAAAAGCATGTTTGTGTCATTTCCAGTAAAGTTACCAAATTAACCTCACAATTTAGCCCAAGTACAAGCAAATACTGTGTTCTCGATGAGACTCGAAATGTGTTTTGCATGATTTGACTTACTAACCACAGCATTAGATACAGCTGTACAGCCAATACAAGAAGTGTGTTGTTTCTTAAATATCCGGTAAACCCAATTTACCGGTAGCTATATGAGTGTACAAAGTCCGATATGCAAATCTCAATATGATGCTGTAACGTCCCGCATTAATCCAAACTACAATCACGATAATAAACATATTCTTAAAACTAATGGGTCGTCATCACAGTGTCACTGAAAACTAAAGAGTACTTGATCTTGCTAGTTTGACAAACCCTCTTAAACGGACTTTTTTCTGATTCATATTGAGATGAAATTAAACACACACGCACGCACGCACGCACACACACAGACACACATACACACACACATACACACACACACGCTTCCCGCACGACTCGGCCTGCTTTTCTAAAAACATGTTGACCTGGATGAGCTCTCAAAGTGAGTAATTGGCTCTCATGACATTTGAGCTTGGGAGTCATCTAGCGGGGCCACAGAGACAAAAAATACACCAACACGCCTCATCATCTGCCTATGAAATCTAAAAATGGAATAAAGAGGAGAGTTACCATGATGCTGTTGAGGGTTTGGGGTGGTTAATTCAAGAACTGACCTTCTTTGTGTCTGGAAGATGAAGCCATTAAGACTTATGCGTCCAAGTCAAGATTATTATAGTTAACGAAAACAAACACAAGAACAAGAACTCACTTCTCAATACAATACCAATAAATATTACTGGAAAAAAAGAGGATTCAAGCTGTTTATTGCCATTCTCGGCTTCTGTCAAAGTAAACATACAACAAAGTTGTGTTTTCAAACCAGCTACACAGGCGATGTTGTAACTTGTTACCCTCTAAACAACGGATATCTGAACATAAAGTGTGCAGCAACACAACTTGAAAGTTAAAAAGAAAATGATGTTCACAGCTATAGTTCAGCAACTCAGGACTAAAATGTTCTCTAATAAAATGTGTTCAGAGGGAAATCACTAAAAACTTTATTGAGTATTTTAATAATTTCTTGATTGAACTGCTTTTATGTTAACCTGGGTTATCTTTGCATGACATTTGTTTGATGATCTGAAACATTAATATAGTTTTCTCAATTTTCGAACAAAAACTTCTTGCTTCGTATTAAAATCTGGGCCTGTTTAATTGAACACAAAGCTGTTCTTATCTATGAATGTCCATAGCTGGAAACACAGGATAATTGTATCTTCTGACATTTATTGGCTGAGCTTTTAACTGTTCTGCCTGTCACCATACGTCACTGGCATAGATAGATGAACAAAGGATGAATGCGGGCGGCCGGTAGTCCAGTGGTTAGCACGTCGGCTTCACAGTGCAGAGGTACCGGGTTCGATTCCAGCTCCGGCCTCCCTGTGTGGAGTTTGCATGTTCTCCCTGGGCTTGCGTGGGTTTTCTCCGGGTGCTCCGGTTTCCTCCCACATTCCAAAGACATGCATGGCAGGCTGATTGAGCACTCTAAATTGTCCCTAGGTGTGAGTGTGGGCGTGGATGGTTGTTCGTCTCTGTGTGCCCTGCGATTGGCTGGCAACCGATTCAGGGTGTCCCCCCGCCTACTGCCCGGAGACAGCTGGGATAAGCTCCAGCACCCCCCGCAACCCTAGTGAGGATCAAGCGGTTTGGAAGATGACATGACATGACAGGATGAATGCGTCTTTGTTCATCCTTTGTAGTAAATAAATAAATGTTGGACCCAATAACTGAAAATGGATAATTTACCACAGCACGCAAGATCTCTTGTGGCAGTCTTTGAAGCAGACACCAGTTATGAATCCCTGGACGAATCCACCACCTTGTCTCATCTATCTGTTGATATCTATTCAACAGTCCAACGACCGACTGCCTTGCCTACATTTTTTGGTTTCCTATTGCTATTCTACCAACTACAAGGCTATAACAATGTAAATGTGACTTGCCTTTTTATTTGAAAGGGTCCCTTTAATTGATATGCTTCTCCCATAACAGTTTGTTGAATCAACAACGAATGTAATAACGTGCAACCCACTTTAAGTGCTGCGCATGTTTTGGACTAGCTGATTGTAAGACAACGTGCCCATAAATCATCAAGCTGCGAAACAGTCACAACTTTTGGCTTTATTCAAACGTGTTACTTGGACATCGTGTTCCTCGGACGGCGAGTTCATCTTAGCCCACTCATTCCTTTTGTCAGCCCACGCCGACGAACCACCGAACTCCGAAACCTCAGCCCACGCTTGTGGGCGCCGCAATATAGAATCCTCCTACACACCTCAACCCCAACCTGTTGTTGCAACAAACAAAAAAGAATGCAGTTTTAAAAATAAACTGCACGGCGGGAGGGTATGTGTATTTATATGCGTGAGAACGGCGAAGTCGCGAAGATACCGTTCCCATGGAAACTAAAAAGTTTGGTCTGATTTGCAATGATGTTTCAAAGAAAGGCATAGCCTCAAAGCAACGTGTACACACAGTACTGTTCTTGACACGGGCTAATCCATTTGTTTATTTGTTATCTTTTTTTTTTTCTTTTCACAGAGGTGGTGTGGTTTTAGAAACAGCCAAAGGACATCAAAAGCCATGAATAGGGTTGCTATGAAGATTGTTGCTGTCTCACTCCCCTAAAAATTACATGTCCCAAAGCGAGGTCACACACTTTCACTTGCAAACCATAGTAAGAGTCGTGTCATTACCACACAAATACTGGTTATATAACCTCTTTTAATCAGCACATAATGACAACTAACTTAATCACTCCTTTTGGCACCGGCCTGCATTTGAGGTCGGCTTGGGAAGGATCACGGCCGTAAAGCAATACCTTCTGTGCAGTTATCTTGAATGTTTAGAACAATCGAGGAACGCTCAACCCCCAAATTTTTCTTTACAATGACATGTTCAAAGTGCCTTCACTCGTCTAAACACTGCATTCTGATGAATATTGCATTTAAGGAATGTGAATAAAGGAGCAAAATGCACCAATTTTTAGCTATCTCAGAGGACGGCCATTTTGCCAAAATCTGTCAACTGAAAATGACATCACAGTTGCTGAGGGCTCAGGTAACGATCAATCATGGCTCACCTGTTTCCTGAAGTTGACCAAGGATTGGTTGTTACCTGAGCCTTGAGCAACTGTGATGTCATTTTCAGTCGACAGGAAGTGGTAAAATGGATGCCCCCTGAAATGAACAAAAATGGGTGGATTTGACTGTTTAACTCATATTCCACAAAGGCAATATTAATCAGAACCCCGTGTATAGACTAGCGGAGGTGCATCAAAAATCTTATTGTAAAGACAGTTTTTGAGTTGACTTCTCCTTTAATGTTTTTTTAATTGAATATTGAAATTACTTCCTAAATTAGTTGCTCACTTTCTCTGGAGTTATCCTTTAAGGGGTAGCTGACTGATGAGACCAAAATTAACCAAGATTAAATTGACTTCTTTTTATCGTGTTCGTATTAGTGTTGTTTATTTGTTGTTTTTTTCCCCTTGTAAAATCTTATTTCTTTGATCTTTAGCCTTGAAAAATTTCAGATTTATTTTTTCTTATAATATTTAGAACATTTCAATTGTATTCTTGTGAATCCTACGTTGTTTTCCGCAAAATATCACAACTTTGTCATAAATGATTCTCTCTTTCTCCCCCCTCGCAAAATGATTTCGTGTGTAAGAGAGTTTTTCACATGAAAATTGGACTTTATTATCGGATTTTTTGGGGGGGTAATACTTAAGTTTGGGATATTCAGTCTCTTTCTTGTTTTTGTTTAGGTTTACTATGCACCCGTGTTTAATGTTGTTTTATGGCTTTGGGTGGTGCTTGGTACAAATGTTTGAGAATCAGTGGTATAGATAATGGAGCGATGCTATACCAACGATGCTGGAAAGTAAAAAAAAAAAAAAAAAACAAAAAAAAATTTAGGTGTATACATTCAGAAATTTTGTGACATTCCAAATTATTAAGAAGTCTGACTTCGCTCAAGGCTAAATCACAGCATATTTCTACACATTGGAAAAAAAACAATAGCAAATATAAATAGGAAGATAATCAGACCTCTCTCTCTCTCCCACACCATTACACACACGCACGCACATGCACACGCACACGCACACACACACACACACACACACACACACACACACACACACACACACACACACACAGGCACACAGGCAAGCACAGATCGAGGCAGATGCACAAGCGAGGCAGCAGTGAAACACTTCACCGCAATGGAGCAACGATGACCAAGCTCAGATTGGAGACATTTACAAGTTTGTGCAAGACAAAGTACACAGAAAAAAAGTGGCGTAAATATTGGAGTGTGGCGCAAAGTGAGCGGTGACCTGACTCAGCATGAATCCAACGACAATCTTCGATTGATTCACACTGCCGGAAAACCAAGGTGAGTGTCATAGTTTAGTTGGACGATGGTTCATTTAAAATATGACCAACATGCCGATGACATGTAGTTTGCTTTGATTATATCTTGCCTAGTTGATGCATTCAATTCACTTTTGCGCTAAATACAAAAATAAAAAAAACGTTTTTGAATCTCTATTCAAACTCAAATAAGAAACCCCAAATGCTCAGAAACACGTGGATCAATAGTTCAACAAAACGTTCATCTGGCTGAGTAAGTGGACTGTAAAACATGCGGCCAGTGTAAACAGAGTGAGGGGAAAATAATCTGAATGGACAAAATCATTTTCCAGTTTAGGGAAGAGTTGGGGCTCCAACCACTCACCCACCCTCTTCGCGCCTGTCGATCATTCCCGCAGGCCGTGCATCGATTTTCAGCACCGGACAGCTCCTGTGGCCCCAATCAGGCCCATATACGTCACACATGCTGCTTCTGTCTGCAAGCTGCCCCATCATCACTTGTGCCCGCATACTTTGAACCATTGATTGCAGTCGATGACGGAAAGTTCCTTGTAATTTTCAACTTGTGTTATGTCAGTTCGGGAACTTCCAGGCAAGGGTTCCTAATGATTTGCCCGTGTCGGGAAAATGTACTTAAACCGAAAAAGTCTTCCAGACAATTTATGGAGCCTGGCAAAAATCTCTTTTTCTTGAATGATTTGTTTAAACATATAGTACGATTGTGTTTATACAGCAATGAATCAGCATGCAATGTTACAAACGTTTTTTTTTTTTTTAACATACCAGATTTGGATTGGAAGAGCTCTAATGCTCTACTTTCTTTGCCCATAAAGTATTCTGATGTTCAAGTGGCATTCATGCATCATGGACCATAACACTAAAAATCATTGAAAGTGCTTTCAAAGTCACAATTTGATTGCATAGTTTACAGCACATGTAATGTACCTGCAATAGAATTTAGAAGAAGAAATGCACTCAACAAAGGGAAGCTAAAATTGTATTTATGAGTTAGTTTAGAGTAATTTAATTGTCAGCTGTACCCGTTGTAGAGATGTAGAAAACAAAGGAAATTATACTATTCTGTTTATTATATCGTATGTTATTATTATTTTTTTTTCAGAATTTGATCTATTGTTGAGGTCATACTCTGGCTTTTTAAGAGAACCACAGTGTTGCATAAAGTGATCAAAACTACTTTGTATTTTCATCATCCTTTTGAACACATTGCGTTTTTTTCACACTTTCATTCTCTCCTTTTTTTAAAAAAGTAAATACCATTAGGTCCAGTAACGTGCTCTGATGTCATAATCTCTTCATCTTAATCTCTATTGTCTTCTCCCCCCCTTAGACTTTGTACAAATCTGTCAACATCTCTCTTTTCTCATGAAGGCTCTTTCCCTCATACATTCTTTCTGTCCTTTATGTCCTCTCTTCTCATTATTTATCCGATCCCTCCCATCACATCATTAGATCACAGATGACATTGGATAGTTCAGATCGGGTCTCGCGGCAACCACCTTTCATATTGTTGTTTGGACTGAGAGATTATGAGGCCTAGTAATCTGGTATTTGACCGAGGCTTTCGCCATCTTTTGCATTGCATGAGATTACGTTGGTTTCGCTGACATATTTGAATAAGGCTGACGTCAAGCATGAGGGATTTCTCCCGATGAATCTTGATTAGGTCACGTGGTTGCCGATTCATGTCATGTGCTGCAATTTCACTTCTGTCGGTTTGCTCACTCACTACTTGGTTTGAATGGATACTGTCAAACAGCTTTTATTTGTGCAGTTGTTTGCTGTGCTCTAGAACTATTTGTAATATTTTCCCCTGACGATGACCAAATTACAAGAGCTCATTTCTCCAAACTACCGTACTTAATATTTAGCATATTGTTAAATCAATCAAACTGAGTATCATTACATTTGGCTGAAATGTTTACCCCCTTTGAGATGCAAAAGGTATCTAATCAAGTGTCCAAAAAGAGTTCCTACCCTCCCAATGAGTAAACCAAGTAGACAAACGGACCCAAAACCCAGGGATTTCGCCTGTTTTGACTAGCTGATTGTAAGACAACGTGCCCATAAATCATCAAGCTGCGAAACAGTCACAACTTTTGGCTTTATTCAAACGTGTTACTTGGACATCGTGTTCCTCGGACGGCGAGTTCATCTTAGCCCACTCATTCCTTTTGTCAGCCCACGCCGACGAACCACCGAACTCCGAAACCTCAGCCCACGCTTGTGGGCGCCGCAATATAGAATCCTCCTACACACCTCAACCCCAACCTGTTGTTGCAACAAACAAAAAAGAATGCAGTTTTAAAAATAAACTGCACGGCGGGAGGGTATGTGTATTTATATGCGTGAGAACGGCGAAGTCGCGAAGATACCGTTCCCATGGAAACTAAAAAGTTTGGTCTGATTTGCAATGATGTTTCAAAGAAAGGCATAGCCTCAAAGCAACGTGTACACACAGTACTGTTCTTGACACGGGCTAATCCATTTGTTTATTTGTTATCTTTTTTTTTTTCTTTTCACAGAGGTGGTGTGGTTTTAGAAACAGCCAAAGGACATCAAAAGCCATGAATAGGGTTGCTATGAAGATTGTTGCTGTCTCACCCCCCTAAAAATTACATGTCCCAAAGCGAGGTCACACACTTTCACTTGCAAACCATAGTAAGAGTCGTGTCATTACCACACAAATAACGGTTATATAACCTCTTTTAATCAGCACATAATGACAACTAACTTAATCACTCCTTTTGGCACCGGCCTGCATTTGAGGTCGGCTTGGGAAGGATCACGGCCGTAAAGCAATACCTTCTGTGCAGTTATCTTGAATGTTTAGAACAATCGAGGAACGCTCAACCACCAAATTTTTCTTTACAATGACATGTTCTAAGTGCCTTCACTCGTTTAAACACTGCATTCTGAGGAATATTGCATTTAAGGAATGTGAATAAAGGAGCAAAATGCACCCATTTTTAGCTATCTCAGAGGACGGCCATTTTGCCAAAATCTGTCAACTGAAAATGACATCACAGTTGCTGAGGGCTCAGGTAACGATCAATCATGGCTCACCTGTTTCCTGAAGTTGACCAAGGATTGGTTGTTACCTGAGCCTTGAGCAACTGTGATGTCATTTTCAGTCGACAGGAAGTGGTAAAATGGATGCCCCCTGAAATGAACAAAAATGGGTGGATTTGACTGTTTAACTCATATTCCACAAAGGCAATATTAATCAGAACCCCGTGTATAGACTAGCGGAGGTGCATCAAAAATCTTATTGTAAAGACCGTTTTTGAGTTGACTTCTCCTTTAATGTTTTTTTAATTGAATATTGAAATGACTTCCTAAATTAGTTGCTCACTTTCTCTGGAGTTATCCTTTAAGGGGTAGCTGACTGATGAGACCAAAATTAACCAAGATTAAACTGACTTCTTTTTATCGTGTTCGTATTAGTGTTGTTTATTTGTTGTTTTTTTGTTGTTTTTTTCCCCTTGTAAAATCTTATTTCTTTGATCTTTAGCCTTGAAAAATTTCAGATTTATTTTTTCTTATAATATTTAGAACATTTCAATTGTATTCTTGTAAATCCTATGTTGTTTTCCGCAAAATATCACAACTTTGTCATAAATGATTCTCTCTTTCTCCCCCCTCGCAAAATGATTTTGTGTGTAAGAGAGTTTTTCACATGAAAATTGGACTTTATTATCGGATTTTTTGGGGGGGTAATACTTAAGTTTGGGATATTCAGTCTCTTTCTTGTTTTTGTTTAGGTTTACTATGCACCCGTGTTTAATGTTGTTTTATGGCTTTGGGTGGTGCTTGGTGCAAATGTTTGAGAATCAGTGGTATAGATAATGGAGCGATGCTATACCAACGATGCTGGAAAGTAAAAAACAAAAAAACAAAAAAATTTAGGTGTATACATTCAGAAATTTTGTGACATTCCAAATTATTAAGAAGTCTGACTTCGCTCAAGGCTAAATCACAGCATATTTCTACACATTGGAAAAAAAACAATAGCAAATATAAATAGGAAGATAATCAGACCTCTCTCTCTCTCCCACACCATTACACACACGCACGCACATGCACACGCACACGCACACACACACACACACACACACACACACACACACACACAGGCACACAGGCAAGCACAGATCGAGGCAGATGCACAAGCGAGGCAGCAGTGAAACACTTCACCGCAATGGAGCAACGATGACCAAGCTCAGATTGGAGACATTTACAAGTTTGTGCAAGACAAAGTACACAGAAAAAAAGTGGCGTAAATATTGGAGTGTGGCGCAAAGTGAGCGGTGACCTGACTCAGCATGAATCCAACGACAATCTTCGATTGATTCACACTGCCGGAAAACCAAGGTGAGTGTCATATGAGTTTAGTTGGACGATGGTTCATTTAAAATATGACCAACATGCCGATGACATGTAGTTTGCTTTGATTATATCTTGCCTAGTTGATGCATTCAATTCACTTTTGCGCTAAATACAAAAATAAAAAAAACGTTTTGAATCTCTATTCAAACTCAAATAAGAAACCCCAAATGCTCAGAAACACGTGGATCAATAGTTCAACAAAACGTTCATCTGGCTGAGTAAGTGGACTGTAAAACATGCGGCCAGTGTAAACAGAGTGAGGGGAAAATAATCTGAATGGACAAAATCATTTTCCAGTTTAGGGAAGAGTTGGGGCTCCAACCACTCCCCCACCCTCTTCGCGCCTGTCGATCATTCCCGCAGGCCGTGCATCGATTTTCAGCACCGGACAGCTCCTGTGGCCCCAATCAGGCCCATATACGTCACACATGCTGCTTCTGTCTGCAAGCTGCCGCATCATCACTTGTGCCCGCATACTTTGAACCATTGATTGCAGTCGATGACGGAAAGTTCCTTGTAATTTTCAACTTGTGTTATGTCAGTTCGGGAACTTCCAGGCAAGGGTTCCTAATGATTTGCCCGTGTCGGGAAAATGTACTTAAACCGAAAAAGTCTTCCAGACAATTTATGGAGCCTGGCAAAAATCTCTTTTTCTTGAATGATTTGTTTAAACATATAGTACGATTGTGTTTATACAGCAATGAATCAGCATGCAATGTTACAAACGTTTTTGTTTTTTTTTAACATACCAGATTTGCATTGGAAGAGTTCTAATGCTCTACTTTCTTTGCCCATAAAGTATTCTGATGTTCAAGTGGCATTCATGCATCATGGACCATAACACTCAAAATCATCGAAAGTGCTTTCAAAGTCACAATTTGATTGCATAGTTTACAGCACATGTAATGTACCTGCAATAGAATTTAGAAGAAGAAATGCACTCAACAAAGGGAAGCTAAAATTGTATTTATGAGTTAGTTTAGAGTAATTTAATTGTCAGCTGTACCCGTTGTAGAGATGTAGAAAACAAAGGAAATTATCCTATTCTGTTTATTATATCGTATGTTATTATTATTTTTTTTTCAGAATTTGATCTATTGTTGAGGTCATACTCTGGCTTTTTAAGAGAACCACAGTGTTGCATAAAGTGATCAAAACTACTTTGTATTTTCATCATCCTTTTGAACACATTGCGTTTTTTTCACACTTTCATTCTCTTTTTTAAAAAAAGTAAATACCATTAGGTCCAGTAACGTGCTCTGATGTCATAATCTCTTCATCTTAATCTCTATTGTCTTCTTCCCCCCTTAGACTTTGTACAAATCTGTCAACATCTCTCTTTTCTCATGAAGGCTCTTTCCCTCATACATTCTTTCTGTCCTTTATGTCCTCTCTTCTCATTATTTATCCGATCCCTCCCATCACATCATTAGATCACAGATGACATTGGATAGTTCAGATCGGGTCTCGCGGCAACCACCTTTCATATTGTTGTTTGGACTGAGAGATTATGAGGCCTAGTAATCTGGTATTTGACCGAGGCTTTCGCCATCTTTTGCATTGCATGAGATTACGTTGGTTTCGCTGACATATTTGAATAAGGCTGACGTCAAGCATGAGGGATTTCTCCCGATGAATCTTGATTAGGTCACGTGGTTGCCGATTCATGTCATGTGCTGCAATTTCACTTCTGTCGGTTTGCTCACTCACTACTTGGTTTGAATGGATACTGTCAAACAGCTTTTATTTGTGCAGTTGTTTGCTGTGCTCTAGAACTATTTGTAATATTTTCCCCTGACGATGACCAAATTACAAGAGCTCATTTCTCCAAACTACCGTACTTAATATTTAGCATATTGTTAAATCAATCAAACTGAGTATCATTACATTTGGCTGAAATGTTTACCCCCTTTGAGATGCAAAAGGTATCTAATCAAGTGTCCAAAAAGAGTTCCTACCCTCCCAATGAGTAAACCAAGTAGACAAACGGACCCAAAACCCAGGGATTTCGCCTCATCAATGGAAGAAAACTGTTACTATGGCAACCACTAATAGCTAAAAGCCGGCAGAGATATCAGCTTCATACTCATGCTGAAGCAACGAATTTTATTTGGCCAAAGTATCTGAACATTTTTAATAAAAATATGCATATAGGGAAAGCGCGAAATGTCTCGTCTCGAATTGAATTGAATTTATTATCACAGTGATAAAGTAAATCGTTAATTGAACAAAGTTTAGCTTATTGCCAACAACGATGACATATTCAGTGTTAAAGTTCAATGGCGGCACGGTAGCTAGACAAAAATAAAGCAAACAGATCTGAATCTGGTTAGCTAATTTGAGTTTTGCGTTAAGGGAAAATTTGATTTTTTTGTTTTTTGTGATTGGCACTGTAAGTAGTATGCAAAACTTTTCTTTCCATGTCCGCAGTTAATAGTATCATAAAATTCAACACTTGATCAGAGGTGAACTTAGATTAACACAGTGACTGTCAAGCCAAGCAGTTGACGTGTGACTTGTGCACTTGCGTGTTGCTTACGGAGCCGCTCGTCTTTAAGAACTTTGTCAGGAAAAAGGCTGAGCTTTCATTCAGAGGACATTTTCCTCCAGATGCCGGAGTCGTCGCGCTGACGTCATCCTCCTTTTTCGGGATTATCCAGTTGAAAATCACTCGGGATCCGGCCAATCAGCATCCGGTTGGCGACATCTGTCCTTGGTGCAACAACAGGGAAAGAAGTCTGGGAGTTCGTCACACACATTACATGACACTAAATCCCATCAAGATGTGTACTTGAGAGTCTTTGAATGCTTTTGCATGTATCGGAGACTGTTGATTCCGCACCGGTATCGAACAAAGGTTTTCAAACTAAAGTTGTTGGAAATATTCCCATATTCACGTCAAAGTGATTCACAAACTATCGGTGCCCTTTCGGATTGCATGCGATTGACCCGCTATTGGTTATGCAACATGGTGCTTTTTGGTTCTGCTGCTTCTGACATAATAAGCCCAGCAAAATCACCCTACAACCTTGTCATCGGGCCAACCAGCAGATCAATTGTTCCTAACAGTAAATTACCACTGATATATGTCTTTTTTAGACCTTTGTCCCCACCGATGGCCGTCTGGTTTTCCACCCCTGGTTGGCCTGAAGCTCCCGAAGGCAAACCGCTAGAAAGAACCTGATCAATAAGCTTTCATTACGCAAAACTGTCTGTCCTGTGCATTAGGGCAAGGCCAAATGCTTGATTTTTGTCATTTGATTGAAGGTTTGGATATTTTGGAAACCACCAAAAGTCAGTCACCAACCGGATTTTTCTTAACGAACGATTTCACTCACTTTTTACAAATCCTACTAAATTCTCATAAGACCAGAGTGAGCAAGTTGCAAGGTTATTATAACCTAAAAGTGATAAAATAACTAACACCAAAGTTGAAAAAACTATTTTCGTTAATAAAGTTAAATAAAGTCAAAAAATGCTTTGAAAAAAATGAAAAGGATCTGAAACTTCATATTACGTTTATAAGTCACTAAAACTAACTATAATTATAGCAAAAATGTCTTTCATTTTCGTCTTTGTCAATTATGTCACTTTCAGGGTTGATGCGCTATTTTTGTAGGTCCTTATAGAAGAAGGAAGATCAAACAATCATTTGAGAACTGTAGTTTAATTTACTTTATTACACTGTAACCCTAAATTGTGTTTTACTTGTGTAATCAAAATGAATGTCTTTTTGCAATACGTTCTATCGGGTCACACTTTTTCTGCATTCTTTTTGTTCTCAGAAAATGTCATGAGAAGACGCTGGTCACAAATGCCAGACCGACCTGAGCTCATACTGCATCTCAGTCCGGCAACAGTATTTTCATGGTTGGAACTGCCCGTCCCAACCTTCATTACTGCCCTTGCAGACATAGACTGATGATCACCATTGCCATGGGAGCAGTGCGAGTCAACAGGTATGATACAGGAAATGTGCAGTACATACCAAACTTGAAAAAGTAGACCAGGGACTGTTAAAGTTCTGATATATTATTTAACCTTTTTTTAAGATGTAGAGTATGTGCTTCTATTAGATATGACTTTTTTTTTTTTGTCTTTCTGTAGAACAGTACAGAAGGTTTCCATGCAAAAAATAGGTTGCATATCACTAGAAGGCATGCTCAGAAATTGAATTATTCTATAGTTGTGGACTTGAAATATTTTTCATACAAATATTGATTGTAGTTATGAGTCTACTACTGGATGGAGTTGGAAATAGAGGTTACGGGGCCATAGAGCTCTGTTGTCGATGATAGTGGAAAGATGCATGTGACACTCACAACCGTGAATGTATAGTTCAGCAGGGATCTTTCATCTCGTTTGATTGGCTGGAAAGTCATGACGTCACACGGTGCTACTCCAGTGTGGGTGTTGGGAATGCAAATGACAAAGTAGGCATGACCTGTGACATACAGCGGGCTTTTCACCACAGATCAATCTGATGAATGTGATGGTTCATTGCCCCCACTTGGACCCAGCGCAAACAAATTATGTGATGGTGAAAAGAGAAATGAAAGTCCTTACCGGTACCCGGCTTTTATCCGAAACAGAACCCAAATGTGATTGTTTTTTCCTTTTCCCACGTGACACCCTTCAAAAAGAGTTTTTTGAAAATGGGTTTTAGAATAACCAAGCAAACAAAGTTAAGCCACACTGATTGCAGACATTCGTTATACTCTGGCAGTTTTTCTTTCTTCGGGTCAGCAGACGGAGAATTTTGACGGGTAACCGAAAATGTAAAATTTGATTGTCAAGCTTTGATGCCCAACGCAAGCTGGGATGTACTTTAGCTTCCCTTATGACAGGATAGGCTGTTAGAAAGGGATGGATGAATCCCATGTGTTTAACTTGTCAGGCTTGGCAACATAACCGAAACTTTGGGCGAGACTGGAAGACATTCAGTGTTCACCCTTCTTCTGTTTTCCAGATACAGCATTGTTTCCACGGACGAAGATGGCCTGAAGATCTCAGCCTTGGGCCTCCACAATGGCCACAGTCCTCTGACTCAGCAGACCCTGACCGGGTCGTGCATGCAGGCCGAGGATGAAGGAGCAGGAAAATATCCTGCAGGCGAAGAAGAACGGGGGGCTCTGTCTCTGAGAGTGACGGATGACTCAATTGTCCACAACAGCTGTCAGGCTTCGCCGTCATGTCGACACGCCGGCGTCGACCTGGGCACCGGTCGTTTGCGCAGCCGATTTGTGAAAAAGAACGGCCAGTGTAACGTGGTCTTTGATAACATGGAGGATAAGCAACGTCGCTACCTGGCTGACATTTTTACCACCTGTGTGGACATACGCTGGCGTTACCTACTGCTCATCTTCACCGCCACCTTCCTTTTGTCTTGGTTGTTTTTTGGTCTGGTCTTCTGGGGAGTGGCGCTGGCTCACGGAGACTTTGACCTTCACTTCCCTGTGAAGGAAGGAGACTCTCAGAGCAAGGCAGAGGACAGGCAGGACAAGTGGCGTCCCTGTATCCTGCACATCCAGGGCTTTATCGGGGCCTTCCTCTTCTCCATAGAAACACAAACTACCATCGGATATGGCTTTCGCTGTGTCACCGAAGAATGCCCAGTGGCTGTGGTGACCGTGGTGGTGCAGTCCATCGTGGGCTGTATTATTGACTCCTTCATGATAGGCACCATCATGGCCAAGATGGTGCGTCCCAAGAAACGGGCTCAGACTCTGCTCTTCTCACATCACGCCGTCATCGCCCTGCGGGACGGGAAGTTGTGCCTCATGTGGCGTCTGGGGAATATGCGGAAGAGCCACATTGTGGAAGCGCATGTGCGTGCCCAGCTCATTAAGCCCAAAGTGACGGAAGAGGGCGAGTACCTTCCTTTGGAGCAGACGGACATTGACGTCGGCTACGATGACGGTCTGGACCGGTTGTTTCTGGTCTCGCCACTTGTGGTGGTCCACGAGATCAACAAGACCAGTCCTCTGTATGACCTGAGCTGTGCCGACCTTCAGAAAGAAGACTTTGAGATTGTGGTCATCCTGGAAGGCATGGTTGAGGCCACGGCGATGACCACTCAAGCCCGTAGCTCCTATTTGGCGAAGGAGATCTTGTGGGGTCACCGCTTTGAACCGGTGGTCTTTGAGAAGGGGAACCGCTACCACGTGGACTACTCTCGCTTCCACAAGACATACGAAGTGCCAACAACACCATACTGCAGTGCCAGGGAGCTCAGTCAAAAGGAAGACAATGGACGGCCGCCCTCATCCTCCACTTCCAGTTGCTCGCAGTCCCCGTCCCCCTTTGCTCCGAGGGCAGCCCGCCACCTCCTCGCCCTCCACTCCCCGAGCGCTTTCTGTTATGAGAATGAGGTTGCACTTTGTTGTGGAGACGATGAAGAGGAAGGGGAGGCATGCAGCCTGGGGATTAAATGTGAACGAGCAGCAAGTTTGCAAGATGACCTTCCCGTGGGCTTTAAGGAGACATTCGTAAAGGAGCAGATGCTCGAGATGCTGTGCGTGCTGGAGACCGAGAACCAGATCGCTCTGGACAAACTGCAGCCCGGTCTACCTTTATACATCAGTCGGGAATCTGGAGTCTGAAGAGGCAAGCGAAAGGCCAACATTTTCTTTGAGCGTATCCAACCGAAGCATTGCACTAATGGTGAATTCAAGAGTCAATTCACTTTTTGAACATGTGATGACAAGAAAGAATAGTTTTTGCAGGTGTGGTATCAGCTAATGCAGGGGTAGGCAATCCCAGTCCTGGAGGGCCGCTATCTTGCATGTTTTCCAGCTCTCCCTGTTGCAACACACCTGATTGAAATGACCAGATCATCAGCAAGCTTGACGGAAGCCTGATATTGAACCTGTTCATTTGAATCAGGTGTGTTGCAACAGGGAGAGCTGGAAAACATGCAGGATAGCGGCCCTCCAGGACTGGGATTGCCTACCCCTGAGCGAGTGTCTCGGTTAGCTCTGGTTTCTGGAATTGTACATTTTCATCGGCATCGATCAGGCATTGATTAACCTCCATCACCAAGCTCATCTGAAAGACTTCCTTGTTTTTGTCACTAAAACCTGTGTACGATCTCTGAAGAAATCAAGCTTTTGTTCTTGATTTCACAATTTTATTTTGTTTTATTTTATGTAAATACAGTGTGCTTTTATTTCAATATGGAACGGATCAATTTAATTCAGATTCATACATCAGATACAGATGCTCGAAATATGACATGTTAGGGTGCTATCACACCTGTAGTTCACTTTCTCCTGTGAAAATCAGTCACTGGGTTTGTAATCTTGGCCATTGGTTTCCTCCTTTTCAGTTACTCCTCATAAGGTAAAAAAACCAACAAAAAAACAACGATCAAAGCGACCTGAAATACATCACGACAAACCGAGTGTCTTCAACCAAGTTATTTTTGTTCAGTGGCAGGCACAGGGTTCTAAACAGGAACGAGGTTTGGTGTATGTGCTGAATACATTTAACAAGCTCTATTGAGTCACCGTTACCAAGCCATGCCAGAGTTTGTATTGTCCATTTAGAATATTTGAGAAAAGGAACCGCACTGAGGGGTAAGGGAACAAACTTGAGTTTGTTTAAAACTGACCAATGGCGCTCAGTTGAAAGAAACTATCATCAAGAGCTACTTTGTATGTGTTTTGGCTGACAAAATCAGACATTTTTTTATATGAGTGGTGCACCCATTTCTAGTGGTCTCTGCTTGTTTGGCATAAATAGTATCATTGATATATGATCAAACGAAATCACACCAGAGTTCATTTTTAATGGAATGAAACCGACAGCTAGTTTGTGTTCAAGTGAGAACACATTCTTAAAGGAAGCATGAAGCATGTATTCTCACTGCTTAAATCTAGTTTTTTTTGTCTTTTAACATTACAAAAAGGACATGTCATAATTTGCAACAGCAGAAAAAAAAATAATGAGTTAAGAAGTCAACCCCCAAATTTTCTTTTCAATAATATGTTCTAAGTGGCTCACCTGTTTTCTGAAACGGAGCCATAATTGGTTGTTACCTGAGCTCGGCGCAACTGTGACCTCATTGTCACTCAACAGCAGGTGGCAAGATGGCCGCCCCCTGAGATGGACAAAAACAGGTGGATTTTACTGCTTAACTCATATTCCACAAACCCAACATTAATCAGAATGCCACGTTTAGACTAATACAGGTGCATAGAACATATTGTCAAGAAAAAAAAATGTGTTGACTTCCCCTTTAAAATAGAATTCAAGTAACTTTAAAACATGTACTGTACAGAAGAGGAAAATGCACTTTATTTTTCTTTTATCAGTAGATACAAACACAGTGTGTTGTTTTGTATGATTAAACACCTAATAAAAACAGTATTTACTGTTGCATTATAATTATACGGCTTGTCCTTGCTTGCACATTTTGCACACCACACTTTCTTACAGGTGGAAGCATCCACTTTACCATCTGTGTCCACTTTTTGACTTTCGGTTTGTTTTAAAATGATTGAATCTCGGCAAGCACCGAAGTGCGAGTGCAAGATTTGTTGTGACGTGAAATATTGAAAGTCAATCCACACATTATTATAGTACATTTTGTTCACTGCAGTGTTTTTTCCTGGTGAGGTGATGGAATAACGTGAATAAAGTATTAAAATAGATGTTTTGTAATATACAAGTGAAAGCGTTCTTTTTCTTCAAGTCAATCACCAAGAAAGATAAATCTACAATATCACATTATATGTAAATTTTGTCCATAAACACCAAAAGCTGTCAATGGCTAACTTAGCTGGCTAGCTACCTACCACTTATCAAGGGATTTAGAAAACAAATTTCAAGAATTAGACATGCCTCTACTGTAAAAATTGAGGGGAATGGGGTGGGGAAGTACTGTAAATTTGAAGACTACAGTACTCGAAAATATAAGGGTACCTCAGAAAGTGAAGCGGCACTGAATGTCCTCTCGCTAAGCACGTATGCGTTTCTAAATAGCTTGCTGTCGATACAGTATTACACTGTGCGTGTGTGTGTGTGGGGGGGGGGTGTAGCTTTGCTTAATGCTGTGGGTTTTTAATAATGTGACTTAAAATATTATTACCGGTAATTCATTCATTGTACTTTAAGAAATTATATTCATTACATCTCTGAAGTGATGTTATTAGATAAGATAATACCGGTATAAGACAACTTTTATTTGTCTCACAATGGAGAAATTCCCCACTTAGGCCTGTCTTTTTGTTACATTGTTACATTTGTGCCTACATCCGCAATCTTCTGAATATTTATTTGTTTCTTTTTGCACTTTTTACTGCGAGAGAAATGCCAAAAAGCATATTCTGTTTAGCCAATTGGGTCATGAGAATTAGAATTATGGGCAATGCAAAACAGCGGCACGCACATCCAACTCACAGTCGAGAGGATTTAAGTTCAAATCTCAGGTCTGGCCTTTCTGTGTGGAGTTTGCATTGTTCTCCCTGTGTTTGCTTCGGTTTTCTTCTTCTTCACATATTACAAAAGCGCACAAGTTAGGCTAATGAAATGGTCCATAGGTGAGAATGTCAGTGTGAATGGATGTTTGTGTACATGTACAATGAGATTGGCTGGCGACCAGTGCAGGTTGTGCCCTGCCTCTTGCCCAAAGTCAGCTGGGATAGCCTCCCGTTTACCTATACTAATGAGGACAAGCACATAAAAATTAATGCAGAGAATCAGAGGTGTCTTTTCATCAAAATTTAGTTCACATTTCTAAAAGATCATATAATTTTTTAAAAACAAATACAATTTTGCTGAAGACTTCACGTTTGGTTTTAGATAAAAAACAGTACATCATTTCATTGTTGCTAGGAAACCACAACACAACATGGGTATATAATAAAATGCTGCTGACGCTTATGTGTAAATTGTATCCAAAAGAAACCAGGGCAGGTCAGCTCTGGAGGACCCCAAACCAGGTTGGCATGATTTGGATAAGAAGGACAAAGAACCAAAATAACAAATTAAGATAGATACGACAAACAAGTGCAATCATATAACCTTGCCCATTTTGCCTGAGGTAAAAGATGAAAATGGAGCAAAGATGATTGAATACATGAACAAAGTGGGATGAGGAAGATCACAGGAAGGGCAGGTGACACGCGGTGGGAAAAACATAAAGGACAAAATAGAAGTTTTTAGGATAATGACAGCAAGCAGATAGCAACCTGTTCAGGGTGTACCCCACCTACTGCCTGAAAAAGGCTGGGATAGGCTCCAGCACGTCCGTGACCCTCGTGAGAATAAGCAGTTCAGATGATGGATGTATGTATGGATGGACAGTAAACAGTGAGTTTTTAATGGCTGTAGTTGAAGCGCCCCCGTGTGGCTGAAATGTAACAGTGACAGTGAAAACAGAAATCGAATCTATGGAAAATAATATGGCAAAATATCCTTTTTAACCTAGTTAAACAGCATTTTAAAGTGTTTAATTTTGTTTGTAGTTAATACAATAATTCTATTTTTGCCCATTTAAAAAAATAATAAACTATTTCCTGCAATACTGCTACCCATACGACTTTATGCTGAGTGATTATTTTCTTGCGGTTTAAAACATACTTATTACAGTTATACTTTCATAATATTTACTGATATAATTTAAAAAATGATTGCAAATAAAATACAATTTAAAATTAGACCGCTGAACATGACAGGCTGAAACAATATATTAGGCAATATTAAAGAAAACCCACAAAAACACAAGGCCATTTTTTTACGCATGTGATGACAGGCTGCTTGGAAATGATGCATTAATCTACCACTATGGAAATAAAATAAAATGTAAAAAAGATGTATTTTTTTAAAAACATAGTCTTACATTATATTTTTCAATAATTACATAATACAGAGTATATATTAAGACTGCTGCACACATTTTCCTGGTGTGCTTTTTTTTTGTGGTGGAGTCACAATTTATTCATTGCTTGCAATGATTACAATTCCCTTTTGCACACCCCACAACACAGGATAATGGCTCCCGATAATCTTTCAAAGACATCCGACAGTCCGACTCTGCTGACTTTGATCAGAAGGGAGGGAAAATGTTCAAATTTGGGGAAAAGGTTCAGGCAATTCATGGAGATCACATGTCTGGATTTCTTCTTTTGTGCTCCTAACTAGCATCACTTGTTGCAGGCAGGTTTCCAGCTGAGCATAATTACGAGTAATGCTCTAATTCGCCTCCCGCTGCTGCTCAGTTTTATTTCATTATGTCCCCTGACAATCATCATATGACCAGATAAGGTACTCGGCACGTGTGACTTAAGGAGGCGTCTCATGTACGTTCCTGTTCTGGGGTCCCTTCACTCTCCTACTGTCCTCTGGTGCAGATGACTGAAGTGCTCCACAAATTCTGTGAAGGAAAGTAGCTGGCTGACCTCTGTGGCCTCTGTAAGGGCTGCTAATAGCTGACGAGTGGTCTACCAAATAAGGTGCTGTCTTCGTCTATATGTGTGCTTTCATGTGTGTGTGCGTGTGTGTATCTGCTGGCCTTTCTGGCCTCACAGTTTGGTGGCGGCCTGGGGCTGTGCGACCAGAGCTAGTAACAGTGAGTGTGCTTGGCAGGGGACACATTTTAGGCACTGGGAAGCACGGGGGTGATGGCGGTAATGGTGCTGATGGTGGTGGGGGGTGTCTTTGATTCCATAATGAGCTGTTGTGTGCTGCCGAGCTGTGAGGCAGCTCGCTGGAGGAACAGAAGAGCTTTGTGTGTGTGTGTGTGTGTGTGTGTGTGTGTGTGTGCGCGAGCGAGCACGACTCAGCTCAGCAGAGGTCCGAATTGCCTGGGAAGCACCACAGGGCAATTTTCTTCTGTCTCTCTGCATGCTTATTTGTCTGCCAGCTCGCCTGTTTATCTGTCTGTCCTCCTTTTTATTTGCAGTAAGCTCGTGTTCAGATTTAAACACAGATATTAACATGAGCGGAAAAAAAAAGGCAAGCCCGAAATTATGTGTCTCGATTCAAATGATGTACAGTAATTCCAAATGAAACATTCATTTGAACAGTGACAGCAAAAAATAAAATAAAATAGTCATAATAATGTAATTAGAGTATATTGTACAGTATGTACACAACTATTTATTTCTATACTTTTTGTCTTCTACTTTTTCTCATTCATAATTTTGCTGCTGTAAATTGGGAATTTCTCCATTGTCAGACAAACAAAGTTTTCTAATCTTAGTCATCAGTTAACTGCCTCAATGAAAATTAAAGTACATGTATAATAGGCCATCACTACCTTTTTTTTATTGCAGCTATTTTGATTGACAGTAATTCAAGAAAAGATA
The DNA here is from genome assembly GCA_026261675.1 of Hippocampus mohnikei. NCBI lineage: Eukaryota > Metazoa > Chordata > Actinopteri > Syngnathiformes > Syngnathidae > Hippocampus > Hippocampus mohnikei. The sequence continues at coordinate 19,116,030 of JAKGUB010000326.1, forward strand.
AAACAATAGAGATGCAATGATTAATCAATAACTGATTAAACAATTATTAATTGATGATTTGTTTGGATAACTTCTTCAATTTAACCCTGTCCAAAGCCCCTCAACTTCAACTTGGCAACAGGTAAATATTCTCAGATTTCTGTGGCCCTCCATGAAATCGGAAGGATGTTTTTTTTTGTTTTTTTAAATGAGACGTGCAAAAATGCCTTTGGAAAACAATGTCCAACATTTTTAATCATTCATTAATTGACAAAATAAACAACAGATAAATCGATTCTTAATATCATCCTTAGTTACGGCTCTACATACAAATGCATTACTAATACATTGTTATTTTATAGATAGTACAGGTATGAATACTAAACAAAGTAATGTAAAAATAATTAAGATGCACCGAGTGGAATGTTTTATTTATTTTTTAATGCACAAATTGAGACTCTTTTGTCTTAAAAAGGCTTTTAAAAAAATCAAAAGTAAGGCCTTACTTATCTTTAGAAATGACTTCATCATAACTCGGATATGACTGAGACGAACAATCATTAACGAACGTGAATAAGCCGTAAGGGCATAGCTGCAAAGCAATTTGTAATGTGGTGACGTGTGCCTTTAAAAAGTCTTCCAATTATGAGCCATCTTTGTGAATATCTGATTGAAGATACAAATGTAGCAATTTCTTTTTGTGGAGGCTCCAAACCATTCACGTAAAAGACCAAGACCCACCAAAATTAGCATAACATTCGACATATACTCTATATAAATTCATGATAAATAACGTTAAATCATGGTAACTGTTCTGTTCATTGTTCTCTGCCAGAGTGATAATGTAGCTTGCAGCAGTTCAGTCTTGGTGACCCAATATAAAGTGACCCATGACAAATTTTAGGTCCTGACCTTAAGTTTTGGAAAAGCCTAATGGAACCTTCAACCCCCCTCACAATTTTCATGTCATCTCCGGAACTCTAGCAACCATGAACCAGGAAGTAGTCTGTTAAGCAACAAACAGACAGACAGACAATCAAACTAAAATCGTATTGGAAACAATTTTGGTTGGAGGTTCTCCTGCTGACGTTCTAGTTATGTGTATTGTATCATTACTAAGACAATAAATGGAAAGGTGACTTTTGCACAGTGCTGTTAAAAAAAAAAAAAAAAAAGTCAAATTTGTTCACATTTTCAAACACTTTTATTTTGAAACACTTTCATCAAAACACTTCAATAATCAACAAATATAGTGCATTGTCTATGTACGTATCTATCTTTCTTGCTGAAATTAGCTTGTTTTGACGGGATGGCCCTATCCCATAAATATGAGCCACTGCTCACTCTGCCCCCTTTACAATAGGACATGTGCCAAGATAGGACATTGTAACTTGATAGCAACTTGTTCTCAAACAGCCAAGAAGCAAAAGAGAACTCAAACCCCCGTTATAAACATTATAAGCATAAATTTGTATTTTCTTTCATGAAGGCGGCACTTCATCACGAAGTCGCCAGATTCCACTTGTGGCTCTATTTCTGTGACCCGCATATCTCCATCATGTGTGGCGTATAATTGCACAGAGGCAGATTAGATCTTGTGTTGGTAATTTTGCAAATGCATGCAGGCCATTGGATCTGGGAGAGGGTGGGCTGCGCTACCGTGGGTGTGATCACAACCAACTCCAATTATAGCCAATCAAAGCACCTGCTTTTATTCCTTTTAAATGACCCCCATCTCATGCAATAGTCTTGACACGGTAGAAGCACATCCGCACTGTGAAGTGAGAACGCTAAGATCAGCCCTTCCTTACTCCTTCAAAACTTTTGTCTAAAAAGAAATTAATTCAAACCTATTTAAAATAAAATAGAACAATGCCATTAAATTCTCAAAAGTCTTACGCGTTGCCACCCACCATACATCAAACATGAGCTAAGTATATGTGAGCTGGGTAGATATGGCTGAATACAATTTCTTTTGGATTAGCCCTTTTATGACAATTAAGATCTTTCAAATATCACTTCAGGCTTTATTACAAATGGAGCGGATTTATTTTATTATAACTGATTCTTTGGGAAACTTTTTTCCCTTCAATCATGGAACGGATTGTGGGCTACTTTTGAGATTCCACCGCAGATGACCATGGAGAATTCTTTCTTTTCTTTCTTAATTTTCCTAGCTTCAAATGAGCCGGGCTGTCACAAATGCTGAGATTAGAAAAGGACACGGACATTTGCTGGACTAGTTGGGCATTTGGTTTGGCAAGATAGTGCAATTAAATACAAAACAAATGGACAAATCTTAAATTAATTTGGAGAGAGTAGCACAAAACCACAAGTTGTCATTGTCATTTTTCAGCTTGGGTACAACAAACAAGACTGATCTGAGAAAAGACCTCAAATTGCACTAGGGCTTAGTTTTCACAATTGCCGTATCTTTCAAATCAGGAGCATGCCACCCTCCATCTGCTAATATCATTGTAATATGTAACATTTTTGTTTTGTTTGTTGAGCCTGCAGTCCTATAATTTGAACAAACAACTTTGTCAGAAATAAAAATAATTAAATAGATGGTCGAAGAAAAGGCGAGATGATAGAACAGTTGTGTTTTCATTTGCATTGTGTTGAGTTATGTGAAAATAACAACAAAAGCATCAAATAATGAACACATGAATCACAACTAGTAATAGCACATTTCTATTGAATTGAGATTCCAACCCACAGGTCCACTGAGATTCAATTGTTGGGATTGGATGATCACATGCAATGCTGAGCATGTTTTTTCATGCTCCCCACCATCCCCTCCCCGGCAATTTAATAATGACATCACATTTCCTCCTGAAGAAAAGTGTGTTCTTGATGTTTTTAATCAGTCTTGGAGGTCGATTGGCTTTATTAAGATTTTTTTTCTTCATCATAAAACAAACTACCAGTACAAATAATTCTGATGCAGGATGCACTAATTGGAGTTTTGTAGTTTTTTTTTTATACTGGTGAACTAATTGTTACTACTTTTTTTAAGTCAGTGATGCAATGAAACTTTTCTAGATGAATTGTTTTCGCTGATTCCAAACACACATCAGGTTTTTCATAACAATAATATAATATGTAATATACTAATATATTCAATAATATTTATGGATTATGGTTGAGGTTCAGTAACAGGTGGAATTTATCTCTCAAACATCATAGCTATAAATTACACGTTGCGCAAGATTTTATAGGTTAAAACAAAAAAAATGAAAAAATCTTAAAAATTAATGACGTGGTCAGAAAAAAGGAAATAACTTTTTGAAGTCGGTTTTGAAAATACATTTAGGAACACATAAAGCCATCTCTGATTAAAATTTGCTGTTGACCAGTGGAACCAGTTTAGTCAAGACACCAAAGTGAGATTTTTTTTTTTCAAGGATTCCTAATTATTTTACATCTGATATTGAAAACAATTCCCATGACAATCACGTCAGAAATGTGGTGATTAGAGATTAGACTGACACACCACACTCCACGCTACAATTGGAGATGTAGAAAAATAAATTTTTTGTGGGTGACATGAACGCACAGCCTCTGAGTCCAATCCATTACTCCCACTTTGATTCTGGACTCTGCATGCTTGCCACTCGTCCAACCAGTGAGTGTGTGCGTGTGTGTGTGTGTGTGTGTGTGTGTGTGTGTGTGTGTGTGTGTGTGTGTGTGTGTGTGTGTGTGTGTGTGTGTGTGTGTGTGTGTGTGTGTGTGTGTGTGTGTGTGTGTGTGTGTGTCTTTGTTTGCAGCTTGAGACCTTGCACGATGAATTTTATGAAGGGCAGTTATGGGCGGATTACGTGTCACACACACACGACTGAAATGTTTTCATGAACAATATTTTTAAAGTTAAAAGCATTTCATTTGTTTATTTCCGAAAAAGTGTAGAGGTCATCCCGATTGATGTCCCTGATGGCCGCCATAAAATCTAACATGCAGGCAAACGTCATCGCCCAGTACAGTGACACAAAAAGGTGCTGCTACGCATTTTTACATGGGAAGAAATGACTTTATTGAAGAAACAATCCAGAACAAAGAAGAATATAGGGGACACGAGGAGGGCTTTCACAAATTGTCACAAATTTTACTGGCTGGCCCAGATATCTCATCCGTCTCTTTGTCGTGCTGCCTTTCATGTCTTCCGTCTGCGAGGACAACAGAGTCTTTCATGTGGACGTCTTTTCCTCAGCACCCCCGAGGCCCTCTTTTTTCCTCTTTATTTCACTCAGACAGACTAATTAAATGTTCTCCTGCAAGTCTGCTCCAGTTCTTCCGCATGTATTTAGTTAGTTAGTTAGTTAGTTAGTTAGTTAGTTAGTTAGTTAGTTAGTTAGTTAGTTAGTTAGTTAGTTAGTTAGTTAGTTAGTTAGTTAGTTAGTTAGTTAGTTAGATGTATGTTGATTCTTCGGCCATAAATACATACGACGGCTGACTAACAATCCACATTCAAGATGGCTGAAAAAATGATTACATTACTTATGATATAAACCAGGAGCTTTATTATTGATCGAGACTGGATATGATAGTTGAGTAACAAGCCACATTTAAAAAGCATTTTAATCCATGAATCAAATATGCGTTTAAAAAATAAACTATACTAGTGAGAATTGTATAGATTATTGAGATTATAGAAACCAATAAAGCAATAATTAGATCATTCAAGTTAATACACATTTTAAGAAAACAATTAGTTGGTGGTGGTCATGATATAGAGGCGCAAAAAAAAAATCCTCAAAATTAAAATACAACTTTCAACAGGACACTCTTGCATTTCAACAGGTAAAAACACAAACATCTCACTTTGGTAGCACTTGAGTTGAAGAAAAAGAACAAGAACATTTTACGGGTTGACTGAGGGGACGATATAAAAAAAAGAAGTTCTGATGAAGATGACATGAAACAATATTTAAACATGAAATGTTATTAAAAAAATATATATATAAATCGCGGTCCTGATACGAACAGAAGTACTGAGGATAGATTGAAATGTCTCATTTGGCAGTGTGACTTTATAGCGCAAATATTTGACAACTAATAATTATAGAAGGCTGTGTTTTTAGTGCACAGGCGGCAATGGTGATGTTGACGAAAGAACCACAGACAGCAGCAGCAAAAACATGGGAGTAATTTTAGTAGACTTTCTCGGCATGCCAGCTCTACATATCTCTCCAGGTGTTACCTTACCTATAGTAGCATATTGACAGAATAAGAAGAAGAAGAAGAAAAACTTTATTCGTCTCACAATGGAGAAATTCCCAATTAAAAGCTTCAAAGTTATGAAAGGTATAGGAGCTGGTGTAAAGGCAGCCACTCTCGGCAGGTGTTACGTTACCTATAGCAGCATATTGACAGAAATTGACCATCTTATTAAAAGCCTCTTATGTGTTGTCTGTCTGCAGCCTCTCATATGCAGAAGCAGCTAATTGGTTAATTGGATGGTGACTGAAGTAAACCAATTTCAAAGAGGCTTGGAATCAAGGGTTCACCTAGTTTGTGCTCCAAAATACCTTTTTAATTTATCTACACGAAAACAGCAATGATGTGGAAGCCCAAAGCAAGCAAACATGAACTGTCAGATGTATGACGGGGACAAAAATACACACCAAATTTGACATCTAAAGTTTCTACCACTTTATTTGAAAGGTAATCTTATGAAAGTTTGATAATTAAAATACATTCTGACCTCTCAAACCATTAATGACTGCCGCCAAAAACTTACAATTGGCATACATTTTGCATTTACACTAATTTGCAAATCTATTGAACTTTTAAGTACAGAGGGAGCATGCTGGTGGCTACCTCCCACTGTTTTGCCTCCTAAAAATACAAAAGGTTTTCATTTAAGATTTTAAATGTCCTACCTTAACCACAATACCGCTCTGCATTGTGACCAAGGGTAGAATCCAAAACAGTGCTTGCAGTACTCCTGTCTAGAAATGCTTGTCTTCGTCGTTATCTTCTTCTCCTTGGTTTATTGGTGGATTACAGCTCTTTGGTGCAAATCGCCACATACTGTACAGGAAGCACAAAGTGTTTCCATGTATAGTCATTGGAAAGTAACCCTGCTTGTATTCAGCCATACGAATAAACACACGAGACAGAGGGGGCGTGTTTCAGACATAATCAAAACGGTCGTCCATCAGTGACGGACTGACGGACCTCCCGTTATGCTGGCAGAAGGACCACGTGCCTCAGCCCAACAGGTTGGAAAACACAGATTTTATAATTACGCTCCTTAATAAAAGCTCAAATTATTAAATAAGTCTTATATGATAGCCATTGAGTAAGATGTGTCATAATTCATATCTAATATGAATAGAGGCATGATTATGTCTATTATTGCTCTCTACCTAATGATAATTCTGTGTGAATGAGCTCAACTCATGTATGAATGTCAACTTCATCATCTCGTCATTCACGGGCCAAGAAAACACACACTTATCATCTTTTTGACCACACTAGATTTCCAATGAAACGATTGAACGTGCTTTAATCGCAGACTTTCATCTTCAATTTGAGGGGATTTACAATCCACCCAAATCAGGTATTGCTTTTGGATTTATAAAGGCAATAAGTCTATATTTACATATCTCTCAGTTACGACAGCGGGCTGGCTAGCTGCAGGCTAGTATCAATTATCCTCAGATTAAACCGAGTTTCCGAGAGAAACAAAACACCTCGGTCATGAACATAGCGATATCCAGCCAGTTGTAATTCCAACATCCGTTTTATTAATCCGAGCTCTTGCGTTGGACATAGAAAGACTCGGTGGGGATGGCTTCCGATGCTGACTTCAGTGAATCCAAACGGAGCGGAAAAAAAGCAGCCCCTGAGGCTAGATCCGCCTCACTGCAAGACGATGGCTTCTGCATCACTGGAAGGACGTAACCGTGCATGCCGCCATGTTGTGTTCATGCTTGTGATGGAGGAAAAATAGTGTACCAAAAAACGTGTGTGTGTGTGTATTTCTGCAGGTTCCTCAATAATGGTATTTTTATCTTTCATAAAGTACTCCGGATAATCTACTTTATTAGAGCTATTTCTAATTACATGATTTAAGATTTTCCATATTTCTTGAGTGTTGCTTTTATTTTGCTCTAATAATGCATGAAAATGGTCTCTCTTGCTGATTTTTATAATGTTTACTAATTTGTTTTTATAAGTCTTATATTTTGTTTAAGCTTCTTTGGTTCTGGATTTTAGAAACGATTTGTATAGATTGTTTTTCTTTTTACATGCATTTTCTATGCCTTTTGTTATCCATGGCTTATTTTGGTTTTTGTACTTTCTGGTGACCTTAATTACTGGGAAATGCTTGTCATATAAGGAGGTTATGGTTGACTGAAATGCGTCAAACGCAGTATTTGGATCTTCATTTGTGTAGACCTCAGACCAATTTTGCTTGTCTAAATCGAGCTTGAAAGCTGCGATGGAATGTTGGGTTCTGGGTCTTATTTCTGAGATGTGGGTTATTGATTTAGTTATTCTATCAAAGTAATTGTGAAAGGCTGCAAAGACCGGTAGATGGTCACTTATATCAGTTATGAGAAGTCCACTTTCCTTTTTATGATCAATCTTATTTATAAATATATTATCTATTAATGTGGCTGTATCAACTGTTATTCTGGTGGGTCTCAGAATGACTGGGAAAAGACCGTTGCTATACATTGTATTTATGAAATCCGTTGTGTTTTTGTGTCCATTTGGGTTTAATAAGTCGATGTTAAAGTCGCCACATATTATTCGTGTTTTCTTGTCATTAGAACAGCTCAGCATATCAATCAGTTTTTTATTAAATGTGTCAAGACAAGATCCTGGTGTCCTATAAACGCAACTTATAATGACATTAGATGCATTTTTAATATGTATTTCAAGAGTTAGACATTCCATTAGATTCACTGTTGAGTGAAACATTATCCTTCAATTCCATGATTTCCTTGGGACAATTTTGTCTTTTAAATACAGTGCATGGTAGCTTTTCTGCTCCCATGGGTCATTTACAAATTGCCAAAAGGAGCCTAGCTTGAAAATATCACTACCTACAATTTGAACTGACAAAGCAGAAAAGTGTGTGATCAACATTTTGCTAATACTTACACATAATAAAGTGCAAATCAACAGCCAAAGCACAAATCACATCCAAACGCTTATGGTAAAGTGGTTCCTTGAGAACATTTTTATTGAAAGGGTTGAAAAATAATCACCGTACATGGCTGACTATTAAGCTGGCATGTGTGGCCGTAGGGCGCAAACATCATAAAGTTACTGTCAATGGTGCCATTGTGCGTGTGTGTCGTTGTCCTGCCACCATCATCATCACCACCATCACATTCTGCTTTTCACCATTTCTCTTGCATCTGAGTCACAGTAAAAAAACAACCATGTCTCTAATTTTGACCGTGTTGATCTGTGGTGATTCTTTTCATTTACAACTTCCTGTCAAGAAATGAAATAAAATGATAGTGAGAAAAAAAAGAAGGACTGCATTTGATCTTACTATTTAATTGTATTTACAGTAACTGGTCATATTATTGTATTCTGGATGTTTAGTAACTCTTTTTAGTCGGGATAAGTTGGTCTATAAGCCGCCACAAATCAGTCAACCGAGACATGAAAAAAACGTTGACAAGCTTGGGAAATTTGATCAGATAACAATCCGGATGGTATTTTTCATCTTTGGCCTGGAGGAGACAACATCAATGATTTTCCAAAAAGAATTGGAAATGTGTATTCGTCAGGTTACAGTACACTTTTCCACCTTGCTTCAGTCCATCTCAGATGAGCTGGGCCCCTGAGAAGCCGTTTTTCTTGGTGTTGTTTATTTCTCCAGTTACTCCAGTTTTTTCCTGTTGCCATTCACATAACACAGTGGCCCGTGGCTTACTCTGACTATTAGCTTTATGTCCAAATAAACAGGCCCAGATTTCACACTTTGTATAGTTAAGACAAAAGTCAGACGAGATCATCATTTCCATATTTGTAATTTATGTGGAATTTTCATGACAATGTGTCATGAGATATTTAAAATGGCTGCCTTGGATCAGTTAAGTATGGGTGGTTGGGTGGGGGGGCTTGTTGTAAACCACATCTATGGCAATCTGCACACGTCACTACATTGAGGAATCAGCATCTAAGGTGAACATGATGCCTTTTATTTCATGCTCCGGATAATGTATGTGGCACTGTTATATGCTGTTCTCATGTTGTGATTTTGTTTGGTATTATGGTTGATTATTGATCATGATAAGGTTGTGGTTTTAATTTAGAAGTGGACTAAGTCATGTCAGACCTCTTTGAAAGCCATGGACCACCTGCATGGGCTTTCACTGCAATTAACAAAACAAAATAATCAGACGCTTTTTCAGTTTTTGATATTTGAATGCCAATTTAAAATGGAACAAATGCACACTACATTAATTTTGATCCCCCGCTCTCCTCTCCCAAACTCTGAGAATATTTCTAAATGTCCCTCATCCGCTTGTTGTTCTGTTCCCCTGTCAGAATGAAGTTAGTAGCAAATAGATGCGGGCCTTTCCAAACAATAGTCCATTCATGATGCCTTTGCAATGCAATGATGATCCCGCTCTGGCCTGCACCAGCCTCCACAGCTGCACTGGAATGTAATCCAACAAGTTCTATGCTGCCCCCCCCCCCCGCCCCAAAACCCAACATCCAGCCCTCCCTCCGGCTGCCTCCTCCATCTCTACCACGGTCACCACATCACCACTGCTAACACCATTGCAACCCAAGTCCCCTTCTCCCCCCCCCCACCCCCCACACACAAAAAGAGGCAAGAAACTAGAAGGAGGGAGCTGGGGGGCGGGGGGGAGCACAAAGAGAGGATTCATGGTGGGTCACATACACTAGCAGGAAAAAAGAGCGGCACCCATTTAGGAGTGGTGCAGCTGCACTAATTCATTGGGTGAAACTGAGAGGAGGCAAAAAAGGAGGGGCAGAGGTCAGAAAGCAGAATCATTTTTTATTCGTCCCGCTGCATCATCCACAAACACCTGCATCCCTCACTTCCTTCGAGAGTAAAAAAAAAAAAAAAGAAAGAAAAAAACGAAGCAAGATGCCAGGCCTATTTCTTATCCACGTGTCACCATCTCATGACCCGTTCCCAATGTGACCGTTGTGTGTGTTTTTTTTCCCAGCATTTGACAGCCTACACATCCAGATAAAGCCCTCCAGCCCCACAGTCACGGCAACCCCACTGTGTCATCTTCAACCATACGACAACCTCAAAAATCTTTCAAAAATCTCATTATGCGCTCCTAACGAGGTGTACAGGAATTTCTGGAACTGGCTGTCCAAATATTTCAATCACATGTTTTTTTTTTTCTTTTTCTCAGTGATAGTTGCAGTTTGGAATTCCCCCTGTGCAGACCGACTTCTTCTGGTTCCACACCATCCCTAGAGGGTTTTTTTGTTTGTTGGGGGGGTTGCGATTAGTCTATAGCCTCTCCTCTTTGACATTCTGCAAAATTTCTGCACCACAGCCATAACAGTGGACCAGCACTTATCAGCCTGTGTCTTTTCCACGGAACTCAATGAATCTGTGGACAGAATTTGCTGCTTTTTCACACATTTTTACAGTATGCAGACAAGCCTGAATTTCGTCTTTCGTGCCTTTAGTGTTGTACAATATTGCAGCACTGAGATCCACTGGAGGAGATGCAGCATAATTAAGTGGAAAAAAGGCAGAAAAGGTCCCCCAACTAAGGTCCAGTTATAACCAAGCAACTGAGCAGAGAAAATACATACTTGTGAGTGTTGTTGTATTGTTTTATGCGTTGCTGCTGCGCATATGTCAAAGTAGCAGCCCTTTGAAGGTTGATTCCTGTCTGACAGTTTGGATGCACATTTGGGTGGTTAACCCTTTCATGCACCCTGTAACCTGATAACATGATAAGCTGTCAACTGTAGTAACCGCTGCCCCTGAAAGAGTTAAATATACAATGGTTCAAACTTGATTTATGTCGGCTTTACAGTAAACTGCAAGAACAGGTGGTAAGGAATATGTACAGTATCTATGTTGTGATTTTTCATGGATTGGGGTGGGTCTGTAATGCATCATCAATTCTTTGAATGTCATTTGTCTCCACGCCATGCGGTGCCGCATACTCCATTTTGCGTCTGTTGCTTCCAGATACGATTTAATGACCATCTAGCCCGCACATTCAACAGAATTCTTGACAATGATTTCATCAACGAATCAATTATTATGCCTAAGACTGCTTCCGAGAGTTTCATACAAGTCAAGCCAAACTACACTCAGAGTGCTGGAAAATCTGTATCATTTCAGACTCTTTTGTCACCATTTGGAACAAATGCCAGCATTCTTTTCCTTGCAGTGGCACGAGAAGCAGGAATGCCTCTCCGCCAATTAACATCCATTTAATGCAGACTGTGACCCGGCATGTGAATATTTGACTTCTATCTACATCTCTTGCTTGCTGTCGACCATTGTCCGTTTTTTTTTTTTTTTACTCCAGCCTTTGCTCTCTATCCAACGTCACACATTTTAAGAATTCCCCTCTGACAGTGGAAGAGGGTGTTTTTGTTTTCTGTATGCAATGTGAGCAACTTGGTGTAAATGTCAGTGAACATTAACATAATTTAACTCACGATATAGAGATAATTGCCCAGTGATAACAATATCACAAGATGGCTATTACACGATAGCTTTTTAATGTATTTGTGAATAATGCAAAGGAAGAGATATGCATGTAAATATCGTGGGTGAGCACATCTGCCTCAAAGTCAAGAGTTTCTATGTTCCAGGTTAAGTGGTGCTGAGCTGCATGGGCCTGGGCAGGATCAACGTGTAAAATTTTTTAGATTTGAATTCTGATATTTCTGAAGGAGAAACGTGACACTTTTAGGGAAAGTCTGGGACCAAGCTGTCAAATTGAATAAAGGTTATTTAAATGTTCAGCCACGGCAAAAGAGCAATGGATTTGAATCAGAAAAAAAAGACGTAACAAAATGCTGGGAAAATTTAATAATTCTTCCAAAAAGTAAATAAATGACATTCTTCAGGTGAACAGGTTGATTGGAAACAGGCGAGTGTCATGATTGGGTATAAAAGGCACACCACAGAAAGGCTGTGTGTTCACAATCAATGATCGGGTAAGATCTACCACTTTGTGAAGAATTGTGTCAGTAAATAGTCTGACAGCTTAAAAACAACATTGCTCAACGTAAGTTTTGAGATTTCATCTTTCACAGCAGTGATTCCTAACCAGTGTGCCACGAGAATTTATCAGGTAGGCCACAGAATATTATCCAATGTCAATTATTTGGATGAAAAATGATTTTCTATTTTCAAAACTATTTAAATAATCTAATCTAACTACATAACAGGCAAAGCCATCAAACGCTCTTCCACTCAATAACAGAAGATACATAATTAACCTACGTATCCATTTCTTCTGAACTCTTTAGCTTAGTCATGTGTCATGAATTTTTTTTTCAATGTGAAATATGAGTCTTGACTCAGTAAAGCTTTGGAAACAAAGATCTATTGTCCATAATGTCATCAACATATTCAGAGAATCTGGAGAAATCTACGCATGAAACCAACATTGAATGCCCATGACCTTCGATCCCTGAGGCAGGACTGCATTAAAAACCATCCTGCCACCTGGGCTCAGGAACACTTCAGAAAATCATTGTCAGTCAATGCAGTTCATTGCTACATCGATAAATGCAAGTTAAAACTCTTATCAAACAAAGCGAAAGCCATATATCAACAGCACCCAGAAACGCCACCGGCTTCTCCGGTCTAGAGCTCATGTGAGATGGACTGATGCAAAGTGGAAAAGTATGCTTTGGTCTGACGAGACCACATTTGAAATGATTTTTGGAAATAGGGATGTGGTGTCCTTTGGGCCAAAGAGGAATAGGACTGTCCGGATTGTTTTCAGCGCAAAGTTCAAAAGACAGCATTTGTGAATTTTTTTAGGGATGTCCCTGCTTATACACGTGTTGAAACACTGCAACAGTCCAGGCCTGTCTCACATTGAAAATGTGTGGCTGCCTTGTGATACTCTTGTTATTGTTATTTTTTTGGTATAATCTACTCTGTAATTTCCACCACTACTATCTATTTTGTTACTTGAAATAAACGAATTGGCCCATTGTGGGCATAAGAAAAATCAACAGTATTCGGTTCTATTTTAGTTTAAAAAATAAATTCCTGGATTCAAATGTTATCTGCACTGAAATCTGTTAAGTTCTCCACAGGCCCATAACTCGCCCTCTACAAAATTTGTGCAAATCATTTCAAAAACAAATTCTGTAATAATTATGTGTCGTTTTGTTTGACATGGTATATTAGTGTGCTTTGTATTTGTTGCATGTCTAATATTTTGGCAATGCATAATGCTACCTAAGGAAGGACAACCCTATGATGCAGTACTTGTCTACACAACTGCAAGCCACAATAATAAACACAGTGAATCCCTGACTGAGTCAATCAAAAATGAACCTTGGTAGCTTTTTACCAGACGCATTTTGGATCCAGATCTTGAATCTTAGATCTTGAATAGTGTTAGAATGTAAAGATGCACTCAACGTTGTGACCAAAACGTTTCAAACAATTTGATGTGCACCTGAGGAGTGACCTTTTCACCTCCCCACAGATCATGAGACCTTGTCATCCCATCCTCTCCCCACTGCTCCCACTTACCCCCCGCTCCCCTCCACTCCACCCCTCCCATCCCAGGAAGAACTGTGTCTCAGACTCTTGTGACACTGTGGTTGGTGTGTGTGCAGATATGGAGAGGCCCATTACTGCAGTCACATGGCAGGTTAGCACAGGCGCTGGTCTACCATGTGAGTTTTATTTTCTGTTTTTTTTTTTTTTTGCTTACATCCACAACCGCCAAACCCCCTAGGCTCTGACCAACAGGCTGACACAAGAAATGTCACAAAATGCATGTGGATGCTTTAAAGCTATACTTTTGATATTAAAGATCATTTTTAAGGGTTGAGTTGCATTATGTCACTTGAGTTAAGCTGTGTTGAGCTAAGTATGTTGAATGTAAGTTTGGCAAATGTATGATATGTTTGTTTACACAGACCTGAAGTAAAATGAGATTACGTGTTTTTTTTGTTTTTTGTTTTTTGTCAGGTGAATTTAGTTTATTTGGGCTGAACAAAGACATGTTGCATTATGTCGCATTACGTTATGTTTAATTAAACTATGATGAGCAAAGATATATTACGTTTAACTAAATTGAACTAAGGTGATATGAGTTAGATTTTGTTGCAAAAACCTGTGTTGATGAGTCAGTTTACAGTATGTCAATTTACATTGTTACATTACTTTACATTACCTTAGATTTCGTTTAACTAAAATTAGTTTTATCAAGTTTGGGTTGAGTTGGTTTGAAGTATCCTAAATGTAACGTATATTTGACAAACAATAAAACTATTTTGTCTTCATATAAAAAAGGACGACTCAAATGCTCTTATCAATTTAGAGAATCTGATGAATTGGACCTAAAGGCCAAGGCCATATAATAAGCCATTATTAAAGTATATGGCTGATCTGCAGTCTATCAAATGGGCAGTGGTGTGTTTTCCAAATAGATTTAAATGTGATATGGATGAATGAAGAAGGCCTGTGTTGCAGCTAGAACATGAGAACAACCTGCAGGCGAGGAAAAACAAACCACAAGACATTTTATCAACGTCATCTTGCGTGCATATCAATTTGCTTCTTTTAATGCCGTCAAGCAATTTAAATTAAAGGAACTATAATACTTCAGGCCAATTTAAGAAATGCCGCAGCCCATGGCTATATATGAAGTGAAATAGAAACGTGTTTGTGTGCGTGCGTGCGTGTGTGTGTGTGTGTGTGTGTGTGTGTGTGTGTGTGTGTGTGTGTGTGTGCGTGCGTGTGTTGTCTCCATTAACAGGAACACTATATGCACTCATTAAAATTAAAAGTTCTTGTAAGCACAGGGTGGTGGGGTTTATTTCTTCAATATTACGAAGCGCGTGATAATTTATTTTGCTCGGAGTTGTTTTTACGAGTTCTTTGCACAATTATGGAATATATTACATTTATTATACTTAAAAATACAGTTCAAACAAGTGTTTTGATTTTAAAACGTCAATTCAAAATAATGTGAATTAAAATTATTTAAAAATGCATTTTTACGATATTCCTTCGGGCCGTGCCATAAAGATTAAACATGTAACCAAATGGCAATTAATTCATGACGTTTCTACCCTTTTGAATTAAAATATTTGCACTTTTCTTTGACATTTATTTCACAACTTCATAACTTCACTTCGAAAAACAATTCATCCGGTAGTTTAATAATTTGCGTTTCCGTATATTTAAATATATTCTATTTATGTATATGTAACGAGTACACTTGAATGATAAAAAGCATTTGATTAAGCACAGATGCATAAACAAAGTGTATTGAAGTAGTTTTCTAATTTCTAAGTCTAATTTAAACAGAAGCAAAAAGTGAAAGGTATTACAGTGCAACAATAAAAATTCATAACGAATGGTTCGATAGAAGCCCCCCCCTCCCAATAAATGACTTCCACTTGCGGTGACGAGGGTAATTACAGCGCGCGCAGACCCACAGTTCGCTCCCTGGGGGTTGTGCACATCCAAGTGCATTAAGTCAACTTCTCTGCGCAAAACCGCAGCTTCCTCCCTTGTGCGCGGCGCCAACCTGAAGAGCAAACACTTTTGACACACACTCACACGCGCGCAAAAACAAAAAGAATACAAAACTCACTTCCAGACCTGGTCCGACGAGTTGATCAGTGGGGTGCAGCCATCGTGGAGGTACCCCAACCCACCCCATCTTTTTTCCCTCCACCCTCATCTTCACCACCAAACAACTCATCCTCATCACCATAAATCCAGAAACTTGCAAATATATATAAATATATTATATGTGTGTCGCACGCGGAGAGCAGGCAGGCAGAGGCATCCCTTCTGCTGAAGAGGAATTTCTCTGTGTGCGCGACTAGTGTCAATGCTCGGACATAAGGGGAGAAAGGACGCACACATCGCTCTCTGTTATCATTTCTTCCCCTCCTTTCCTCTCTTCATGTTTGCAGTACAAAACTGCTTTTTGTTCCCCATTTTTTCATTTACGAGGGTTAATGGATAGAGGCTTGGGCGTTTGATCACATGGCTACAATTCACCTGAGATGCAGACAAAGAGAGCAAAGAGAGACGAGCGAGAGCCATGACAGACACAAGGGTCATTGTTGCGCTCCCAGAAACCGTGCGTGAGTGTGCTTGAGTTTGTGTGCACGCGCGTGCGCGCGCGCGTGTGTGTGTGTGTGTGTGCGCGCGCGCGCACGTGCGCATCCTTCCCATAGCAGGCCACGCTTATCTGAGCAAATCGCGGCCTTCCAGCATGTACAGATCCTCCACGTCACGCAAGGCAAGACGCACAGCATCAGTCTCGCTCTGCGTGCAGGAAGAGGAACGTTCGCATTTAAGTCCCAACGCAAAAAAAAAAAAGGAAAAAAATCCCCCCCGGTTGACAAACACATGAATGTGGGCCTGTTCTTTCTTTTCAATGGTCGCTTCTTAACAGCAACTGTCCGTTTAAACAACCTATGAGTCTGTTTTAGGATGAACAACTGAGTCAATAGTTTGTTTTTTATTCAGCACTTTGGCCTGTAAGTTCAACAGATATTAATGGGGAAATTCTAATTAATTAGAAGGTCATTTTAATCAGTCTTTGGAATATTTTAATTATATTATTAAGAATGTTATTAATGCTCATTCGCAAAGGAATGCCAATATGCTAAAAAGTGTGTGAGTGTGTGTGTGTGTGTGTATATATATATATATATCACCATAAATATATATATATAAATATATATATATATATATATATATATATATATATATATATATATATATATATATATATATATATATATATATATATGGTGATATATATATATATATATATATATATATATATATATATATATATATATATATATATATATATATATATATATATATATATATATATATATATATATATATATATATACCTATGAGGGGATGCCTTTCATTTGGAGTGTATATTTGCAGTCCAATTAGCAGTCAGTTCTCATATGGCCTATGATCAAACAAAACCTCTGATAACTTGCTTTCGTCTCAGACTTTTTTGACATGCAATCAGAAGCAATCAATATTTGATTAAGGTGACACCACCACTTAATGCATTAATAAAAGTTCAGGATCAGAGTCACTGTTTATAGATGGATACATTATGTAAATATTATATATGTACAGATTGAAAGCTTTTATTGGAAGCCTTTATAGATTATTCCTCAAAGCGAGATTGTGGTTCGCTACTTTAGTACGGACACTCCCACACACCTGTCTCGCTCATTTTTCGTCATTTTCACAAAAATATTCTAATCCCAAAAGCTGTAATTCGACATTTCCTGTATGACACCCAATCAAACCGGAGAACTTCGCCAATTTGGGCTATTTAGATTCCCCTCCCTTTCGGATTTAATTCGGCCGCAAAATGTAATAAGTCAGTGGATGATTGTTTATTTGTTTGATGTAGCATGTCAACACTCGCAACAAAGCCGGCCTTCTCCGTACTCTAAATGGGATCACTGTGGATAGGTTTAAAGCGACTCCCATGTCACATCTCACCTCTTCCCCGTTGGAAACGGTGCAGCGACGTGCGTACGTACGGGCCCGGCGTTAACGCCATCCTGCCCTCGTCCAATCGGCTACTGGCAGGGCGGCACGAGAGCCAATGAAAGCGCTGGGTTGCGCTAGGGTGGGCGTGGCCGAGTGTGTGTGTTGGAATGCTGCCTCTCTGGGAATGTTTTCCACTTTCAACCCCCCCCTTTTTTTTCTCCCTCTCGCAGTCCTTCTCACAAGGCGCTCTTTAAGCTCCGGTGTCGCCACACAGAGCAGCCATTCATCGGCTCCACGTCCAGCCACACGCACTCCCATGTTGAACCACTGTGCGTCTCTACTGGTAAGTTATGTAATTTTTTTTTAAATAATATTTTTTTAAGGGAACGAAACGTTTAGTTTTACGCGATATTGATTTTTCAGATTTTTTTTAGATTTGGGTTTTGGTTGTGATTTGATAAAGTTTCACATTTGTTCATTAATTTTGCGACATAAGATGCCATAAATGCAGTATACCTGTAATTTTTCAAATGTACTAATCAGAAACAAATGTGATGATTTAATTTTGAAAGTTGAGTATAAGTACTCGGTTGTATGTTTTCTTGCAGGTGTAGCGGATTTCGGTGCGTAAAAAAGGATCTGGCCACATTTACGCACCACTATGGCTTCGTATTAGAGGAGTCCACACTAACTGGCACCATCGCAAACGCCACATAGTCTATTTAAAACTCTATTTTTAAAATCAATTTAAAGTTGTTGTTAAACACACTAAACAGTTTAAAAATGTCCGGAGAGGAGCACAGCATGTCCGAAGCGGAGCTGAGCCCCGGAGGTTCGGACGACGCTCACTCTCTCTCCCCGAGCCACGCCGGAGCTCCACCCGGTCACGACTCACCTCTGACCGGACCTCCGCCTCAGTTGACTTCGCTCTGTGTGGCGGACGGCTCCGGGGACCACAGGTCCGCCGTCAAGTCGGAGGAGGACGACGATCGCTTCCCCATCGGCATCCGCGAGGCGGTCAGCCAGGTTCTGGACGGCTACGACTGGACCTTGGTGCCCATGCCGGTGCGCGTCAACAACGGAAACAAAGCCAAGCCTCACGTCAAGCGGCCCATGAACGCCTTCATGGTGTGGGCCCAGGCGGCCAGGAGGAAGCTAGCCGACCAGTACCCCCACCTGCACAACGCGGAGCTCAGCAAGACCCTCGGCAAACTGTGGAGGTTTGTACGAAAAAGAACACCGCGCGCACACAGTCACACTACATTTCCTGCGCAATTTGCGCCAAAAAGTAGGAAAATTAGGAGCCTAGATTGGTGGACGCGAAAAAGACAAACAGCAACTAAAGCGTGTTGTTTGTCCGAGCGCGTTTAATTTGTGCTTCAACCACGAAGTCATTTGAGCACCCAATTACACGCGCGTCTCCATTTACGCACGGCGCCAACGCTTGCTATTTGCGCATATTTTAACTTCCACATTAACTATGGAGAGTAAAAACGCTCCTTGTTCTCCTTCCTGCAGGCTGCTCAACGAGAGCGACAAGAGGCCATTCATCGAGGAGGCCGAGAGGTTGAGGAAACAGCACAAGAAGGACTACCCGGAGTACAAGTATCAGCCCCGGAGACGCAAGAACGGCAAACTGACGCCCGCGAATGAGTCGGACAGCCCGGGCGAGGGCGAGGCCAGCCACTCCCAGTCTCACTACAAGAGCCTGCATCTGGAGCACAATGGGGGCGCGGGGTCACCTTTGGGCGACCTGCACCACCATCACCATCACCACCACCACCCTGCGAGTAGGTGGCACTCCGTACCAGTGGCCTAGGACAAAATGTAGAAGGGCAGTGGGGACAGTTTTCAGTTAGGGAGAAAAAAGAGGAAAATCTTATAGTAATGGTGACAGTGGGGCAGCATCAATTGATGATCATTGGATAAACTTTCATTGGATAAACTTTATTGTCAAATGTACAGTATGTGTAACATACAGCACAGATGAAATTTCTTCCCTCTCAACATGAAACAAGATCAAGATCAAGATCAAAGATGAAAAGGAGAAAAACATTTGTTTGCACATGATTAAAATATGATGAACTGACATAATTTTCCTAAAAAAAAACCCAAAATAAAACAAAACCCTCAAATGATGTATGTTCATTTAACAAATTTGAATCCTGTCCAACCCATGTAGGAATTAAGTAAATCCAATAGAACCATTTGTTATAATAATAATCATCATCATCATCATAAAAATCATAATAATTATCATTATTATTAATTTTGTGTGTGAAATAGTGGTCACTCACTATTGCGCTATCTATTGAACAAGTATGGTGACCCTGAAGTGTTGGAAAGGGCCATTGGTGGACAGATGGTGATTCCCAACCAATTGGCACTTAAGTGTGTTCTGACTTTGCGGTCCTTACTGTAGGTTTGCTGCAGGAAATTATCCAAACCAAAAAACAAAGTGTTTTGTTTCAAATGTAACTTTGTCGAACTATCTACGTCCGCAACATTTAGTGACAGGTAGAACAATGACAAGGTCTTCCAATCAATAGAACACGGTAATTATTTAACTTGTGTATCCACGTTTTGTTACATTTTATGTGTTTTTCGAATATAAAATATGTCTTAATATAGTTTGTGAAATTGCCATAACTGAAATGTATAAAGGTAAATAATAACAATAATGACAACCAAAAACAAAAATAAATAATGGCTCACCACCAAATAAAAAATGTCCCAAAAAGTTAATTTATGTATGAGCAGCACGGTGCTCGGCTGGTTAGCACGCCCGCCTCACAGTACAGAGGTCATGGGTTCGATTGCGGGCCCTGCTATTCCGGTGTGAAATTTGCATGTTCTTCCCGTATCTGCGTGGGTTTACTCCCACATTCCACAAACATGCATAGGTTAATCGAACCACTCTAATTTGTCCCAAAGTGAAATTGTGAGTGTGAATGTTTGTCTACGTGTGCCCTGCGATTGGCCGGGAACCAGTTCAGGGTGTACCCCGCCTAATACCCAAAGAGTGCTGGAATAAGCTCCAACACACCCATGACCCTTATGAGCATAGGTGTCAAACTCCAGCCCTGGAGGGCTGCTGTCCTGCATGTTTTCCATCTATCCCTCCTGCAACACACCTTATTCAAATGAACAGGATCGATATCAGGCTTCTGCGGAGCTTGGATTTCTGATGCATGAAGTTTAATTACCTATCTTCGGCCAGCTCGTGGAAGAGAATTAATTGTTCGGCCTTCACTGTACATCACTCATATAAATAGTTAAACAAAGATATGTTAATCCATGTAGATACTGTAAATATATTTTTTTCAGACTAATTTAGGTGATATTGAAGAATTTCCAGTTTTGTACTTGATAATCTGGCATGGCACGTTTTTGTGTCACAGCACACTTGCAATGCCAGTTCTCTTGCTGAGAATATACGTTGCAGTACGATGAAATGAAATTGAGCATCGTGTTAGATTATGTTGGAAGAGTGATTCCTATATGATAAAATGTCACAACAATATTGTGCAGTACAGTGTTTATCAAACATCAATTAATTAATTAATTCATTCATCTTCCGAACCGCTTGATCCTCACATAGGGTGGCGGGGGTATGCTGGAGCCTATCCTAACTGTCTCCGGGCAGTAGGCGGGGGGACGCCCTGAATCGGTTGCCAGCCAATCGCAGGGCACACAGAGACGTTTCTCAAACATTTTACACCAAATACTACCTAAAAAAATACTACGCTCGTCAAGTACCACCATCATAAAAACATGAAAATGCAGTGGGTTAACATTGTAACCTAATGTTTAGCATGTTGATTAAGTAGAAGAAAGTAAAGTAACAATTCAATTAAAATAATTGTATTTCACATTAAAGTTTCATGAAGAATTGTAATAAATATTTGAACCGCTTAGAGAACCACTTTTATTATGTGATTTTCAAGCTCATAAGATACTTCATTAAATGATGTACAGTATGTATAATCCTGGTTGTGTTAAACTAAGCAAATCTGTCTCTTCCAGGTCAGGGTCACAGCCCGCCTACACCCCCAACCACCCCGAAAACAGATCTCCAGTCAGGCAAACTGTCAGACAGCAAGCGCGAAGGGGCAGCCGGAGGGGCTGGAGGATCAGGGGGTTCCAGGGGACCACTTGGTGTAGGGGGCGAAGGTTCCTCTGGTGGTCCGTCATCATCCGGCTCCAAGCCGCACATCGATTTTGGCACCATGGACATTGGCGAGATCAGCAACGAGGTGATGTCCAACATCGAGCCTTTCGACGTTAACGAGTTTGACCAATACTTGCCCCCCAACGGGCATCCCCAAGGCATCGCCGGCGCCCCCGCTGCGGGGACCTCGGCCTCGTCCTATGCCTACGCCCTGGCCGCTGCCAGCGGCCACTCGGCCTGGCTCTCCAAGCAGCAGCAGCAGCCTCAGGGCTCCCCTACGTCCTCTGACCACTCCAAGGCCTCGATCAAAAGTGAGTCTGGGTCTGGGAGCCACTACGCCGAGGCCTCGTCGTCACCCTCTTCAGGCGCGCACGTCACCTACACGCCACTCAGCCTCCCTCACTATGGCTCTGCTTTTCCCTCGCTGGCCTCCAGAGCTCAGTTTGAATACGGAGACCACCAGGCCCCTGGGGCGTACTACACCCACTCCAGTCAGGCCCCCGGGCTGTACTCAGCCTTCTCGTACATGGGCCCTACACAGAGGCCTCTGTACACCACCATAGGCGACCCCTCTAGTGTGGCTCCCTCTCACAGCCCCACACACTGGGAGCAGCCTGTTTACACCACACTCACAAGACCCTGAGGACGGAGTCCGGGAATATATGGGAAGCGTGTGAGAGCAACCGTGTGCATGTGTTTGCCAATGGGAGTTCGCATGATGTGCGCGTGTGTTTGTATGTCTCCGCCATATTGATGTAATATTAGAGGTTTTTACTTTTTTAGCTGATAAAATGCATCCGCAGTTGTTCATTGGGGTTCTGCAGCCAAGCTCAACGATACATTTGGAAACAATGTGTGCCATCCGGAATGTAAGTGACGATGTACAGCAATTGGAGAGAGGCCAATCGAGTGTTTTATATACACGAATGACAACCAAGGAAAGGATATTGGACTGACATCATCCCATTTATTAACCAAACTAAAGGAGACTCTTGTTTTGTTTTTTTAACCTTTTTTTATATTAGTAGTGTCGTTGATGTTGATGTACTAGAGTACCGGTAACTTTATTGTGACTGACATGATAATACTGACACAGCGTCACCACTGCTTGTGGAGCATGTTTCGTTCAAACTTGGCCCCCAATTAAGGGTTATTTTTGGTAACGGCAACCTTTTTTCTTTGGTGATAACTCAGTCCGTCTGTATGTTTCTGTGTCTTCTATCCTTTACTGCTTATTTGATCTGAAGCATTTATGGGAATAATAGGAATAAGAGAGGGAAAGAGAGCTTCTATTTCACATTTTCGCTCCATCTTGGACACTTTACCTCAACTCTCATTGTCATTTTGTGCCATTAGCAGAGAACATTTTCCATGCCTGCTCAGTAAAAGAAAATGTTGAACTATCTCACTTTTCTTTCTTTGTAACAATTTGCTGAATCAACTATGATCGCTAACATTTTGTAACGAGCTGTAGTACAAAGTTCGATCCAGTCTGTTGAGATGATTGGCCAGCTTTGGGTCCTGCTTAAGGATTACTTGGAATCACATGTACAATAGTTCCGCATTTTTTCTACTTTACCGTTGTTCCTATAGAGCGGCCCAAATAGGCTACCGTACTTCCTCTCTGGCGATGTGAATAATATTCAATACTATGGGCTTTACTTTACAATATGTGATGCATACTTTCCAATTTTATACTGACTCTCTTACCATGCAGTTTTTTTTTGCTATAAGTATGCCACACCTTTTGCTTCTTCCATTTTTTGTATAATTCTGAGTCGTTTTGTAAAGTGTTTGCCAAGTATTTTGCTTCCTTACAAGAAATAGCTATGTTGAAATATTATTGTTGTCATCTATTAAATCAATTTATTTATAAAAAAACTAATGTGTAACATCAGTTTCTTTACTATTTATGTCAGTATAAGTGAAGAACAAACCATTACCATGTTATTTTATGCAACAGTCACATTTAGGATCAAGCACATGGTGCTCTTAGCAAGTGAATACGGAGAAAAGCAAATTATAAACCGCTGCTGACGTGTGAACTGTAATAATAACACAATCAGCGCCCCAGCAGCTTAAGCTGTTTAGTGTGTTTGTATGCACGGTAGGCTAAAATGGACGACTAATTCCTAGCATTTAATCGGCCGGGGACGGCGTTTTACTGCAAAAAGACAAAGAGAGCCATTGAGTGAGCAAGAGGGATCGAAAGTGAGAGAAGGGGAGGGTGTTAAGAGGCAGGGAGCAGGCCAATTTCAACCTTTCACTAATGGCCCTCCTTGCACGCTGCCCTCTCCTCTCCACCTGTGTTTTAACCAAGTGATGCCACAGAACATCTAATGGCAGTTACATACATTCAGAATTATAATAATAAATAATATACATCCCTTCATTTTTTATCGCACTAATCTTTTTAGGCTCACTGGTCATCTGACTTGTCAGTCAATCATGTAGAAATAGACAACTGTTCAAAATAACATTCAAACCCTCACTGGGTGTGAACTGAACTCACATATTGTCACGTTTTGGGCAAGCCGAATCAAGTTTGGAATCCCAAAAAGTGCAGACGCCAACAAGGTCTCCGTAGCAAAGAAATGTTTTAATGTAACAAAATCGCACCGACAAAGTATTACCATAAAGCGCTGCACCGAGAAGTCAAAAGCGAAAAACGACAAGATCTATAGCAAAAAAGGTCTATGAGCAAGGAAGCAGCCACCAAAACTGCTGAGAGACGAGCTGTAAGGTCCGGTTCACGCCACGATGGCAAGCCACCTTAGACGAGTGCCCTCACTGCAACACCTCTGAGCGCAGAGGTGGGGGTACAAAAAGCTTCCCTGCGGGACAGCCAGCCGGAACTTGGGTTCCGCCTTGGGCCTCCTGGATCCTCCGTTCGATCTCCCACCTAAGTGCCCCCAAAATGCAGTGGTCACTTGACGTGAATTTAGTCTCTTGGCAGAGCGAATGAATGCGAGGTTCTTGTGGTCGGTGTACACAGTGAATGAGCCAATGCCGTCATTCCTGCAGAGCCAAAACGACAGCTAGGAGTTCCCGAATTCCCACGTCTTAGTTGGCTTCGGCTGGACTGAGATGACAAGAGAAGAAGGCGCATGGGTGGAGTCTCTGGTCAACTGGGGAACGCTGAGACAATACCGCCCCCACTCCTGAATCTGAAGCGTCCACCTCTACAACAAAAGGATAATCTGGGTTAGGAGGTTGCAAAACCGGGGTGTTAGTGAAGGCCTTGTTTAATTCCAAAAATGCATTGTCGGCGTCAGTGTCCCACCTAAAGGGAATCTTGACAGCGGTCAACCGGGTCAGAGGTAGGGGCTCTCTGGCTGTAATTATGGATGAACCGGCGATAGAAGTTAGCGAAACCCAAAAAACGTTGCAGCTGTTTTTAGTGGTTGGTGTTGGCCACTCTACCACCGCCTTAACCTTGGCGGAGTCAGCTCTCAGCTGACCCTTCTCAATAACAAAACCGAGGAATTAAGTAGACTCGACATGAAACTCGCATTTCTCTGCTTTGACAAATAGACGATTCTCTAGCAGACGCTGCAGGACGAGTCTGAAGGTCTCTCAACAGGTCATTAATGAGACTCTGGAATACGGCGGGCGCGTTGGTTAACCCAAAAGGCATGACCAAATACTCAAAATGCCCTAAAGGTGTCTTGAATGCCGTCTTCCATTCATCCCCCTCCCGAATACGGACAAGATGGTAAGCACTGCGCAGATCTAGTTTGGAGAATATGGTGGCAGATTGGAGAGGGGCGAACGCCGAATCTAACAACGGGAGTGGATATCTGTTTTTGATGGTGATCTCATTAAGTCTCCGATAGTCGACACAAGGGCGACTTGTCATTCTTCTCTATGAAGAAGAATCCAGCCCCCAAAGGGGATCTAGAAGGCCTAATAAGGCCAGCCGAGAGAGAGCTGTCTATGTACTCCCTTAACGGCTCTCGTTCCGCGTGAGAAAACTTATATAATCGTGAACTCGGAAGACGGGTGTTAGCAATCAATTCGATGGTGCAATCGTATGGTCGGTGCGGCGGCAAGGACTGACGCAAATCATGGTAGATACTCGGAACCTTATCCAAACAAATGGATTCAGGCGGATCGTTACGTGACGGCCCTCAACTTCCTGCCGCCGACTACAAACAGTGGGCATAACAGAACGGACTCCAGTTATCAAACGCGGGACGTTCCCAGGTGATGACAGGATTATGGGTTCTCAACCAAGGCAACCCCAAGATTAACGGTACGGATTGGGACCGCATTAGATAAAACTTCCTATATTCAATGTGATTGCCTAAAATCCTTAGCTTTAAAGGGCCTCCTGTTTCACCTCCGCCAGGAGTCACCCATCCAGATCGTGAACCCTCTTAACGTCCTTTAACTCTTCCACCGGACAACCCAGTTCGTTAGCCATCGCAGGGTCTATAAAACAATCGTCCGCCCCTGAGTCCACCAGTGCCCGAATCGGAAGAGCCTGTGAAGGACTATAGATAGTTCCGTCCAGCTCCAGTCTCTTGGGAAGTGCCGAACTGGACTCCTCCCTTCTCGGCTCCCGTGAGTCAGTGCTGAGTGCAAACTCACATTTGTCGGTGCTCGAAGCAAGGCGGGTCGGGGTCATGGAACAGTCGGCGACTCGACGTCCTTGGTGACCGCGGTAGAAACAGGCCTGGTCCCGAATCCGGAGAGACGGCGGTCTCTCCTCTTGCCCCACACGTCCTCCTCCCTAGCTGCATGGGCTCTCCCTCTGCGTCGGCAGTCCCCGGACTGGGGTGATGCTCTGGTTCGGACGGTCGCAAGGACTCGTGGGAAGCCCGCCGATCACCAGCATGTTGGGGCTGGAAAGGGACATGACCCCGTTCACCTCCGCGTTCCCGCTCTCGTTCTCGCATGCGGTTGTCCAGTACGAGGGCCAGATTAATGAGTTCCTCCAAGGTTGTTCTGTCATCGTGGGTTGCCAGTTCGTCTTTCAAAGATACATTTAAACCGCGACGAAACAAACAACAAAGGGCGCGGTTTCCGTAACCACCCCGGGCGGCCAAAATCCGAAAGGAAATAGAGTACTCGGCGACAGATTGCTTCCCTTGCCGAATATCTAACAGCCCTACTCCGGCCTCTCTTCCCATGACTGGATGGTGGAACACACGTCGAAACTCTGCCACAAAATCAGGGAAGGAAGACCGAAGCCCGGGTTGAGCATTACTTACTTCCATCGCCCATGACGCCGTCTGACCAGTCAACAGGCTCATTACAAATGCCACCTTGGTAGTATCCTTTACATAGGTGGATGGTTGTTGGTCGAAAACCAATGAGCATTGGTGCAAAAATTGTCCACACAGCCCCGGTTCTCCACCATAACGCGGTGGGTGTGGGAAATTAGGTTCCCGCCCCACGATCGGGGACGATGGTATCTCGGTGGTCGCTTTAGGTGTTCCAGAGGATGGTGTTCCTCGGTTGCTCAATTGTTCCACCCGGGAACTCAAATTCTCGAGCCGATGAGCCAGCATGGAGACCGCTTCCCGGAGCTCCGCGAGCGCTTGTCCCTCCTCGCCCACCAGTTGTCCTTGGCTGGTCAAGGCGGTCATTATCTTATTAACGTCTACGGGATCCATGTTGGTCGGAGTATTCTGTCACGTTTCAGGCAAGCCGAATCAAGTTTGGAATCCCAAAAAGTGCAGACGCTAACAAGGTCTCCGCAGCAGACAAAAGTTTTAATGTAACAAAATCGCACCGACAAAGTATTAAACATAAAGCGCTGGTCCAAACAGGGACCAGGGAGCACAGAAACAAATAACAAAAAGCGCTTGCACAAAAGGCAAGGGGAGAAAACAAGAACCGAGGATACAAATGAAAAACAATGTATCACAGTACACGCGAGCAAAGCCGAATCACAAAATAAAAAACATACTAACAGAATAAATCCCACAGAGAAGTCAAAAGTAGTGATGGGACGAAATGGGTCGAGGCTCCTAAGCTTGTGTCGAGTAATGGGAGGGGCGTTTCCACAAAGCTTGTATCGAAGCGCGCGTCATTTCGGCGAAATCTGGAAATGATGGCGTGTGAAGCCTCGCCGGCTGGCTGAAATCACATTAACTCTTTGTGAGTGGTCCGAGGTTTGCGCATTGCAAACACAGTACAGGCTACGGTATAAATAGGTTGCAAAATGCAATGGCGATCGCCTGTTATCTCACATTTTGTGGATTTCGGGCTCCTGTACCTGTGCGCAACAGCGCAACAGTGTAACTAGCGCAATCTTTTTTCGAGCCTTGTCCGTTGCTAGCGATGGAACCTGCGCGAAAAAGGTGATCCTCCCCTGTGTGGGAACATTTTGATTTGATTGCTTCCAATAAGGTAAGGGAGAAAAACTATATTAATATAAATGTGACAATGCAGCTTTTCGCTTGTTCTTGTTATCTAACTTTTGTTATTTCACAGGTGAAGTGTCTGTTGTGTGCAAGGGAACTTGTATTCAACAATAACACCTCGTCTATGTTGAGGCATTATAGAGCCTTGCATGAGAGCAAGGAGAGCCATGAAACTGGGCCATACCTACCCAAATTTATTCATCTGTGCCTTGTGAAAGAATATTTTCTAAAGCTGGTGAGATATTGTCCAAAAAAGAAACTGTTTAAAGCCAGCCACTGTGGGAAAGCTATTATTTCTATATAAAAATGAATAACAAATTATCCTTAGCACTTATATTTTGTTCACAAGCACATTCATATCTTTGTCTTGAGCAAAGAGCCTTGAATTCTTAACACTGTTGACCTGTTGGGCTTCTGGACCACTTGATGGCGCCATAGAGTATATGATGCACCACGAAGCTTTGCTACATGTGCAAACCAATTGGCTGCAAAGCTTCATTGCTTCATGAGGCTTCATTTGGCCATCACTAGTCAAAAGCGAAAAACAGTCATAAAGTCCGTTTATGCTGCCACCTTCTGGCCAAGCCGAAAACAGAAACGTGACACATAAGTCAGGAGTGCGAGCCAGAGGTGTTCAAATTTTTTTG
This sequence comes from Hippocampus mohnikei, assembly GCA_026261675.1. Lineage (NCBI taxonomy): Eukaryota > Metazoa > Chordata > Actinopteri > Syngnathiformes > Syngnathidae > Hippocampus > Hippocampus mohnikei. Next base: position 19,144,890 of record JAKGUB010000326.1, read on the forward strand.
TCATGGCACAAAGGGTGGTTGTAATTTCTTTCAGAGGGTCGTGAAGACTGAAAACCAGCATCATATGATTACTGTACATCTATTGTTATATACCAGGAGTCACCATCTCCGGCCTTCGAGGGCCCCTATTCTGCAAGATGTTTCCCTCCTCCAACACACCTCACCTGATTCAAATGAACAACTCATCAGCAAACTGTGCAGAAGCCTGATACGATCCTAATCATCTGAATCAATTGGGTTAGAAGAGGAAAACATCTAAAACATGCAGGATAGTGGCCCTTGAGGGCCAGAGTTGGTGACCCCTGTTGTATATTGTATATTTTTTTAAAGGAATTGAATTTGAAATAAAACATCACGGACAATAGCGGTAACCAAATATTTAAGTATACAACTGCTGTTGAATTTATGTTAAGAAATTATCTGTTTTTAAAAAATGCATCTAATGTCTTTTAAAAATTGAACGTTTGGTATAGATTTTTCCCCTAGAATGAAAATAATTAATACATTTAGCAAGAAATCATCCTTTATTTTCTGTAGTGTTCCACATAAATTGATGTGGCAGGCCAGATCTTGTCCCCAGGCCTTGATTGACAAACAAATCTTGAACATAAAACGTCATTCAAAATGTGAGTGAAAGGGAGATTTTTTTTTTACCAAAAGAAACAAACACAAGAAATGAATTGGAAAATGCTGATTTTTTTGTGTAGAACTGTAGATAGTCTGTGCTAGTGGTTGATCTGTCTGCCTCATCGTCAAGCGGTCCTGGGTTTGAACCTCTGTTTGGATGTCGTTTTCCGTTTGACCTGAATCAAAATGATTTGTAAAATACAACGAATATTAACTCCCCGCAGGTCCGTCTAGTTTGAGGCTGCATCTTCCACTCCAGGCCATGGAGCGGCAGTATACAAAAAGCTGCTACTGACGCTTGTTACGTCATTACGAGGCGCGAAATCCCCTGCTTCAAAGTCTGCTGTCCTATTTACCTAACACGCGCACACATTGTAAATACCCAAGCTGGGAAAAGTCGTTATTCTGTCGACTGAGGTAAGAATTCATAAAGAATAAAGGCGCGTCATACTGACTAGAATCACAGTTGAAATGCGGAATTCCGTCAACGTACTAATATCATCTGCGAGCAACAGTCGCCGTCCAGTATAGCATGTAGTTAACCTGATTGTCATTGGTAGACATAGCAAACAGGTCTCCGACATGACATGTCGCCAACGTGACGGTGTATTCATGTATGTGAAATGTCTTCTCGGGCAGCGGTCATGGATACCAGCGCCTTCGACGCCGATAACTCTGTCAGCTGCCGTCTGTCCTCCATCATCCCTGACGTGTGTAAGACTGAAGACTGCTGCCTGGGCATTGACGAAGCGGGCAGGGGACCGGTGCTGGGTATGCTGCGGGTTGCCTTCATCCACTCATTTCATGAAGGCTTTTCAACAAGTGCCCCCTAACCAGCACAAAGCATTTTGGGTTGGGGAAAAAAATAAAAGAGGGAGTGATTGACTTAAAAGAGAGTGATGTGCCATCATTGATTGATTTATTGAACTTTGGAACTCTTATTTGTCTGGTGGTCTCTAACTAAAGAAAGAAAGAATGAACTTATTTATCAAGATTTGTGCGCATAAAAATGATTTAAAGTTTTCAAGTAATTGGCAAGTTGGGGAGCCCTTTCTTGTACGGAGGAGACTGGATTTTTAGGGGAATTAAATTGAATTGCCTACTGAATACAAAATACAATTTTGTGAACATATATATATACATAAGTATTTACAGAATGTAATAATTGCTTTTTAAGGATGTTTTTTTTTCAGGAATGCTACTTTTAAATATCATTCAAAAGCTCACATGCCTCTTGTAGTGCCTTCACCTACTTCAAGGGGTACACGTACCCCCATTTGAGAACCATTACTGTTTCAATTGGTTTCTGTGCTTGGGATTGGGGAAAATACGGTATATATGTCATGCGTCAACCGATTTGAAAATTTAAAATGGGTGATTGGACTTACAGCAGGTCACATTCATAGCAAGGGAAATGTTGAGGTTTCAGTGAGCATATGTTTTTAGAATGTTTTAAGAAGCAGGATTCAATAGAGGTGGGGGGTGAGGTTAATAATTTTGTCACACAATGGAAAAAAAAACTGTTTAACCTCCGTTTTTGTGCTTTTTTGTTTAATCCAGGTCCAATGGTTTATGGAATATGCTTTTGTCCCATTTCCAAAAAGGAGGAACTAAAGGGCTTGAAAGTTGCAGGTAATTTCTCCTGGTTTTATTCATAAACTGCCAATTCGCAACCAGCGTTATCTCAATGCAATTTGCATATGGAGCAGGTCGAGAATCATGAGGTTCACACATTCAGAAATCAACTGAATCCCATATGAGCAAGTACTAGCTGATGAAGGCAAGGAACAAATCATCTTGTTTCTCTTATCCTTTTCCAGATTCCAAAACTCTTTCAGAGGCAGAAAGAGAGACTCTTTTCCAAAAACTGGACGATGCCAAAGGTTTTCTTGGCTGGGCCCTGCATATTCTCTCCCCCAACACCATCTCCACCAGTATGTTACAGAGGTATGGTTGGCCAATGCAATGCAATGTGCATCTACTTGTAATGTGTATATGAATGCATCAACAACACGTTTGCTTTTGTCAGGACTAAATGCAACCTGAACACCCTGTCACATGACACGGCCATTGGTTTAGTTCAATTTGCACTGGACAGTGGCGTACAGCTCAAAGAGGTTTGTGAATCGGAGTTTTCATGTTGTGCAGTGGAACTTCTACAGCGGAACATTCCAAAAGTGGTAGTTTGGTGTTCGACAATAATCCAAGAATCAAAATGCCGAACTGCGAATGTCTGGTGGTTCTTACAGGGTTTCCCATGGATAATTTTTTTGGAAATTACAGTAATGGGAGTCAATCAGAGTACTAGAGCACAATGTGTTTGACTTTGGAGGTTCCACTTGCCACAGATTCACAAAGCGGAAACACAATGGAGGTTACCTCAAATGTTGTCCTCCATCTCTGCAGGTATTTGTGGACACAGTCGGCCCTGCTGAGAAGTACGAGGAGAAGCTCTCAAAGATTTTCCCAGACATCGATGTCACAGTGAGGCCAAAGGCTGACTCCCTCTTCCCCATCGTCAGTGCAGCCAGTATCTGTGCCAAAGTCAGTCCCCCTGGAATACCCTGTTCCATTTTATCACTGCAGGCTCTATTCTATGTTTTTACTGTAAAACAAAAAAGTGATTATTTCACAACATACCTCCTTGAACCTCTGACAAGTTTCAGTTAAAAATAGGCTGTAGTAAACTTGTACAAGGGTTTTCCAAGTCGCCACATAAAAATTCCTCTGATGTTTCAAATAGCATTTGGGAGGATTTTAAGTGAAGTGCTCATTTCATGTTTTTCTAAAATTACACAAAGATGGCGGCAACTTGTCACGGTACTAATATTAATCTCTATAATTTCAGGTAGCCAGGGACCATGTCGTAAAGAACTGGAAGTTTGTTGAGAACTTAGGAGACGTGGATACAGAATATGGCTCAGGATACCCAAACGGTAAAGAATGCTTGATGGTTTCATAATTACTGATGTGATGTTTGCAAAATAATTTTGCTGCTTATAGACCCAAAAACTAAAGCGTGGCTTCTGAAGTACTTGGACCCAGTGTTTGGCTACCCCCAATTTGTGCGCTTTAGCTGGAGCACGGCCCAAACCTTGATTGACAGCAAGGCTGTGACTGTCCATTGGTAAGTGTTCTAGAAATTCTTTAAGGAGACAAGCATTTTTCTTCATAAGTTGAAATAGTCTCCAGAATCAACAATTACAGCACTCCCTGTTTTTCTGCTACATTGCTGTCTTGTTCTGAGGAGGCTGACCTGTCTCTTGCAAATGAGCCATGGTTTAATTCAGCTCCAGCGGGTCCAATGCTAAGTACGGCTTTCTGTTGGCATGGTGACAAGGGGCAGAGTGAGGGGTTGGCTACTTGTTAAACTTAAAAGTTTTTAAAAAAACTACAAAACAGTATTGATATTTTCAGTTGTGGAGGCAGCACTTCATCACCAAGTTGCTATTTCGTTTTCAACTAGAGCTGGTCACTGCATATGTGTAACGGATGTCAGTTTGAGCTGCGCGATAGTCAGTAGAACACGCTTCCAAGTACCACCTGACCATGCGGATAATTTCACCCAAGAACAACTATGTCACACATGTTCATCTAACACAGCTAGCGTTGATTTGTGCACTAAACAAAACACAATGCGGGTATGCTTACTTGAACGTGGCAGTTCTTAGGCCAGCCCAGTTGTCAAGTAATGGTTGGAGAAACTGACAACATTCAGAATGGCTTGCTGACAGATACACTGGGTCTTTCCCAGGAACCCATTTATTTATCGACAGCCAGTAAAATGTGCAAAAACAAGTTTCATAGCAAAGTCTAATAACTCATGAAAGCAAAGTTATCGGCGCTTCCCATAACTATTAAGATCAAAAGAAAGACAAAAATGCTTTAAAAATTAGCAGTGGTTTGCATAAACATTTACATCCCCTAAAGTGCTTTCATGTCTGGCATACGCTTAATGCGGCAAACATTTGACCTGAGGAGATGAGCGCTTACCACAGTGTGAAAAATCACACTTGTTGCTTAATCTCTCTTCAGGGACGATGACGAGGAGGACGGCGAAAAGGCAGCGCAGCGGCTGGCCAACAGGTCCATGCTGTCCTACTTCAGTGCACCAGGTGGTGTCACAAACCCAACACAGACGCACCGCTTCTTCACAGAGCGCAGGCTGAAGAGTCTGGACACTCTCTGAGGACTGGACTTACATGTACTGTGAGTTGCTTGCACACACACAGACAGCAGTGCAAGTATATGGAATATGTTCCTTTGTTCAATCTGTTTTACTCATAAAACGTGTTTTACAAAATGTATCCAGAGTCTTTGTTTGAACCGGAGAAGGGAGCAAAAGATGAGGCACGGTTGCAAAAAGTATTATTTTAATCCCAATGGTGCTCTCTAGTGGCAGTATGAAAAACTACATATACTGTAGTGTTCAAAGCCTTGTTTTACATGGCGGAAATCCACATTACTCAACCAAATAAGACACCCAAAAATCCCTCAAATCACTTATGGAAGGTCATACTGTATAATGTTGCACAGCTTTTAAATTTTTTTTTAAATAAAGCTTATTGCCAATGCAAAAAAAATACATTTTCTTGCACAATCAGACCAAATGATTAGTAGACGCTTGCATTCAACAACATTGCTTCACTCAAATAGAGCCTGAGATTCTTGTTCAAATAACTTTCAAAAGCAAGTTCATAATTAAAGAAAATAAGCATTTGAAGCCGGATTTAGGCTCCCATGTGTTCGACACGCTTTATATTGTAAATGCAATACAAAGACATTTAGATCTTTGAGATCAGTCTTGACTCTGACTAACAAGTATGAAAAACACAACTAAAGAGCTGTTGTATTTACAGACAAATTTAAAGGATGAGACATGAAGATATGAAGACATACGGTTCACTTCAATGCAAGGTGTTAAGGCATTGCACTGGTCTTGATTTGAGATGGATGCCAAATTTTGCAGCAAATCCCTTGCAGTTGCTGTTTTAAAGTGACAACTCTGCCTCTCCTTGTGTCCACACTAAGCAATGAAGACATTATTATTTACAAGATGATATCACAATCGAGAAAGATGCACCGTCCACATGCAGCCCGTCGTCAGTTGATGTTGGGTTTGTGCCGAGACTCCTGGATCTTTTTCCCACAGTTCATAGCCAGAGTGGAAACGGCGAAGGAGGACAGGATGATAATGGAGCTCCCCACGAAATGAGACGAAGCCCCTCTGGTGGTGGCCCTCAAGGCTTTCTTGGCGAATGAGTCCCGGTCGAAGACTGCGGTGGCCGTTGCGGTCTGGGCAGCGGCTTCCATGGCTGGTTCTGCTTTTCAAGCTGGTCTCTTGTGTGTTAGATGCCCGGTGTGAGGCAGGAGGACAACACCTTACTGGGTTTAATGTGTTGAGTGCTGTCTGATTCGTCCTCTGGTCCTTCCTTGACATTCATTTATAACCTCCCCCGCCTCGTGTCTCATCCTTCTTAGGAGGCCAATTCTTCTCCTGCGTCAATGGGATTAAAAATAGTTAGCATGTCCACCGAGGCTAAATTGGCAATCTATTTCAGATCAAGACCGTCTCCCTTAATGCCATTAGATCAGCTCATCATTGTCTGACAGTGTTGAATGGTGTTCCTCATAAGACAAACTGGGAAATGACATCATCAATACACTGTACTGCCAATTGGAGGGCCACATGTCCATCACAATGGCAGGGTATTTATGATGTTTGCTGTGGTCACAACTTTTTGGGTGCCTGTTCGTGGCAGCGGGAAATATGCAGTGGAACCAGCTACCCATTGCTTTGATCGTGAGACAACGCTGTTCTTGTAGACTATGCATCAGAGTATTCATTTTGTTATTATCGATAACCTAGTGTCGCGTTAGCCATACTGTACTGAGCAGCCAGGGCAGAAGTCTGTGCTTTCCTCCATTTACATACCGGTCAGACTTTTCCACTGCCGAGTGGCAGCTGGTTTTGGTTGGCTTTGGTCAGCATTAGGGAATGATTCACTCTGGATTATTGCTAGTTTGTCAACATTTAGTTTGTTCATCCCAGCGAAGAGATTGTTGGTATGCTTCTGTTAGAGAAAGAAAAGCCCACAATGCTCACTGAAATAACTTGAAATTAACGAGACCAGAATTTGCCAAAATACATACTGACAAGTCTCAAGGTTTCTTGGAGAATGTGCTTCGAACAAATAAGACAAAAATGGAGCTTTTAGCAAGTGCGTTTGTCACCTTAAATTTATTTCCATGATCGTTGTGGCTTTTTCTTTCTTTAAAGGAATGGTAACTACAGAATTGTTCATAATATGATCAGTGATCACCCTATTTTTCATTTGAGTATTTTGTTCTTTAAGGTTGTCGGATCAGCCTTTCTTAATTTACATTTGTTCATTGAAAATTTCATTTTTAGTTTTTGTTCAAATGTCTGCACTGTTCTGAATGACCTTTTATTCAATATTGTGCACAAGAAAATATTGTGGAAAATCGTGCTTCGTTATGGCGGTTTAATGTAAGACGGGAATGTACTGTACAGTTTGGGATGAGTTACGCAATAACACCTGCAGCAACGGGAATACATTATACACGCATGCTTTTAATGAATCCTCCTATTCAATGATGCACTTAGCACGCTTGTTTGTGTAATTTCAATGTATGGTTTACTTGCTTATTTTTCAAGCACCAAATACCTGATAGTTGAGGTCACGCAGTGTCAGCAGGTCTGTAATCCTTCAGTTTGTTACACATCGTCCTAGTTTCTTTTCAGGGCGTCTCTTTAACTACACTAATTGGATTGTGCCTCTTCTTCTCCCGACGATTGACACAGAAATCCTCCGTAAGAGACTGCGTGTATGCTGGTGACTCACGCTAGGCTGAGGAGAACTTATTTTTGACCCTCACGTTACATAACCGTATTTCAAAAACATTTCACCCGTTAACCATCATAAATGATTAACCACCGTGTCTGACAGTCAGCCGTCAACATGTTTTCCTTTTGACGTACTGTGTACGTTGCATCCTCTGTCCACAAGGTGTCCCCATTCTCCAAAAATGATTTGGCCAGTGGCGTCACAACCAAGTTAATAAATTCAGCCCCAGACTGAAAGAGAGGAGGGTCACCATTCTAGCTTTGCCAAAATACATTCAAAGTAGTGATCCAAACATCCATTTTTCTATACCGCTTAGCGTCATTTGGGTTGTAGGTGAGCTGTGCCAATCAACTAATAATGGACCCAATTGAAGGGCACATAGACAAGGTTTAACACAATATAATTTAACTCTCTATAAAAAAATCTCGAATCCTGGAGCTGAGTTAGGAACCCGAAGCCTAGCCGTGTGAGGTAGATGTGCTAACCACTATTTCACCGTTATGCCCCGAGACAAGCCTCTCAATCAGTTATTTGATCCAGTTATCAAGCCTTTAGTTCACCCTGAATGATAATTCACTGCGACGTTTTGGACAATTGGACGACTTTGTGTACTGGCAACAGAAACTCCTTTTCCCCAAAGTAAGGACACCTTTGGGTGAACTAGTTCCAACTTAAATGACCTTTTTATCAAAACTAGCTGCAAATGGGTTGAAGTACAACATGTCAGTCTAAATGATCCCTTTCCTGTATTATGTGGCTGTATTCTTTTGTCCTGCATAATGTATTTCCATTGATGGTCACCTGTGCTCCCTTTTGAATGGTAAATCGTTTTTAAAAGATATCCAAGTAAAAATGTAATGAGATAGGAATCTTCCACTGTTTCCACTGAAGGGGAAACACAGCAAGTAAAACATATTACTATATTATGTTATTATGACCCAATTCAGTATAACGGCTATTGGGTGGAGGAAAAGTGATGTTAATGATGTATCAGCCAGTAAGGAAGAACAAGTCAAAAGAGAACAACTATTTCTGAGATTTGGCAGTGGCACTAAAAAGTTAAGTTTTCATTTACTGGATGTAAATGTGTCCAAAGTGTGTTTACATTTGGAAAAGTACATTAGTAAAATGGAGTAATGTATTGCAACAGATCGAAATGATGTCGGATGTAAATTATGTAAGGAGCAAATACATTTTCCAGTCAGTGTTTGAACCACTTACCGGTACCTTCAGAATGATGATATCGCCACGACTATCTGTCCATGTCAAGTCACACCACCCCAGTTTAAAAGCCACTTAACCCTTCATGCTGCTTATAGATCACTTGGGATGTTGAAGTCACCTTAGCTCACCTCTCCTCTGTATCTCTGACAGCTCTCTGCATGTATGACTGCTGATTGCGTGTTGTTTTATTTAGAGGAGCTTCTCTGCAGAGAGCAGGCTTTTAGCACTGCTACGGTCTGACCCACTTGTACTTAAGATGGGAGGAAAGAGAGAGAAGGCAGAAGCATCGATGACTGGAGGCATGCGGATGAGAAAAGGGAGACGTAGAAAGGTATCCGTTTCTTGTCACACCAGAACATTCAGTTCAGTTTAGGCTACTTGAAAATTATGATCTCGAATGGTTGCATCGCGTAATGCAGGTGTAATTGTTTATCAATAAGTTATAGGGTGATTTAATGGGCATTACAGATGACAATTTGTTTCGCATAGAAAATGCTTCGTTCCAACAACACAAAGCAAAAGTATCTGCTGTTCTTAATAGAATAGAGAAAAAAGGGTACGAGTCTCCTCCCGCTCTTCTGAACTCGACAAACCCCAGCCTGTTTTCATGTACGATTTCCAGATTGAACAGTCCTGATGGATGGCTTGTGTCTGATTGAGCCGTTCAGAGTATTCAGCTTCAAGGGCATTGAGACTGAATTACATTGTTTCCGTGTGATGTTGCTATTAAACAGGGAACCTTATGAATAACATAAACATCTCATGATACAATAAAAGAAAAACCATGCCAGCCATTACAGAACGCCAATGAATTGATCCGCTGCCTATACTCACATTCGAACAAGAAAGGTGAACTCATACAACCTATAAATCAGCAAAATAATGCCTGCGTGCTATTATTCAATTTTTCGTTTTATTGACACGCTCACACAGCCAATTTGAATGCAGGCCGAGGCACTTGAAGAGATGTGAGCTGACGTAGCGTTTGTGAGACGGGCTTACCGTGTCGGGAAATGAGATCGTGCAAGCTGTAGACGTATTCCACATCCAAGCCCACATGCCGAGCTTTTGCTCAGGAGAGCTGACCCCACGTGACCTCCCTCAGGGCGTCTTTTCAAACGGGCTGACATCATTCCTGAAAGCTTTTGTCTGTGCCTGCCTTTGCCACCAGTGCCATGCTGGCCTTCCCGAATCACACAATTAATGAATGAGGGAAGAAAAATGCAAAATTCATGCGCTTTCATCAATTATTAAATGCTAATAACAAAAAGCGGCGTCATAGAAGAGTCCAACAAGCTGCTAACTGGGTCATGCTCGCGAACTGAATATTTCACCTGCTGCTCGCTATACACTAGGGCTTAACGATTTTGGAAAATAATCTCATTGTGATTTTTTTCCCCCGCCCAATTGCGATTGATATTTAGTATGCGCTAGTTTGTCCTCTTCCAATGTATTTTTCTTAACAAAGGCTTCGTGACTGTTTTTATTCTTTTATTTATTATAGTCAAATTACAAATACAGTAGGTTATTTTACTGGCCCATGACCCTGAGGATAAGATGAATTGAAAAGGGATGGATAGTTTAACTTTTTCAACATGAACATTTAATAATTTGTCATATTTGGCAGGAAAAAAAATCTGTGATTTATTTGGCTTGCTAATGAAGCTCCGGCTAATTCAAAGATTTCTGCAAGCAACATTGACCGAACAGGAGAATGTCTTAAAATGCACTCAAATTGGAAGCCCTGAAAATTCAATACAAACAAAATTATGTATTTCCTTAAATATTGTCTGGCATCCTCCAATTAGTTTTCAAGTGCATCACCCACTTTGGACAAATAACCACCTCCCTCTAATAGACACCTCCTCCACCCCACAAGACAAAACAGGGTTGTAACTGTAATTACATTCAGGTCATTGACACGATTGTTGCTGACCACATCTGAACTGTCTTGCTAACTCAAACAGCTGCACCTCCAGATGTGTGGAGTCTTCTCGTATTGTCTGAAATAAAATAAATGACCTTCGCCCCCGCCACTTTTTATAGAAATACAGCATACAATCATTTTAATGTATCATTACAAGGGTTTGCCTTTTAGCTTCCACATTTGATCCACAAAGAGTTGAGATTTAAATCATAGAAAGCAATATGTTGGTCCTTCCCCTGAAAGACAAAATGTTCGACAGAGACACGATGATGGATTTTGCCCTAGCATAATCCTCCAGAGTAGTAAGCAGTTACTAATACGCCGCCGTGTTGTTCCATTAAGAGTTGATTGGATCATCCCTTCACTTGTCAATAGAACCACAATGCGTTTGCAGGATGTTTAGTTGATCCCTTCCCCGGAGTAGAATCTCATGTAATGTGTCTGTGGAGATGATGTTTCTTGATAAATTGCCATAGTAGCACAATGATTCAATGCTCGAGCTCGGTTATTAACCAAATAAAGTTCAGGTGTTCGAGCAGCCTTTTCCTGAGAGTTTGTGCAGTCACGTATTACAATTTACAGCAGGGAGCTTCCTCAGAATCAGGGGGATGTTGTCGTTTCAAAATTGTAAAGTGGAAATTCCATTATAGTGTTTTGCTTTCTCTTTGACCTTTTTTTTTTTGTCTTTAAATAAAATATTGTATAGGGGCTATTAGTCTAACCAAGGTATTCAGATTAATATTGCCTTTGTGAAATATGAATTAAACAGCAGCATTCGCCCGTTTTTATCCACCTCAGGGGTGGCCATTTTGCCACTTGCCGTCAACTGAAAAATGACATCACAGTGCTTAAGAGCTCAGCTTGTGAATGTAATATGACCAGAAGCAGAAATCAGGTCAGTTGTGTTTGGTTGTTACCTGAGCCCTGAGGCACTGTGATGCCATTTTCAGTCGTCAGCAAGTGGCAGTGCAAGGCAAAATGGCTGCCGCCTGACGGGTGGATTTTGCTGCTTCACATTCCACAAATGCAATTTTAATGCCATGATTCGACTAGTGGGGCGCATGGAAACATTGTGAAGAACATTTTGGACTTGACTTCTCCTATACATGTCCTATGAAACAAATGAAGACAATCATCGCTGATTAAGTGGAGAAAATATGGCACAAGAGTGACATTACAAACAACTGGACATCCTTCCAAAATTGACGAAAAGGCGAGTGACAGTCTCCAGTTTTCATTTTAGTTTTGTGTTGTGGTGTAGGTGGGAAAGCAGAAGCCCTATCGACAAGGAAAAACACTTGAAATCTCTTAAATGCACGTGGTAAAATGTGTTTTGGTAACATGACTTATTAATAGTGGAATTGTTGTGGATAAAAGTCACTGCAGAGTATTCAGAAATGGCCAAAGTAAACAAAAGCACTGAAAACTGGCTTCCAGATCCAACATTGCAATTTCCGAAGTGTTATTGGGAGCGGTGTCCCACTTATTACAACTACATGTAATTTTAATCATTTGTGTCTTTGTCCGTACGTGGCGCAAAAAAAAAAGGCCAAGGACTTCCGTCGTTGGATTTTGTTGTACTGTAGACTCCATTAGACTTTAGTTCGCCACCTTTTAGCTCGATGCCTCGTGCCACAAATATCGCATCAAATCGATCCATGCAATCACATTCTTTGCTCAGCCACTTTGCAGGGGAGTGGCGGAGCGGCAGAGGGTCCCATGTGTGAACTCCATCCGTTCCCCACCCCTCCCTTCCTGATCCTCCGTGCGCAGCGTCTGTTCTCTGGGGAGTTAAACGTCACCGGGTAGTAGGAAGCGGTTGTTGTGGCGGAGATGAGGTTGAAGTAGAGCGGGCAGTGGAAGGGGTGGAACACAATGACACGAAGCCGAGTGCGTGTGAGGAGCGCTCGGACACCTCCATTCTGCGTGGACGCTGCTTTCATGCGGATCTGAAAGCTACCGCA
>JAKGUB010000326.1:19162500-19175000 GCA_026261675.1 Hippocampus mohnikei
CCATATGTGCGATGTGAAATGGAGCCCCACCCCCTCACCCTCTGACCACCACTGAAGTGGTCGATATCAATATCGGAGACAGAGGAGGTCTAAATGTTGAGGATGTGGCACGGTTGTCAGACCCATTAGCAGGACTAATGGTGGCCTAAGAGCGCCGTGTACCCCCCCCCGGGGAGGAAGCAGAAGGGGGGCCTAAAAAGCCCAGAGGCCTTCAATGAAGCGGGTGGGAGAGAAAAAGCCCGTTTAGCTGTGGGCTCCGGTAGATCCCATTTAAAGTGGCTCTTCTAATATCAGGATAAGGAGTGCGGGTCAATGTTAACGTAAGGAAAAGGGGGGCAAATTGTGTCGATCAAGTGTCGACTTTTCACATAGCAGACGGGCAGACTTTTCGATATGAGGGTAATGTTTCACATATGGCTTCCCTAAAGTGGTCTTTATTACGCCTGGTCTTGCCCGTCGAGGCAGTATTTCGGGTTTCTCAGGTTACGACAGTCCTAACATAGCGGTTCCGAGGAATGGCGCGCAATGAACCGAAGCGCAAGAATTCATCAGTTACCTCACGTTACCACCATACTTTGTTTTATTTTGTTTGGTTTATACTTGTGGCCAAGAAATCACTTTCATCGTCATCGTTATTGTTATCAACTGTTTCCCCAAAACTTTCTGTAACTCCTCCATTAGCCTCGGTTAATGATGGACTACAACTTGCGTCCAAAACAACAATAACATCAAAAGACGAACATCTGATTTCAGAGTGGTGTGGTATAGTTCTACTTCTATTCATATAGCCCGCTAAAAGTTAGTTTGTTAGTGCGTATTTGCACATTAAAAAAAAAATAAAATCAAATGCAATGCGAAGGCTGAATACGCCAAACAAAACACTTTTTTTTTTTTACTTTTAGTTTTTTACTTTTATTTTAAACATATTTTTATTGAATTATATTTCTTTAAGTCATTTTATTGTGTGTTCTATACAAATTATGTATTTTATAAACCCATGGAAAAAGATATAATCAAACATTTCTTCTAATTTCATGTAATTTTGGGGGAAAATGCTATATTGAGATATGTGGGGGTACAAGAAGGAAGTTATATTTTGTTGACACCCTATAATCTATTGTTTTGTTTTGTTTTTGTCACTCATTTACACTATAGAATTACAGTATATCCCCAACCTTTTCCACTTCCATCACAAGGAAGGGAAAATTAATTTAGCCCAATGATCATTACGTGCGTACCCCGCTTAAGACTAACTTTTCGTGTGTCTGGTGTCTGGCTTGGGTGTCGTACTTTCCTCCTTTAAGATGAGATTCAAGTTGTTCGGTATTCAGATGAGATTATTTCCAACTCTACGACCGAAGTCAAGGTTATTGTGCCATCAGTTATGGCAGGTGTCAGGAACTCGCTTAATACACTGCTCTCTCGCTCACACACGCAAATCACTGCGCGTGCCTCATCGCTGTCAGGGTTATGGAGGACACCGCACACACACACACACACACACACACACACACACACACACACACACTGAGAGTAATTTGTCCAATATTTTGTTCTGGGCAGTGTGCCCATTTTCAATATGCTGAGCACACGGGGATAAGAGTCACTCCAGAAGAGGCAGCTCACTTCTGTCACTTACTGCTTTGTTCGTCTTCATCAAGACGGACTGTAAACAACACTCGGACATCATCTGTGAGTTTGGAGACATAATTTCTGCTTCCCCGCGCAGTCCAAATCAATTGAAGACTCGAAGACCCTGTTGATCATTGCACTGTTTGCTGCAGTTTGTTTTCATTGTCCTCTTGAACAAGGACCACGTTTGCTGTGGGTTGTTTGCATGTCCTGTTCCCACCGATGCATTCAGAGGGGCGCGGTTTTCGCGGTATTCTGAGTTACAAGTGGATAAACAAGAGCCTCGAACTGCGGCGAGCAGAGACAAGTCAGAGTGAGCTGAAATAGACGGATACCGTTCATTGGAAATGTCACTGCCTTTTTGATTTAAGTGCACGTTTGAGAGTGCCCTTTTATCGTGGGAAACTGAAGGCACACCTGTGCAAGAATTATGCTGTTTTATCAACGTCTTGATGTTAGAGCCTGACTAATGTGGGATTTTTGGGGCAGATGCTGACCCGCTATTGGAGGGTGGAAGAAAAACCCCTATGAAATTGATATACATACATGGGAGATGTACTGCATATGAGCAGAAATTCTGATTATATCCTCATTATAATTCAAGGCAAAGGAGCAGAACATACAAGCCCCCCCCCACCCCAAAAAATAAAATAAATAAATACATTCAAAGCTGGAGTACGTAGCTACCAAGATGTGAATTTCATTTTTGAATTTATTGTCAAGAGAGGATGTCAAACTCATTTTTGTCATGGGCCACATTGTAGTTACGGTTTTGGGAAACCATATAGAGGTTTAGTCACCCTCACATATATGTATTACATACACAGCGCATAACAAATTGATGGTTAACTAGTTTTAAAATCAGAAGCCAAGAATAATGACTGTTATTGTGGATTACATATGACAATTTGAGATTTTGCTTCAGACTTTAGCAAGCATTCTGGAATTTGACATGCTTGATTTGCTTTCGCGGGCCACATAAAATGATGTGGCAGGCCAGCTCTGGCCCCCGGGCCTTGACTTTGACACCATGGTCTAGACGGTTTGCATGCAAATATTAGCTGTAATCATGACTTGACTATTGCATGAATGTAGGTTGGCTCATTTTCTACTTAGGTATGGTTAGGAACTCCGCTGTAGACCAAAGACCACCTGTTCATGTTTGGCAGCAGTGTGAATGACTATTAGCGATCCATCTTCCCAAGTAGAAAATTGACTTTTCAATAAAAGCTTTGTCTGACTTTAGCTGGATGTCTCATTTTCATGCTGAACTCACAAGCATGAGCAGGTAGTAGTTGGATTCTGTACAGTATTTTTATGTAATAATAATAATAATAATAATAACAATACATTTTATGTATAAGCGCCTTTCAAGACACCCAAGGACACTTTACAATAACAAAAACAATAAAACACAATACGGGTTGAGCAGCGGCAGCCAAACGCGCCAGCGTTCACTCAACCCGGAAGTCAGAAAGAAACCACAAGTGAGGGAGAGGGGGAGAAAAAAAAAAAACAACACTCGAACTATCCTCATTTTGAGGATAATTTGAGTTAGGCCAAAAAAAAAAAATCCTGCACAAGCGTATGACAGTTACAACAGGTCACAAGACATAAACAATGTCATAAACAATATGTTTCCAATTTCCACAACTTTTTCAAGGATACTAAAATTAGTGAGCTGCACTATGCCCATGTTTGAGCTCTTTTTCTTTTGGCTATCACCCAGAATAGGCAAAAAAAAAAAAGAAAACAGGTGGCATTAGACACGGTCAAGAATAAAGAACACCAAACGTTTCATTGTTGTTCAGAATCATCTCAGAATCATCTTTATTGGCCAAGTATGTAGAACACACAAGGAATTTGTCTCCGGTATAACACGCTGAATTAGTATCATCATAAACAAGGACATGACAAATAAGTATGGAAGGACAGTTCGTCATGTAAGTGAACCGTAGTGGGGTGGTACCACCCAGTGACAACTGTGAGACGATGTGGAAAGTATCACGCAGAGCTAAAGTGATCAGTGGTAGAATACAAGACTACGACAGTTGTACAGTTGGTGCAGAAAAACATTTTAAAGTGACCAGTAGCAGTATTCGTTGTACAAGAAATGTGCAATTGTGTAGATGTCCTTGAGCGCTTTAAAATGTTGTTTGTCATGGCTGCCTTTATTTTGTAGATAGGTTACTTGGTTTTGCAGTACTTGCATAGCCAATGCTGTTCAGGGTTTGTACTTTGTATTTGAAAACAAATCCAATGGGAAGGTACTAAATGCACTGGCCGAACGTCCTCTGAACACTCTGAGAAGAGTCAGTGCTTAAAAGTAAACTTTGACCTCTAATGGACCAAAGTGAAGCATTCTTAGTGTGACATTTGCCTTGCAATCAGCCGTCACTTTATTGGCAGCAGAAACAGAACAGAAGCTTTGATTCCGCCCAAAGCGCCGGCACAAATATCCCTCCCCTCCAAATTCCAGTTATTGTTCATTGCCTCCTTGGAATAATATAAACTAATTAAAAAAAGAAACACACGCTCCAGCCTTGTGTCATCCGTTAAACAGAGAAAGTTGTTAAATATTTGAACGTTTTTGAAGGGCCCTCTTGCAACATTGCAAGGCGACTCAAGCGCAAATTAATTATTTGTAGTTGTTACACGGAAGCCGTGCATAATGCATTCATTTTCCCAAAGATGTCGTTGCGTGTATGCTTCTGTGACTTTGTCTGCAAACTCACACACACATATACCAAAAAAAGTCATTTTTCTTAGGTTATTTTGTCTAAACTGGAACAAACAGCTCCTTCTTTATACTCATGACCAGATTTATTTCAATCAGATTTTTCCACATGAGATCTTTGATTGTCACCATGTCTCACTAAATGGCCACTGAAACACAGAAATACCTCCTTCCTCTTTTTATACCCCAAGGAAATAAAAAAATTTCTGTACACTCCACCCAGGTTTGCACACCACAAGTGTGTAGGCTGCTCGCTGACAGCTACTGTAACTGTAGTTTTATAACTGGAGTGCCACAAGTCCAAACAAGCTGAATGCTCCAAAATATAATACAGTACCGGTATTGTATTTTTTAATATTTTAAGACAAACAAACAAACAAACAAAAAAAGAGAAATATTTTCAGTAAAAATAGTGGGGGGGTATTTGAGGACAGATACAGAAATATTAAAAAATGAATAGACAATCAACAAAGAGGGAGGAAATTAAGATTAATTTAAGATCAATTGAATATTCATTGACTGTTGAATATTCATTGAATATTAACCGAATGAGCCGGTTGCAAAAGTAGTAGTATTTCCAGGTACCGAACCAAAAAAAGCACACTGTGTTTTTCACGATGCGAGCTGTAATGCAGCCGTTTGTTTTTGTTTTTTTGTTTGTTTTTATTTGCTTAAGCTTTCGTATATTTGAATACAAACATGGAGCAGCACACGTAGACATACACAACGAAAATACTCAGGTATATATTATTTATCGTTGATGAAATATGAATGATTAATTTTGGCATTTTACTGAATCACAGTACTTAGTAGTAGAACATAGGGGTGTCCCGACACACCTTTTTCACTTCCGATATGATACTGTTATTGCACCCTGGAGTACTGCCCGATACCGATAACAATATAATATCAGCAGGAATTCTGCACGCTTTTACATTATTTTTAGTATGAAATGCTAGAAGAGACTAGGTCAAGTCATACTATGGAAACGATGACTAGTCAGCATCAGAAGTATGAGAACATATGACCCATTTATTCCATACTGCTAAACAGAAGAACAGCAGCAGACTCTGGAATTGACTGCTTGTATATGAGTGCTGATATCCGAGATTTTAGATGTAGAAGAATATAACCTGATATGGGTTTTTTTCCCTCTGATATCGGATCAATATCCAATATCAGGATACATCAGATTGATATCCAGTATCAGAATCGGGACACCCTCACAGAAGAAGAAGCCAATTCTTCTTTTGCGTAATGATGACTGCGTTTCCTGCCTCCTGGTTGCCAAGGCAGGCACACCAGAAGGAACAGCACAATTACAGCATTTGCAGCATTAAATCATGATGAAAAATAAGTTTAATTCTTAAATTCTATGAAATGACATCATTGTTATATGATTTTTCACCCTTTCATGCACCTTGTAACCTGATAACATGATAAGCGATCCACAGCAGTAACCGCTGTCCCTGAAAGGGTGAATAAAATAGAATATTATAGCGTGCTATTTTCCTAATTACACACGAAAATGTTTGGGTTATTTTCAGGGAGGCTGGAACAGATTAATTAACATTTGCATGCAGTTTTTCCCCTCTTTTTGTTCAAAACAAGATCATTTTGTTAGAAGAGTTGATTTCGCTATTTTGTCATTGTCCAGTGAACTGAGAGGAGAAACAATATGGCAACATTACATACAGTAGCTGCCTACTGGGTGCCCATAAAGAGGAGCAGGTGTTGGGGTTTCGTCCATTAACTACCTCTTGACACCCCAGATCCAAACGCGCATGCACAAACACACGTTTGCAGTACACATGCTGTCTGAGTCACTCTGGCCAATCTTACTCCCTCTTGATGATGTAATTCATTAGCCATTCCAGCAAAAGCACCCCATGATTGGTGAAGTCATTCTCATGGAAAAAAAAAAAAAAAAAATATATATATATATATATATATATATATACATAAGTGATCACATTCCCAGAAGAGCACCATCGCACAGGTAGCGACATCTGTCATCAGTCAAACTGTAGACTTGTAGAAACTGTAGAAAGCGAATGACTTGCACCGAGTCCGTGGTTTACCCTAACATGATTAAATGATGTAAAGAAAAGATAATTTTAATCTGTTGTAATGAAAACAAAGAAAGTAAAGAGTGTTGATATGAGTCCAGGATTGTCATGGCAACAAGTCGAAGCTATTTTGTAGCTGTGATACTGAACATTGTTGCTTTAAATCAATTCTCAGACATGTAAAACATCAGCTCATCCTATACGTTTTTTGGTGCCTTCAAAGACGTGTTGACAGAGCTGTTAATCTTATTAGAAGACTGTGCCATACAAATGACCTTGATTCATTTTTGATTTGTTTTCAATGTTTTTTTGTTTGTTTATTTGACATTGTGTTATAATTTCAATGTAATTGATGGAGAGGAAATCACTAGCTGTCATTAGATGTCACAATCTTCTATTTTATTTATCTATATATCCTATCCTATTTATTTGTTTATTAAATAAATACAATGCACTGAAGCGCAGACAGCATATGATCAATAATAAAGAGTTAGAGGCAACAACAAATGGCTATGTGCTAAGCATAAATTTGCATTTGAGAAATTGTTACAAAGTCCAAAAGTACAAATCGTTAAAGTTTACCCGGAATCTGGCCCCAACTTTCCTATGTGGAGTTTGCGTGTTCTCCCTGTGCCTGCGTGGGTTTTCTCCGGGTTCTCCGGTCTTCTCCCACATTCCAAAAACGTGTGGCAGGTTAATAGAACACTCTAAATTGTAAACCTTGGAAGAGAAGGTGAAAAATATTGTTTATTTTTATGTGTGTGATTACAGTGGTACCTGTACTTACGAACGTCTCTTCATACGAAAGTTCTCAACAGGAAAATATTGCCTCTACTTATGAAATAAATGTCAAGATATGAAAGGTAAAAATACAGTATGGGCTTGTACTCGCAGCTCCGAGGCGATCGTTCACTATGCTGATGTTTGCCTTGGACACTTTCGAAGGATTGTTAAAAGCCGACAAAAACTAAACGCCAGGCAAAAACCACTTCTAAGCGAAGCAGTTAAATGATAAATGACTATCATTTTTATTCTTTACTCTATTCTTTGTTTTTAATATTATGCACAACTCATTTATTGTGCGATAAGGCGTAGAAAAAAAAGTAGTGTGTTTCCGGTAACCCGACCGACCGGGAATTTCTACCTCGAAAAAAAAACACATTACGGTCGGCATTTTTTTTCAAACCTTTTACATTTTTGTGTAATAATAATAATAATAATACATTTCATTTCATAAGCGCCTTTCAAAACACTCAAGGACGCTTTACAATCAAAACAAGAACAATAAAACCCGTGGAGATGTCCTGGAGGTGAGAGAGAGTACTACAGTACTGACAATAAACGGCAGTGAGCACAGAGCCAGACTCCCCGCGTTTTATTAAACACAACAACGGCAACGAAGATGGAGCTTCCACTCTCGCCTCTTCCTCCGTTCCTCGCCCTGCCTGGCGAGCCGTCTGTCCCGTGGCCCCGCCGGTTGGAATCCTTCGAGACCTTTATTGAAGCCGTTGGGCTCGCCGACGAATATCGCGAGAGTTTGCACCGATGTAAACGCTCTAAATTCATCTTTCCTTTTATTATTTATCATTTTGTCTGTGGTTTTAATAATAATAATAATAATAATAATAATAATAATAATACTTTATTTATAAGAGCCTTTCAAGACACCCAAGGACACTTTACAATAACAAAAACACAAAACAATACAAAACAATACGGGTTGAGCAGCGGCAGCCAAACGCGCCAGCGGTCACTCAACCCGGAGGAGTCTCTCTCTCTCTCTCTCTCTCTCTCTCTCACCTCCAGGACATCTCCACGGGTTTTATTGTTCTTGTTTTGATTGTAAAGCGTCCTTGAGTGTTTCGAAGGCGCTATGAAATGAAATGTATTATTATTATTATTATTATTATTATTATTATTATTATTACACAAAAATGTAAAAGGTTTGAAAAAAAATGTCGGCCGTAAAGTTTTTGTTCGAGGTAGAAATTCTCGGTCGGTCGGGTTACCGGAAACACACTACTTTTTTTTTCTACACCTAGTCAAATTGTAATGTTTATTTGTTACATATTTTGATGCATTTTTATGCTTTACAAAACATTTATGTCAGAATTTTAGGGGGGGGCTTGGAACGGATTAGGGCATTTACATGGACAACACGTCTCTACTTAAATAATTTTCTAGTTAAGAAATTTATTCCAGAACCAATCCATTTCGTAAATAGAGGTACCACTATACCTAAACCCTTAGAAGTAGGTTTGATGCTAATCATCTGTTCGGCTCTCAGCCTTTCGCTTTGCAAACTATTTCTGATTGCAATTTTTATTCATGATCACTGTAGACTGCTGTTATTTAAACTCAAGGTGTCGGGTAGGGGGCGGCTGCTGTGTCGTAGTGCCAAACTGAAACTGGTTGAGTTTGGTTTTGCAGGCGCGTGGTGAGACTGTTTTGATGTGAGAGCTCCGGCTGTCAAGTCATGTTTCATCAGCTCGCCTTTGTTGCTGCTTTTGGGACGCTTATGTTTGTGTTACAAAGACAAAGGGTTTGACGCAGAGGAGGAAAATGAATTGAGCACAGCCCAAATGATTACTTTTGGGACGTCATTAGTTGTCTCACAGTTGTTGATTTTCAACATCTGACCTTAATGTTGTGAACGTGAGCAACCTTATTGGATAATCTGACAAGAGATATGTAAGACAATCTCTCCAACGCTGAGTCTAATAGACTCAAATTGGCAACGAATGGCGCAACGAGCACAGCGGAGAGGGTGCGTCCCACTTGATCTTAATCACATCACCGTTCTCTCTGCTGTGTCCCGTCGTCCTAAAATGAGCAGAAACAGTTTTAAAATTGACTTTTGCTTCGCTCGACCTGCCGTTTCCTGTCACTCAGAAAGCCCCCCGAGCATTGACGAGATCGGCTGTTGCGCTGCTGATTGGATTAGCCGTGTAATCACAAACCTGGCCTCGGCGGACTCACAGTCAACATTACAACCGAGATGAGTTTACTTTTATTTGAGATGGTGATCTCCCTATATGAGGCACTAGTCCTTGTCTGAAATGATCCATTAGTCCAGTTTTAAGAAAAGATCCGCTAAGTGCCACATACAGTAATCCATCGCTATAACATGGTTCATTGTCTTTCTTTAATGTATTCCTTTTTTACAGTGCATTTTGTTTTGCATGCTGATTGGCTAAGTAGCGTATTGTCAACAGTCTCCGCACCTCATCGCTGTACAGTTTGCCACATTTTCTCCATGACAAAACCCACAATGTCGACGTAGTGTTCTGTCCACCATATAGTAAGTTTGCCATTCTATAATACTTTTTGTAGTTCGACTGTGTCTTGAATATAGGTTGCCCCCTACAGTGGATATAAAAATCTACACAACTCTGTTGAATTGCTGTTTTTGTGATGTATACAAATGAGACCAAGATAAATACTAATCATTTGAATACCTTTTCCACCATTAGTGTGACTTATTAACCGTATATTTGATAGTGTGGACGTAAAAATAAACAACTGCGATAAACAACTACCGGTACTCATGAGTTGTGTGAGTCAATTCAGGGATACCTCCATATACATGAATAATTTACATGGGGGTGGAGACAATCACAATAATTTGATGGAGAGACATCAGGGCAGGAAGTAAAGCTTTAAAGAGAGATGAAACAATTTCCACAAAATATAAGCACACCTGAAAACATTTAAAAGTGAAAACTGAGAACATAAACAATGAGACATCAGTCTGACCTCCTGGATTCCAAACCAGGTATGTTTAGTTTAATTTTAAAAAAAGTGTCCATAGCTGTGGAATTGAGTGTGAATAGTTGTTTGTCTGTGTGTGCCCTGTGATTGGCTGGTGACCAGGAAGTCAGCTGGAATAGGCCTTAGCTCAGCCCTATGTATTCCATAATGCACATGCACTATTATAGTTTAAAGGTGAACACTTTCATATAAAAAAATAAAATAAAATAGTTCCAATTGGAAACTCGCTCATTTTTCAAAAAGTTACATATTAGGCTATATGGTATGGTAATTATGTTGCTATAATTGCTTGAAATCACTTCCAAGTCTGTAAATGAGCTGCTGCTCTTTTTGAATAAATGAATGCAGTATTTTTATGCACTCATTAGCACACGTAACATTTTCTATCATGCCCATGTTGCCAGTAGCATTTTTTTTTTTAAAGTATGTGTGGAAAGTCTAATGTGCATCTTTTTTTCTCTTTGTTGCCAGAAGGATCTTCCACTGCCACGGAAGAGTAGCAGGTATGTTCTTGTTTTGTATGGTTTTTCTGGTTTTTTTTTTTTTGTCATTGCACATGAGGATATTGCTTTTCATTATATTTCACTTGCCATTTTCTGCATTGCATGGGTATTTCAATTCATGAGTAGACAAACTGGAGGAGGCTTGGCCTGCTTTATTGAGATGTTATTGAAGGACCACAAGGACCCTGGGCCACTTGGGGCCCCGTTGTGTAATTTGAGAGTTCATTATTCAATGTGCTGGTCATTTTGTACACCTCGTATTGGTTAACTCGCAAATATCTCAGTCGAATTGAATATTTGAGTGGATGGGCCTAATAAAATCGTCGCACATACATAGGATAATTATGGACAATCCTTGTGATTTTGCTTCAGAACACAAATCAACATCTCTGAAATGTTGGCAGTTTAAATCTCCCAATTATTTAAATTCCAAACACCTTTATGATGACTAATCTTTTACAGCAAAGGAGCGAAAAGGAGCCACAATGTTTGGAAAGCAGTGAGGGATATGTGATTTATACTAGCGCACTTTTTTTATTTATTTTTTTTAATGAAAGGATTAACCAACTTTCCCTTGAAATGTCACATTTAAAGCCAGAGATTAACATTCGACGACAGTTTACAAAGCCGGATAACAGTGATAGAGACGTCGTCTCTACACAGGTGGATTTTGTCATGTGAATTCCCGCCATCCTTTTTTGCTCCATTTCCAGACGAGAAGGATCCTGACAAAGATGATTAAAATGCCTCCCAAAAGACACATGGGAAAAATGAGGATGAGCATCATACTAGAATTAACATGATAACATTGGCTGCAAGTTAAACTTTTTTTTTCATCTATCCATAGTGGATCTAAAAGTCTACACACCCCTATTTGAATGTTTTTGTGGTATAAAATAAAAGAGACCAAGATGGATAAATTCAAAACGTTTTCTACAATTAATGTGACCTATAATCCATATTTCTGGATTGAAAGCCCCCCCCCCATCATGTAGGCAAGTAAAAATAAACAACTAAGGTAATGTGGTTGCAAAAATGCACATCATTATATAATTTGGGATGCGGCTGTGTTCAAAATGAATCATATTCAAACTCACATTAAGTGGGAGTCAGTGCACATCAGCCACCATTTAAGTGCCTCTAATTAACTAACCCCAAGTGAAAGTTCTAGTAGGCTTTTCCTGTTTACCAGCCCATCCAACCAACCAACCATCCATAAATTTCAACTCAACTCAACTTTATTTATATAGTCTATAGTGCTTTCACAACAGCTGCAGCTGTTTGCAAAACACAAATAAAAATAATAATATTAATAATAAAGGCACTTTGCAAACAGGAGGCACAGAATTGTATTCCTTCTTGTTCCACAGCTAACAGTTTCAAAGACATGCAAGCTTGGAGTCTCAACTGACCAATAAGGGCTCATAGGTGTCCCGATCACAGCGTCCATGACGTCACTCAGGTCTGCTACAAGCTGAATTTGCTGAAGAAAACCAGCAGGGATTGTAGTTTTCTAACAACCAATAGATTTATCTGTTGATGAGTAACACAAATATAGAAAGGAAAAAAAAATACATTCATTCATACCGGCATCCATTTATACATACATACTGCATAGTTAAAGAAAGGAATGCTCGGCACAGTTTCATGTTAATCTCAAGAGAGCAAAAAAAAAAAAATGTCAAGACACCATGTCATGAGCGCGTCGTTGACCTGTTTTGGGTGGTTGGTCATGTGACTTTCCACATCTAGCGGAATTCACTCTTGACAGTGAAGTTGTCACTTTCA